>JANHMN010000009.1:37123844-37134466 GCA_030674055.1 Rhabdomys pumilio
CAAATTCTACACAAGAGATAATTTAGACTAAGAGGAAAAGTTATTTCACTAAATCATTAAGGCAACTGAGTTAAAGCCGACAAAGGGCTCACTCGCCATTTGTATCTAATAATGGTTGTGTCCATTTTGAGGGCAGCTGTGACTAGGTTCCCTGGTCAGGGGGCACAGTAGGTATTTATTTTCTCACAGCTCTGATTGAGATCAAGCTGTTGCCTATGCTGGTTTCTGGACTTGAACTTGGACTTCTCTCTGTGTGTCCATGTGCTCTTTCCTTGGCATGTCTCTGTAGCTAAATCTTTTTTTCTCACAAGGATTCCCATCATAGTGGATTAGAGACGATGCACATGACCTCATATCACCTTTGTTATTGCTTTACAGTCCTTGTTTTCAAACACAGTTATGTTCTAACGTGATTAACAATAAGACCTTTACATATTGTTAGAGGAAGGAGTCTATACCAAAAGTCCATAATTTATTTCCCATGTAAAAATTTAGTGTGTGCATGCATGTGTGTGTGTGTGTGTGTGTGTGTGTGTGTGTCCCCTTTCTGTCTTTCCTTTTAAAAAGGTTTCTTGAGATATATAAAATGAGAATGTTTTGATACATACATACTTTGTGAAATACTTGCTAACTAATTTTTGATTAATTTACATTTTGTTTTTGCAATAGATAAATGTTCCATATCAGATGAGATGATCATTTTTCCAGTCGATAGTGTAGCAATCATTAGAATAGAATCTGAAATGACCAAGGGTGCAACAAACCACAAAATTACAGTGGGTTTGAAGTTCACTCATAAGTTATTCATGTACAATGAATTTTTTTCTCTAAAGAAAGATGTTACAATTGGGTCCTTAAGGAGTTTCCTATAGCCAGAGCCGTTTTACTCAGCTACAGCAGAGCATACTGTTAACATTCGAAAACCAATGTCAGCAACATGTTTGGCTTGTTTCTCTTTTTGTTTTCGTATTTTAACAAGTTAAAAATACTATTTTATTGTGTGTGTGTGTGTGTGTGTGTGTGTGTGTGTGTGTGTAATTATGGATGTGCACCACATGAGTGCAGAAACCCACAGAGAAGGAGGTTAGTTTTCTATAACTTAAGCTACAGATAGTTGTGAACTACCATGTGCATGCTAGGAACCAAACCTGAGACCTCCGCAAGAGCAGCAAGCTCTCTTAACTCCTGAGCTTTCACTCCAGCCTCAGGTTTCTTTGGTTTTTGAGACAGTCTCTCACTATGTAGCTTTGGCTTGTCTGGATCTCACTATGTAGACCAGGCTGCCCATGAATTCAGAGACCTCCCTGCTTCTGCTTCCTGCTGCTGTGGTTAAATGATTGTGTCACCAGAGATAGTTGATTGGTTTATTTTTACAATCAGTTTTCTTGCACTATTGTTTACATATAAAATTGAAATCAATGTCTATTGTGTATATATTATAAAATAATCATCAAATTTAAGCTCATTAATATATCTAATACTACAGAGTCACTCTTTCAGTGTGTAAAAGTTAATTTCAGTGAGTTCCAGAAAAGCCAAATCTACATAGTGAGAGACTGCCTCAAAACCAAATAAACTATATATATATAATTCATGTTGTACATTACATCTGCAGAGTTTATCTTGAATGAACTTATCGAGAAAGAAACGTTCCATTCTCCTTCCCCAGTCTCTGGCAGCCATCATTTTATTCTGCTCCTTTGTTTGACTATTTTTAGATACTTCATTTAAATTAGAATATGTAGTATTTCTAGATCTCATTTATTCAGTTTAGGATAGTATTCTCTATCTTTGTCCATATTCTTTGAAATGGCAGTTTCCTTCTTTGTGGAGACAGTGGTATGGTATGTGTTGGGGACCAGCTGCGGTTCACATCCTCTGCTTATTTCCTCCCTCAGGGCATCCAGATGCCTGCACACCAGGCTGGAAGAATGAAGCAAAGTCCAGAAGGAGAGTGGTCTGCAGGAGTCCGGGCTGGCTGGGAGTCAGTGGGGTGGGGATAGAAGGGCTTCTCTGAAAAAGGACTTCTCTCAGAACTTTAGTGTTTACGAAGGCCTTCTCCAACAATCTTCAGTGAAACAGCTTGTGTGTATACACTGTATTCTGGGTGACCTTGGAGAGTGGAAAGGATTTTTCAGAGTGATTGTAAAACCATTGGCTGGAGCTTAATGTATTGTAAATGCCTCATTTGTATGGAGAAGCATTCCAGGAATCCCAGGTATATGCTAGACATGTCGGGAAAGAAAAAGTTGAATTTATTGGTTTGGGAAGGACTATATGACCTTCCTCAGGTAGAATATTGGGGGATAGGCTCCCCCGACAAGGTCGGAGAAGGTGAAGCCCTACTGGAAAAGGGGAGTCCTCCATTTTTCATGGAGCTCAGAGGAGCTATCTAGACACGATAGGCTTTAACCTTAAGTAGCAATGTTTCTTAATAGTGGAGGTAGAATTCCATATGACACATAAACATACACAAACACACATATATGTTCATATGTATATGTAGATATAGATGGTGCATCACATCTTTTATTCACCATTTCATGAATATAGATATTCTGCTATCTTAGTTAACTCTAAAACAATTGTGGAAACAAAGGAATTTCATAAGCATCCAGAAGTAGGATTGCTGGATTTTATGCTAATATTTAGTAATAATAAATAATAATTAATAATAATAAAAATCTGCTAATAATTTTATGCTAGCAGGGCTTAGTGACTGCTAGATTTGAGAGAACTTGTATAATATTGATGTTTATATCCTAAAAAAACTCTGTACAGACTTGCTCTTAAGATTTCAAGCCACCAAGCAATTAAGGTGATTCAATAATCCCTTGCCTTCCTGGTCCCTACCCTCACTACCCCTCTGGCTTGTGTTATGTTTTATTTTGATGCTTTTATTTGATGCTGTCTCACTCAAAATTTTAACTACAGATAACATAGGAGACAGTTACTCCAATGACACCTCTCCTTTATAAAAACAAAAAGGAGAAACTGTGGGACAAGTGGACCATGCCACCAGACAGAAGAACTGGTAAGGTTGAGCAAGCCCAAACTCTGTGAAAATCAGAACTGAAAATGGTAGTAGTGGGGCCAGCTTCCTGCCTGCCTCTACCTGCTCTGGAATATGAAGCATAACACCCCACTGAGAAGATCATGGAATTCAGTCACATAGCATAAAAACCTGAAATCCTCCATGCTAATGAGGTATCTAGATAGGTTCTGTGTATTTAGCCAATGAGCTTCGGGCATTCCTTCCCGGAAAAAGATATTTAATTTCTGATTCACTTTGAGTGAGCTGTATGCATTCACAGCCACCATTAAATAAAGCAGTTAAAACAATCAAGGATCATCTTTTCATCAAGAATTGTCCCAGTGAGACCATCATTGTAAAGAGACATGCCTAAATCTGTCAGCGAAGGTCTTTCCTCTCTCAGCCCCTCAGCATTCTTGGCACTCACTTGTAATCAAACCAACCGGGGTTCCACCCTTGTCCCAGGTTCTGTCTGTACCTTTCTTCCTGGTGCATGGATGCCCTGGAGGGAAGCATGGACTGGGGACCCAGTGGTACACTGGGGGTGCCTGGGGACACAGGAGACTGGCAGCCACAGCAGTCATCCAAGAATCTACTGTTTCCCACTCCTGGAAAACGGAGGACTCCCATTTCAGACTGTGTTCTGCCTCTCCTGAGCAGCAGGCTGGTAGCACTCTCAGTACCCCAGCAGTAGGGCAGACACACAGTCTGGCACCCATAGTGCTGTAGAAGGGTCCAATTTCCTTTCCTTACCAATACTGGTTGGTATTATCATTTAGCTTTTTCTTGTACCAACCTAACTGTCCAGCTCTGGAGTAATTCAATTTGCCAAGGGTTGTTAACATGAAGCATGAGCTGTTCATATATACATGCTCTAAACCATGTAAGAAGATTGGGATGGTTTATAGCATAATAAAACGAGCCATGGAATCTGAGTCATGGTTGCTGTTTCGAGACCATGTCACTGGAAATCCTGAAGTCAGAGTTAAAAAGGAGATGAGAGCCTATAAACAAAGATTGGAAAGATGATATCAGCTTGGCATATGCACATACCATGGGTTCTGAATATATGCAATATATCATCACTGCCACAGATGCTAAGCCCTGGGGTAGGCTGAAAAGGTCTTCTGGCACTTGACCTGGTGTTACTGGAGCAAAGCCAAAGTCTAGAGCCATGCTCTTTCCAGACCCCTCCACAGTTGCTGCCTTCTGCCATCTGTCACTTGCTACAGACCATCAAGGATTCTCAGCTCAGCGTTTTCAAGGTCCAAAGTAGTTGGCAGCAGAGTTCAGCGCCTAAGGAAAGTGTTATTGTGTAGTGGGTTGGCCTAATGTTGCTTGTAGTCTAATAATAATTTGGGGCTCCTAGAACAATAAATGACCTTCTCCCAAGTTAACTGTGATTGGTAAATATGCCAACAGCCAATAGCTGGGGCAAAAGAGACATTGGAGTGGTTGAGGTTTCTCGGGGCACAGGGAGAGAGCCAGGAGGAGGGAAAGGGGAGGAAGAAGTTGCCATGGAAGAAGAACTTACAGGAGGGAGAAGGAGAGCCACCTGGGCTAAGGGTCAAGAGAGTGCGGTCCAGAGGGCAGCCCAGTTGGGGTTAAGAGCATCCAGATGGAACACAGTAAATAGTACATAATAACTTGAGGTTGTCAATAGGAAAGTAGATTCTAACAGCATTGCTGTTTCTCAGTGCAGGAGGCTCATTTTACTATGTTATAAACCATCCCAATCTTCTTACATGGTTTAGAGCAGTCTCTGGCTATGGCACCAGATACTAGTTTTAAACACATGGGGTACAAAATCTAACCCACATATATTCGGAACTCTCAGCTTAGTGATGCATTTAATCATAAAGAGAACCAGCCCTTTGACATTTGTGTCGAAGCTACAGGGCTGGCTCTTAGTCCTTGATTCTTAGCCTTTATTCACTTAGCCACTATGGACCTGATGGATGCCAGAGCCTGTTATACATTGTTAATACATTGAATATTAAATACCACTCAGTTTTGCTTGTGGATGTTTAGGGAGTGTAGTGTGTGGCCTAGAACTCAGCATGTAGGTTATACTGGCTGCCCAGAAAGCCTTCAGGAACTAACCTGTCTCTGTTTCCTAGTGCTGGGATTGCAAGCCATTATTTACCAAGCACTTTACCAAGCAAGCTACCTGCCAGCCCCTCAGGTTTGCTTCTGTGTACTGTGCTTGTGCGTTGTGTTCAGTGTGTGCAGCAGAAAAACCACAGTGAAGACCAACTCAAGGAGGTTTCCCACTATGTTTTCTTCTAGTTGTTTTGTTCTTTTAGTTTAATGGGTTACATCTTGAGTCCATTTAGAGTTAAACTGTATTAGGTTTGAGAAAAGGCTCCACCAGGTGGTTGTAGCGCACGCCTTTAATCCCAGCACTTGGGAGGCAGAGGCAGGTGGATTTCTGAGTTCGAGGCCAGCCTGGTCTACCGAGTGAGTTTCAGGACAGCCAGGGCTACACAGAGAAACCCTGTCTCGAAAAAGAAAAAAAAAAAAAAAAAGAAAAAAAAAGAAAAGAAGAAAAGGCTCCAATTTCATTTTTATATGTATAAATCCAGTCCTCCCAGCATCATTGAAGAGATTTCCCATTAAGTGTCCTGGTAATCCTGTAAGCAAGAGTTGAGCATGATATAGGTTTATTCTGAACTCTCTATTCTGTTTCAACAGTCTATATATCTAGCTTTGACCCAGTACATGTTGTCTTCATTGTCATAATTGTGTAATATAATGTGAACTCTGGAATCACCTTCAACTTTCTTCTTTGGGTTCACACTGCTTTGATGATTCAAGAGTCACTGCGGTTTCATGCAAGTTTTAGTATTATTGGTTTTAATAATTTGTACTTCAATGTGAGTGACTAATGAAGGAGCCACCTTGACTCTCCAGGGTTACTTTTATTTCAATAATGGAAATTTGTTAACTTGAGGAAATTGACAATTAGTAGATAAGGTGATTTTTAAAAGTCAATGCTATTTTTAGATAGTAAGAAAACAGAGAAAGAAAAACTTTCTTCATGTTCTACTAAGTCTCATTCTTTTATTCATATTTATAAAAAACTAATTCTGGTTTTCAACAATATTATTATAATAGAATGAAAGAAAGTTACATAATTTTCATAGATTCTAAATATAGGCTCACTATTCATTTGCTTTATGAATTTTAAAGTGTTTTCTGTTACATGTTTGCTGCTCTGTTAATTTTTACTATGTTGCTGCAAAAGACAGACTAAGTTACCATGGGAAAAATTTGATTTGACTCACATCTCTGGAAGGTTCTCAGCAGTGGATCCAATGTCTTTCTTTTCTTCTGCTTTTGTTGGAGTTTTAATAAAGCATTATAGCTATTAGCATACTTAGGTGCCACATGCCTCAAATCCTACCACTATAGACTCAAGGAAAGTTACTTTCCTCTCTCTCTGCCTCAGTCTCTTTCTTTTGTTTTATAATTGGGTGTTTTATTTACATTTCAGATGCCATCTCCTTTCCCCATTTCCCCTCCCTAGAAAGCCCCTATCCCATGCCCCCTTTTCCTTTTTGCTTTTATACAATTTTTTAAAAAAAGTTAACCAAAGGCTTTATAAGTTTGGTAATGCTCAATCAGAAGTGTAACCCAATACCCAACCTAGATATATCAACTGTCTTTGACTGGTGGAGACACATGAACATCTGCCTCCATGTCCTCCCCACCTCTCTTTCTTAAAGAATGTCTTTATCATAGGACTTATCCTAAAAAATCCCCTATGAGGATTATTTTTATCATAAATCTGACCACCTTATAAATGCTCCTAAGTACAAGCTATTATTGTCACATCTGTTGTTATTTTTATTTCTTTTATTACCTTGTATATGCTCCCCAAAACAAGCTTCATACAATATCCAACAGTCTAATAGTTGGATATATATGGATATACATAGTCACTATATAACAAAAGAACAATCTTTGATGTGCAATCACTACAGTAATATATTGGCTTAAGTGCCATAATGTACACAAATATTACTTCATTTTCTGTTTCTTGCTCAGATACTAACAGTGTATAAATAAATACACAGTAACCTCAGTGGGAAGCCTGGCATGTCCAGTTTATGCAGTCACCAGCTGGGTTGAGGGCTGGTGGCTTTGTGTCAAGAGCTAGCTCTCCTCTGCCCGCCATTCATTGCCAGGAAATGCCTTCTTTATTAGTCGTCATTGCCTGGGGATTTTCTAGTGATGGTGTTAATATTGCATGAGATGCAGGTTTGGATTGGGAGCTTCTCCATGTCTCTTTGGTCCACTTTGAAATCTATCAGTAAGATGTAACTTTATCCAAAAAACAAAAAAAAAAAAAAGTTATGCGAAGTATTTCAAAGGCTTTCTAACGTTAAGTATAGATTGAATCCTATAATGAAAAGTAGCAGCCAGTAAGAGGAGCTGGTAGGTAGGACTAAAATATTTGACAGTAATTGGATCTATAAAAGTATCCACAGAAGGCTTACTATGCCCCTAAAATTATAAGTCTATGGTATGGCTACCCCTCCAGCAATCTTTGGCATTTATAATAATGTTGAAGGACAGACCCTAAAAGTAAAAACAATGGAAGAAATAAGACTATTTGTGTCACAATCCTATGTTGGCATAAACAGGACTAATTAAAAAAAATTACTGGCAATCACAATCATGTGAACTTAGGTCAGAATTTTTGAATATGGTAAAGCAATTAGCAAGGATATTTGTGAGCTCAGAACCTGGCTTTCAAATGCTCCACGTGAGAGCTAAGATCACAGGTGTTTCTCTGTAGAGAAATCTGAAAACAATAAAATACAAAGGAGAGCCTGTTACTGATAGAAAACTTTTCTCTGAGAAAACTTGGAACAGCCTAGAAATGAGCACGTGCAGGCACCCTGAGGAGCAGGCGACAGCACTGACTGTGGTACTCTTTTGCAAAGCATTTTATTAGGTGTCATTAGGAAAAAAAGAGGTCCTAGTAAAAGGTAAAGAATGAAGGATGGGAGATGGAAGCGGTGGGTGATGTGAACCTTAAACAGGGACTGGACCCCTGGGACTGCCCCTTCCTAGGTCTCTGTCAGGATATAACCGGTAACTTCATCGGGGAAGTAGCCTGCCCTGCAAGCCTCATATCCAAGGGTCTTGTTTTGTCTTCAAGAGGCCACGTTTCTGACAAGGACCTGATTCCAAGCTTTTCAAACAAGAGTTTCAGCATAGACCTGCCTTCTACGATGCCACTCATGACAGACACACTGAAACTTCATGTCCTAGTTGTTAATGGCTATTTTTATTTCACATTTAAAGAACATAATTTAACCCTAAGTACATTTGATTTTTCTGTAGTCCTGAATCTTATTTTTTAAAATACCATATCTAGGTTTTGTTCAGATACTTTTTTATGATAAATATTCAAAACTAAACATTGAGCTGGGCATGATGTTGCTACATATTTGTAATCCCAGTCCTCTGGAGGCTGAGGCAGAATTGCAATTTCAAAGCTGGAATAAAAGTCCTAGTGACTGGATGACTTAGTATGTATTTTAGATCTGCCTAGATTACAGAGCAAGCTGCCATCTAAAGAAATGGTTCTGAACCTTCCTAATGCTGGGACCATCGTATACTTCCTCAGGCTGTGATGACCCTCGACCATAAAATCATCCTATTTTTTGCTATGTCTTAACCACAGTTTTAGTACTGCTATGAATCTTAATGTAAATACCCGTGTTTCCCAATGATTTTAGGAGATCCCAAGGGAAAGAGTTCTTTGACCCCCAAAGGGACTGCAACCCAGAGGTTGAAAAGGACTGATCTAAAGAAGAGGAAAGGTGGAGGAGGGGAGGAAAAAAAGAAGAAAAAAAAATAACAGAAATTGAAAACACTAGTCAATATAGAATTTTATTTTATTCTTTATACAGGATTCCTTCACTGTCCTACAAACAACCCAAAGTACTGGTGGTATCAGCTTTAGCAAGCCAACTGGTTTGTCTGTGGCAAAGAGTACAGGGGGCTGCATGGAGATACGGACTTGAGAAAATGTAAATTTCAACTCCCTTTTCTAGCGATTTTGAGAGAAAACAGAAGATTTGAATTCCATTGCTCTCCTTTTGGTCTGTGTGACCAAGTACTCATTTCTCAATGATGAAATGTGATCCTACTGGTGCCAGATGAAGAGTACTGTGGCAGACAGATCCTAGTCTGCTCCACTGTGTCAGTTGAGTCTCTTTAGGGTGGAGGGCCTGTGACTTACTACCTGCCCCAGCATTCCAAGAAAATGGGAAAACTGAAAGATTTCTTTACAGAGAAAAAGGCAAGGTGAACACGATTTGATGAGTACATTAGGTAGATACTACACACTTAAGTCTCACTTCCTACCAGCACTGTATTAAGAATATAGTGTAGTTCAGAAGTACTTTCTATTCCTGATTCAAATAGTCACAGTTTATACTATTTCATGTCTTTGTGTCAGTTAAATAGCTACTTCATTGGATTCTATGTGTGCTTTGAGTGGTTTTAAAAATCCACAGATTGAGTTACAGTGAAATGATAAAGTCGTATAAAAGTTTTCTAAATTTTAAGATGAAATGTTCCACATTGAAAAGGACTTGATGTTAGAATAGTTAGTCACACACAGGGGTGGCTTGTCCAGAGTTAAGTGCTGACATTCAGGGGTGCTCATATTCTTAGGCACTAGAGCAAGCTTACCACCTAACTGATGCAACTCAAACAATTAGGTGACGTCTTTATCCACTTGCTATAGCTGATGCAAATGATGTCTGTGTTCACTTGCCTATTACAATCAGTTCTAACTTTAAATGTCTACGTAGTGAATATCAAATGTTAAATATAAATGCTTAGAAAGACTTACAGTTAGATAATCAAGCTAAGTTCTAAAGACATTAGAATATACTATGTATTTTATATTTCTGATATTGTTTTTGTACGTGCTATTCTTCCACTAAATATTAGTGTAATTAAGCACAAAATCTAGATTCTATGTTTATATAGTACTGCCAATTTTTTTTCTCTCCCCCATCCCCTTTACAGTCAATCCATTTGACTCTCAGCTTAACTTAAGTGAATCTGTATTTTTTTTTTCTTATACTTTCTATTAAGGGGAAAAATGCAAACAAATCTTTAAATCTCTGGGTTTACTTCTTTTTTCTATTTAGATCAGTATTAATTCAGATGTTCTTTTGAGTTCAAATAGTAAAATTTATGCCTTATAAAGCTCATCTTCATGTGGTTTTGCATTCAGTTTGCAAATATTTTACTGAGAATTTTTTCATCTATGTTTATTAAGGGTATTTATCTGTAGTTTTCATTTTTGTGATATGTCTTTGTCCAGTTTGGGGTATTGCTTTAGTTTGATTTTCGTTGCTGTGATTAACAACACAGTCAAAATCAACTTGGGGGAAAGAAAGGATTTATTTGGCTTCCAGTTCCCAGCTCAACATCATCTGTCCTCCAGCTGCTCCCAGATGTTCAGCAGCTCCCAACCCAACCAGCTTCTGGTTCTGTTTCTCTCAGAAACACACACACACACACACACACACACACACACACACACACACACACA
>JANHMN010000009.1:37134476-37208274 GCA_030674055.1 Rhabdomys pumilio
CACACACACACACACACACACACACACACACACACACACACACACACTAAAAGCCATTACCGCCACCACTACTACCACCAGTGGTCAAAACAGAACCCTTTCCAGAAAGGAAAAAAATAGATAGATAGGTAGATAGATAGGTAGATAGACAGACAGACAGACAGACAGACAGATAGATAGATAGATAGATAGAGCAAAAAAAGAAAAAATGTGCACACACTAAAATACAGAGTCCAGTTTTTATTCCCCAACTACTTCTAGACATAGAGCCTACCCTGGAGTGTGGTTGATATGCACAATGATACCACACTGGGGGAAAAAACCTATGTTTCCTTTCTCAGCAGGGATCAATTGCAAATACCTTCTTGGTTAGGGGTAGGACTTTGTATGCACTTCCTTTCCTCTGTGCTGGGAGTTTTTTTTTTTTCCTGGTTTGAACTCGTACAGGTCTTAGCAATGTTAAAAGTAAACAAAGGGGCAATGACAATAGAAGGATTAAATGAGGAGAGGCATGTGAACACTGTAAAGGAGGAAATATAGACAGAGACAGGTAACACTGGAAAACTACTACCATAAAAGCAAATATATATATTCTTTCGTTAATATATTTTACTATATTCCACTCTCCTTGATTCTGAACATAAAATGTGTTCATATATATATATATATACATACATATATATATGTTAAAAGAATTTAAATGGAGTATCTATCTATCTATCTATCTATCTATCTATCTATCTATCAATCAAGAGAGTGATCCTAGATAACTCATGACACCACGTAAAACCTCCATTGCCAGGAACATATTACGACTTGTTAAGTCAGTAGACAAAGAGGTCCCCCAAATCATCCAAAGCATCACAGTCTATCCCTACTCCTGTTTACTTCCGACAACCTGATGATAAAGCCCTATTATTAACAACAACATTTACTATGCTATTGAACACTGAGAGTTTAGCTGGTGTCTAACTAGAAGCTTCACCTCTATTAGCATTCATCATATTGGAAGGTACTCTGCATGGTGTCAGAGAGAAACGTAATCATCGGTATCACCTAGATACAAGCCCTGTGACCTATAACAGTGACCTGCTTAAAACAGTGGCACAATAGCTATGGGAATAAATAACTACTTTTTAAAATTTGGATTTAAGATTCATTCCATGAGATAGAAATCATACCTGACACTGGTATGATAGCCAAGAACCTGAGATTAGATAGATCATGGGCCTAGGTGGAAACCTACTATTATTCTGCTAAATGAACATAGCAATAAAATAACTCCTTATGACTTAGTACCATACATCAGTGCTTGCTCAATCCCCACCAGAAAGGCTTTTTCCTGCAGTAGATGGGAATTAACACAGAGACCTACATTAGATAATGTACCAAGAGTGAGAAACGTTAGAGCACTCAGTCCTAAAAGGGATATCTTCATCAAACACCTATCTTTAGGACTCAGTGGTCTATGTGGAAAAGGATGAGAAGAGATGATAAGATCCAGAGGTAAAAACTGACACTCTGGCAAGAATATCTTACAGAAACAACAGGGCTGACACATTTATGAACTCACAGATAATATGACAGCACACACAAGACCTACACAGGCGATGAGACTTTTAATTACTTCTTCTGTCTTATTGCTTGTTATGTGTATGTCTTCTGAATTCATTTTGGTAAGTGATGCATTTAAAAGTTTATTCATGTCTTCTAGATTTCTTAGATTTGTGGACTATAAGTTTTCAAAGTATTCCCTAATTGCTTAGGTTTACATTTCATTATTTAGTTAAAGTTTGCCATTTTTTTTCCCATAGAAATTTGATGTGCATCATTAGGTTATTTGTATGGAATCTGTTTGATTTTTCTTTTCCTTTTCCTTTTCCTTTTCTTTTTCTTTCTTTCTTTCTTTTTTTTTTTTAACATGGACACAGACTTGGCTCCATTCCAGAGCATAGCCTTTCATGCTGCCATTTTCATTTGATTCAGGAATTGTTTAACTTCTGTGTTTTCTGCAGCGATTGAAAAGGCTAGGCTGGTTCGACGACAGGCTTCAAACTGGCATTTAAGGAGACTATGCTTAAATCTCTGTTTCCAAGAACTGGGCAATTCCAGACAAGTTTGGGATTCAGAAGCTGCCCCATCACCTGACCTAAGGCAAGGACAGTAGGTCAATAGCAGTTTCCAGACTTTCTCAACTACTTCCTAAGCAGCAAGTTGTCAGCCCCCATATATCCGTAATGGAATGTCCCCAACAGATTAATGCAGAGGGTGCATACCCCAGAATTCCCTGTGTGCTTTAAATAGGGTCTGCAAGTTCACTTGGGTGTCTATCTTGATAATAGGAGACCCCAGCATTCTGAACTTCTGCAGAATAAAACACTCTTTGCATTTACATACTATTTGAGTCTGGAGTGTCATTCTTTAGTGAATCATGAACTCTTTCATGACATTAATTCAAAAGTTTTGTCTCTGAGTATTAGCATGGGCTTTCAGAAATCTTTATTTTTCTTTCATTTTTTCTTTTACTGGATATTTTCTTTCTTTATATTTCAAATATTATCCCCTTTCCCTGTTTCCCCCCTGGAAAAACCCCTATTCCTTCCGCCCTCCCCCTGCCTCTATGACAGCACTCCCCACTTACCCACCCACTCCTGCCTCCCTACCCTGGCATTCCCCTACACTGGGGCATCAAACTCCCACAGGACCAAGGGTTGTTCCTCACACTGATGTCCAACAAAGCCATCCTTTGCCACATACATGGCCAGAGCCATGGGTCCTTCCATGTGTACTCTTTGGCTGGTGGTCCTGTCCCTGGGAACTCTGAGGGGTCTGGCTGGTTGACACTGTTGCCTTCTCCCACCAAAGGGCTGCAAAAATACTTAGCTTCTTCAGTTCTGTCTCCAACTTCTCCATCTGTTCAGGAATCTCTTTCTGTTGAGTTCTTCTTTTGTTCCATAATGGTTCTACATTGTGCAAACAGTTCTGTTAAATCAGGTTGACATAATTTAGCTCTAAAATTTCTTTATTGCTTTTTAGTTTGGAGGACCTACTATGGGAATGGGGCATTGAAACCTCTTACTTTTGTTGTGGTAGCATCTATGTGACATTTTAAGCTCTTGGATTTTTTTTTTTTTATGAAATTTCTTGCTCCTTTTTAGTGCAAAGTTGGATCGTGCTTTCATGTGGAAAATACCATGAGAGTTGATGTTTTGCTCACTTCTGTTTATTCTATTTGAGAAGTGGTGAAAAATCAAAAATATTTGGGCCTGTTTAACTTGACATTTGAGAGCTACAACGAACTTGTAGAGTCATAGGGGGAAATAAATACATTGCTGATTAAATGAACAAACGTTAGAGACTTCATTTTGCTCAGTTCCTATCTTAGCTGGTACAAAAATCATCCATCATTTTCAGAGTGGCAATGCCATATTCCATGTGTCCCCAATACTAAACCCTATTACACCTTGCAGGACATCTTTACTAGCTGACGGCTACTTTTCAACAAGTCTCCAAACATTTTGCTGCCTCAAATGTCATCATTTTGAATACCACTTAGTGCAATGAAGCGCACCTTCTTAAACTATGTATGTACAGCTGAATGTAACAGCAGCAAAAACAAATTGGCACTGATAAAAGACTTCTGAATGTGTAATAGCCAGAAGTCAATTCAAAGATCAGAATGATTCCAAAGTGTTCCTGGCCGTGATCATATGTATTGTTTCACCTAAGTCTACTGTACTTAGTTCTGAACACACACTATGTTCACCGTACACTGTAATAGTGTTCTATCACTCAGTGCCAAAAGATTCTTCCTGAAGCACCCCAGCTCAAGCTCTAGATCATTCTGTATTATAATTATAGATATTTTTGCTGTATAGACAATGTTTTTTTGCTCTTACAGAAGCACATTTAATTATGATAAGCAAAGGTTATTTATATTTTCCTACATTGTTCTCTAGTTTTTAAGTATTAGATTAGTTTATCTTTAAGTTGTGTTAGAATGTTTGGTTTTTCAAGGTTTTCATGTGATTTGTTGACTTGAGTTCTGTAAGAAGTAGTTAAGTGAGATTTGTCTTGAGTAGAAGGTCCAACAATTTCTGAAATGCCCTGAAACACCCTTCTGCCATTTTTATTACATATTTATGCAAAGTGGTGTTCTCAGCATTGATGAATATAAAATTAGAATACCCATCAACTCTGAAAAACATTGACGACATACCATCTAAAATATCATCTATTTAGTCAGGATTTAATTTTTTATGTAAAAATTACATATATTTCATTAGTACATAATTTCTTCTCATTATAGATAAATAAATGAAAATGTGTAAAATAGTTGCCAATTATTTCCAAATAGATGCTGTTATGATTTATTATCTGTAAATGGTTGATTTATATTCCTATTTTATATACATATATAATATAAAATTTTTTGGAGTACAAAAGATTCCAGGAGTAGAAAATGTTTGAGAAACATTGCATCTAAGGGTAAAACATCAAAGGAAAGAGTCACTGATGTTGGGACTAAAACGTCACTTAATCAAGAAGATCTTTTGCTCACATAATTATTTTTCCTATGTTCCAGATACATTCACCATTTGAGCTCACTGTGTGTGTGTGTGTGTGTGTGTGTGTGTGTGTGTGTGTGTGTCCGTGTGTGGTTCTGTTTTTTACTTCTTCATTTAGTGTGTCCAGGTGCTGCTGTATACCCTGTGTATTAGGCAGAGAAGAATGGAGCAGAACCAAGTTCTGCAGTCTGCTTCTTCCCTTAGTGTGCCTGATCCCAACGCACTCTGGGCAGTAAAGGATAAAGCAAAGTCTGGAACAGGTGAGTCAGCAGGATCCTGATCCAGCAGTGAATGCTGGGGGGAGAATATCTCCTCCAAAGATTTCAGTATTACAGCTCTCTCAGAAAATAGCTCTCTTAGATGGCAAGCAATGAATAAACGTGGCTCCTACACTTTATTTGGAGTAAATCAAGGGCTATATATATATGAAACTTGGAGAGTGGGAAGGGGTTCTTCTTAGGGTGACTTTTTATTGGCTGAGGTTCAAGGCTCTGGGGATACCTAATTTGCATGGAGATGCATTTTAGGAAGTTGAACCTGTAATTTAGTCAAGAATTACCTGACATTCCTCAGGTAGAAGATTAGGGTGGGACTTCCCAAATCAAGCAAAGTCCCACTAAGAAAAGAGAGTCTTCCATTTTGAGCTGAGTTCCAGAAAGTTGTCCAAACATGGTAGATTGCAACCTTAAAAGAGAGATGGAGCATACATACATACATACATACATATATACATTACATACACAAACACATACATATATACATATATACATATGTATGTACATACATATGTACATACATACATATATTTTGGCAAATAAACACATTAAAATGTTTAAAATGGCAATGTTAATAAATTATTTTGTGTTTTGAATATATTATTTATTATTTCCCAGAATTTAGTGACATTTAGTGACAAACACTTTAAAGCATGGAAGTATGAACTACAGAAACAATAGTGAATACAAAGAGACTTGGAGAAATTTACAGCATATTTAAGGGATGATACTGACGGAGTTATATAGTAGATGGACTATTAAATTTCATTATTCGCTCTGTGTTGTTGAACATCGCTATAAGCTCTGGCATATGCACCTTTGTGAGTCGGTGAAACTGTCATACACTAATACAGTAGAAGAGAAGGTTCTTGAGGGTTATTATGAGTTTGAATTTAGAGAGAGTAATTCTCCCAACCTTCTCCACGTGTGTACATTTATTCATATCATTGAAAATCCTTGTCTTTAGCTAAAGTTGCTAATCATTCCTTATTCTCTGAATTCAGAATAATGTCTACATTATACTTTTCCAATGACTTTCAAAGTGATCCAAGTCCTTTCCTATGTTCTATGAGCTTTCATTAGGCCCAGTATATCTGCATATGTATAATATTTCCTCAACTTTTATCATCTTGACCTTTATGAGAAATTTCTAAGACTCTCCTTCATTAACATCCTTCCTCTAACCCCCTGGCTATGGTCTACATTTTCACTCTTCCGGTTCTCTTGTGCTCACATGTCAGCTCATTTTAAACACATCTTAATCAAACCAGCATGTGAAAGGATTTTGTGAACACTTCCTCACAGTATGAGTAATACTCCCATGGTTTCCCAGAAAACTGTACTTAGAGTATGTTATGGCTTGTTCTGAAACCACGCATGTCTCAGCCATACTATTTAGGCAAGCACTCACCTTAATTCTCCATCAAACTTGTAAATATGTGTGTCTTTCAGATTGCGCATTTCTGAGCCTCCACTTTCCACTGTGAAACATCCAAAGTGTGAATAGCTATTGTACTGTGTCCTGCTCAGCAGGGCAGCAACTGCCCTCTCTGGGAAGAACCTTTGCATAGCCATGGCTGTGTTAATACTCTAACAGAACGATGAGATCTGTTTTCCATTTGTGACAAGTAACATACTTCTTCCCTCTTGTTGCTAGTGACTTATACGTCATTTTCAGTGATCAGAGTTCGGTAGGAACATCACAGATCCCAGTGTGTCTGATAGGACTGTGGAAATACAAATGAACTTGTAGGATGCTGGGTGACAAGAGAGTATCCCATACCGTCATCTAGAGTGCCTTAGTCACTGTGTGCAGCATGTCAGAGCCAACCGCCTCTGCATGCGGATGAGGCCTCGTCTCATAGCTGAAGTTGTTTATACAAGTTCCTAGTCCATTCCAACATCTCAGTACCCCACCTTATCGTCACAGAGTCACATTCTTTTATATGGTTTTTAGTCACTAATTATTATTTTCTTACTTGTTTCCTTTTAAATTATGGTTCTATTCGTTCCCAGAGCACAATTTTATCTTAATAAGTACAAAGAATTATTAGGTAATATTTGTTTTGCCATTACAATTTTTGCCATAATTAGTAACTAATTCATGTAGGAATATAAATGCTACATGACATGATTAGATTGTAATTTCTTAGACATAGACACAGCAGTGTATCCTGTGTAATATCTTCTTCCTCCCTTAGCCTCTTCATAGACTTTAAAGTAAGATGTAAGAATGCAGTGAGCTGGTGCAGTAACGGGTACTCTACTGACAAAGAGCCTAACTCTAGGGGCTGGTGAATACTTAAGTTAGTAAGATGCTCACTATACAAGCATGGAGACCTACATTAAAATTTCAGTAATATATACATATGTACATATATACACATATACACATATACACACATACACACATACACATATACACATATACACATATATACATATATACATACATACACACACATACACACACACACACATATATATGTATATATATATATGCACATACACACACACACACACACACACACACACACACACACACACACACACACATATATATACTGGAATGGTGGCATGTCTTATAATCCTAATGTCAGGGAGGTAGAGATGGGCAGATCATTCAGCTCACTGACCAGGCAGCTAGCATAATCAGTGAGTCTTTTGTCCTAGTGAGAAACCCTATCTCAAAAGAAATAAATAGGTGGATGCCACTGGGGAACAATATCTGAAATGATTTTAATGCTCACATAAAAAACGTACACATAACAGAAGAATGATAAAAAAAAACATAGAAAGTAGCGTGGGTTCAATCAAGGTTTGTCTCTTGAAGCCTCTTAAATTATTTTTATGAATTTCTTAGCAAGCAATTGTGATTTTCTTACTGGATATGGGCTACAGTGGAAAACTTGAGTCATATTCCTTACCACTCTCCAATTTTCATGAAAAATTCAATTTGTTTTCCATTCAAGATTCTTTCCCTTTTTATGCCTGTCATCTTCGATAATGAAACGCTGGCCTCTTCCAGACTGCCTGACATTTGCAAGTAAAAACAGACTTCTCGTCACCTAAAATTCTCTCAAGGGTAAATAAGAAATAAAGTCAAACTAAACAAATCCCTACCATCAGAGCTCTTCCTCCCACTTTCCTTCAGGTGTACCGACCAGACTGCAGTGCGTGTGGCTTCAAGGATGAGGTCTTCCAGCACATCGGATGTTGCAGTGGGGCTGAAAACCATACTTCTCATGGAGTCCTCTTCTGTGGTCCTAGAAACACCACATGCATTACTAATTAATTCCCGGCTGTACACAGATATCTGCATTTCTCTCTTCCCCTCCCCTGCTACCTTGAAGAATGGCCATCATTGCTCATCTTCAGTTATTAATGTAGCTTGTTACATTGTTACAGGCTTCTCCAGCTGTCCTCAGAATGTATGCTGAATAAGACATGAGGAGGAGTGCTTGAAAAAGCTCCCCATCTAGGCAAGTCATTAGATGAATGTAAGCCAGAAACCAGAAGAAAAAAAAATATCACACCCTGCTGTCTTCTTTGTTACTTGCTTGCACTATGAAGGTGATACATTTGCAGTAATTTAATTCTGTTTTATTAGCAATAATAACATACGTTCAGTTCCATTTTTTTTCAACATGCAGATTTATTTTTCTGAATGAGAGAATTAAGTAGAGATTTCCCTCACTTCAGAATCCCATTAACATAAGCACTTATAACTGTTGTAAAAATGTCTACCTCCTTTGTTATATTCAATCATTTGCCTTCAATTGTGCTCATAATCACAGGTGTGCCCTCCCCTGTACTTACAGTTTCTACAGTCACAGATAAAATATTTGGAATATTAAGACATGTAGGCATTTTCCCCAAACAACACAAAATAACAATGAACTACACATCACTCATATTGAATTTGGGTTTTCAAGTAACTCAAAGATGATTTATCATATACGATAATATATAAACAGGCTCTAATTAAATATTACACAATTTACATAACAGACAAGTAGATATTTAAAGGAGCGCCATGAAATTATTTCTCTGAGTACACCACAGAATGATGGTGCTATATTACGTGTGTATTCATGTGTGTGTGTGTGCACATGTGTGTGTGTGTGTGTGTGTGTGTGTATGCATAAACATGTCCCTTGATGACAATGTGTCATCTAATTTTAGGTGATAGATTGTTTCAGAACCTTGTATATATCTAAAATATTGAAGAATTTCAAAGAATGGGACCACTCATTGCATCCTTCAATACAATTCAAGAATAACTTGTTTAATTGCATATCATTTTATGGCACTTCACAGATATAGAATGTTCTGAAATTAAAAGGGTATGAAAGCCTTGTGTAGAACAAACCTACATATGATGTTTTTCCAACAACCCATAAGATCACTGGCAGCTACATATAACTGAAAAAATATATATATACATACATACATATATATATATATGTAATATTTATCATACATATTTTCTATACATATTCACTCTTTAAACGCAATGATATTGCATACTTCCTAGAAATATGAACATAAATTTATTTGTTTGAAACAAACAAAAATGGTGTGACTGATTTTCTTGAGATAATAGCTTTGTTTCTGTCATTTTTAGTTAAACCTGAATATTTTTACAATGTGACTTCTGTAAATGTCTTACTCTTGCTCATGACTGAGGCATCAACACAACTGGAAATCTGAGAGAATTTCCTTAGAGATTTGAGGACAATAGACTTTAGCCCCATGAAGTCCAGTATCCAGTGGTTAGTATTTGAAAGAACAGTTACATATTGTCTCTTTGTATTTCTTCTTTCTATTTTTTGTGCTTTTTTTTTTTGGTATGACCTCAATCTAATGTCCTTAAAAATATTCCTTTATATGTTTATCTCTTCATATACTGAAAGCTAGCATATTTTTTTTCTAGAAATCACCAGGAAAATCTGTAACATAATACCTAAAATTCAACTGAAAGATGTTTGTTAAATTGAACAGTTATTGGGAACTAATTCTTTCTTATGTTAGTGTCTTTTGCTTTTTTTATTTTTGTGATAAAAACACTGTGAGCAAAAATAAATTGCGGAGACAAAGGCTTATTTCATCCCCCCTCTGAAAAAGGATCTTTTTACTTGCTCATTCACTGCACATGCAGGGGGAGGTACAGAGGCAGTCCATAAAAGTGGTGGGGGAGGGTAGAGCCCAGGGGGCAGGCAGTGATAGGGGTGTGCTTTTCTTTTTGTCCCCTGGCAGGTGAATAGGCAGAGGTCAGGCCATAGTCTGTATCTTGACCAAGCTGTGAGAACACCTTGCTCTTGTAGGCTCTGTGCACCTTACATGAGTGACTGTTTAGAGGACTCAGGGTAGGCTGCCTGCTGAGCACTGGGCCTCAGAGTGTGCGCCTTTGATGGGAAATTGGTGACTTTTATGTCGTAGCAAACTTCCTGCTCTGTTCACAGGTCCAGTGCAATCACAAATAGGTCTATCAAGCAAGCTGGTACTCCACCAAGAAGGGCTGCCTGAGACCTGCCAGCTTTGGTGTGTTATGGCGTACAGAAAACTCATGAGCTTCATCATGCAGGGGACCTGTTAGGGCTGGAGGTGAAAAGTCAAAGATTCAGAGTATCCCAGGACCTACCTCACCCAGGGCAGAATTGTTAGAAGCACTCGGAGAAGAAGCTGTGTTCTGGGAATGGGTGAGCCAGCCTGCTGTAAGTCAGCTTCAGTTCAGCCCCGTCTGAGCATTCTGGAAGGGATAAGGCAGGAAGGAGGGGCACAGGCTTATTTCATTTTAAAGCTTAGAGTTCACCATACAGGGAATCTATGGAAAAAGCTCAAGGCAGGAGCTTTGTTTCAGCAGATAATGCAGCCATGGTGGAGGAGTGCTGCCATTGGCTTGCTCTCCATGGCTTGCTCGGGTTACTTTCTTTTACAGTTTCTGGGTGTGACCACCTAAAGTGGGCTAGGTCTTCTCGATCATTAATCAAAAGAATGCCATGTCCACAGTTCAGTCTGAGAGAGGCAATTCCTTAGCTAAGGTTCTCTCTTCCTAGATGACTCTAGTTTGTTCAAGTTGCCAAAAAAATAACCAGCACAATTTGGTATTTTGTCACAGAAGCACTCAAGATCTTAAGCCACACACATAGGTGTTTTAATTGGTTCATTTCCATAATTGCAAACAGGGCCCTATTTTAGCAGCGTCTGGAGACTCTCCCTGACAGTAGATATATCTGCATGTTGCTAAGCCACTCAGCAACAATGTGGACTGAAGTTCATGCTGAGATAAGAGTATTTTCTAAGAAATTAAGAAATCATAGAGTAATCTTGGTGAATAGCTTGCAGTAGCTTAGCCAATGGCAGTGGAAAGCATTTGTCCTGTGACTCTGTGCTCTCCCTCTCTCCATCATATTTCCTCATTGCCACACCTCTATAGAGTCCAATAATCACAATACTATTGACAATATCGGGCCAGGCAGTGTGTGCCGTTCTCCTACATGCCCTTCTTTCTTCTCCTTTGTCTGTTATGAGTGTTGACTTAAGAAATAAGATACTTCCCTGAATTTGCATTGAAGATAATTTCTCAAATTATAATTCTGGCATAAACCCTTTAAAAATGATATCCAGAGATTATAGTCTTATGGTCTGTCAGCTTATATGTCAGTGAGTAAGACAGTCTTGCGGAGCAACTGAGCAGCAAATCAGCTGTTAGTCACTGAGGCAGGTGAATGACTCTTGCTTCACACTGGAAGAAAAACACTGGTCAGAGTTTGAAAAAAATACTTGCATCCAGTATTCAGGAAATCTGGGAATTCAGGTGAATTCTGCAGGTTGGTTTTTTTCTCTCTGATTCAAGTCAAAATAGTCATTTATCATATTTTTGTTCTCTTACACAAAGAAGGGCCTTGAAAAGCTGTGTTGTTATAAATACAATTTAGTCTGTCACATAAGCAGCCACCATTATCAGCAGTAAGAAAAATGTTTATGTAGTGGGCTGCCTAAGTATTAAGTGGTGATTTCATTTAAATATTTCAGGCAAAGAAAAAGATATTCAAAATATAAAGGCATTAAAAGGCATCCCATCCAATGACTCTTGTTAACTACAAACACACACATGCACACACACACACACACACACACACACACACACACACACAAACACACACAAACATGCTACCCACTATTCCTGTACTTCTTAATTGAACAAAAAAAATCATGAAAGTATAGTGTAGTGGTTATTTTTAACATACAAAAAGATATTTCAGAGTTTTTAATAAATATCTATCTACATTATAAATAAATGTTAAAAGCTGAAAATCATTTTCCTTCTTTTCTCTTTCCCTTTTAATTTCTCTCTCTCTCTCCCTCTCTCTCTCTTTCTCTTTCTCTCTCTTTCTGTGTGACCATCTTCATATTCACACTTGTATTGTCTCAACCGTCCAAGTGCTGGGATTACAGCTGTGCACCAACGTGTCTATAAAATTTTTTTAAAAAATCATTTATATAGGACAGTGAATGAAGGAGCAACTAAAGCTAAAATTATTTGGAAAAATGCTATTGGAGCCTAGTATTCATATATATATATATATATATATATATATATATATATTCTCAAACATACAATATAATGGTATTTATTAGAATTATCAAATAAAATGAAATTATGTTATTTCTAGAAGTCAGTTTGCCAATGAAAAACTTCCCATAGGCCCTTAAAACCACACAACTTATTACCATTGCTCTTGCTCGCCCACTAGACCTTGATGGTAAAAGCCTATTGTTGAAGATGCTGGACATGGTGATCAGAGAACATGGAGCAATCAAGTCGGCACTGACCAGGAAGTTTCCCCCTTGCTGACTAGCTTTACTAAAACTGCAGGATCCTATGAGGATTGCTGGGAGGAAGAGTAATAATTAGTCTTCCTCAGCTACAAACCTTGCTATCTACAGTTATGAACAAAGTGGCAAAATACACCCATGGATGCAATAGTGGCATGAACATCAGGACCATACCAATCACTTTCTAGTTGGATCTAAAGCCCCCTCTACAGGAGGGAGCTCATGCCTGGTACTATAAGTTTGGCCAAGAACCCATGGCTGTAGAGTTCATAGGCCTCAGGATTGGGCCCATTACCATTATAGTAAATAGACATAGTATCAATCTGCTCTCTAGATTCATTACTTTCTAGCCACAGATTCGTGCAGCATGCAGACTTCATCAGAGGAGTATCTTTATAGAGTGGACAGTGGTCAGTGACAAAGGTCACAGTTGATCAAAGTCCAGAGAATAGTTATCAATAAAGTTCTCAGCCACAAATGGGTACAAATGATCCCACAAATGATCCCAATACTCAGAGATCATTGTGGAAGAGAAGCTGGAAAGGTTGTAAGAGCCAGAGGTTGCCAGGACTGGGGTAAAATGGGGTCTCCTGTAAATGGCAAGATGACTACATACACGTACTCACAGGAATTGATTGTTATCTGCACGAGACTAAGCCAGTCAGTGTTCTAGCCTGGGAGGAGGAAGGTCTCATAACTGAGACCACTGACACCAGAACTGAGGAGCTAAAGGCACTTTATAGCTTTTGAGGGAGGAACAGCTGGTTTGCCTTAAAGGTGTCACTCTGCTATCAATTATGCTCCAGCAAATGTTTCCACACCCAGGAATATTTGGGTAGCACAGATACCACTGGACGAATTCAAAAGGACAAAAGATGGCATAAGATTGATTGGATGGTGGTAGGAGTAGACCTTAGAGGAGTTAGGGGGGAAATAGTGAATGAATATGATCAAAATACATTATATGAAATTCTAAAAGACTTATAAAAAATACTATATATTTTAAAAATACAGATTAGAGCAAACTCTTTGAGAAACATCAATGTTTTTTTTTTTATTTAAATTTCCCACTTGACAACAAAAAGAGGCACCATAGGAAAGCAACTCACAGAGTGCACAAGCTAAACAATAAAAACTCTTCAGAGAAAACATGTCAATGTTTTTATGAGGTCAGATTTGGTAATGTCCTGGAGTGACAAAGAAAACAGAAACAATCAAAGAAGAACAGGTAGAATGGGCTTGCTCAAAATATTTTTATATAAAAAAAGAACACTAGCAAGGAAGTAAACAGATGACTTACCAAATGGGAGAAAATGTAGAAATCATATTAATACCAAGGAATCAGTATCTAGAATATATATATGTATGTGTGTGTGTATATATGTGTTTGTGTGTGTATATGTATGTATATGGTCTATGTATGTGTGTGTGTAAATTAATAGCAATATTAAATCCAATTCAAAAGTAGACCTAGTACTGAAGCAGATCTCTTTGCCAAGAAGCCTTGGGAATGACCTGCGAACCACTGAAAAGACTCCAACCTCACTCATTCTTATAAAAACACAAATGAAATCCACAGTGAATTAGCACTGTATACCCACGTAGACTAGCATCCAAAGGTGGAAACCCACTTTTTGCTGACAAAGATGTGAACTGTCACTCTGTGTTGTTGGTGGCAATGTAGGAGAGTACAACTGTTGAGGAAATCAGTTTGCAACTGCTCAAAATATTAAAAATAGAGCTAATGTGTGATCCAGACATTCTCTCCTAGGTAAATGTCTAAAAGAGTTGAAAGAAACGACTCAAAGAGAATCCCACTCCTACCTACAGGAGTATTACCAAAAACAGTCAGTGGAAGACTCAGTTCAATATCTATCAACAGATGAACGACAGCCACTGAGTACTGTGTACACAGAGGCTTATCCTTCAGCCCCATAAAAGGGTTGAAGCCTTTGTGTATGTCCATGTGTGTATAGGGTGCATGTGTGTATACGTATGGTGTAGATATGTATGTAGGAATGCATGTATATGAGGGGCACATGTCTGTGTACATGTGATATATACGCATGTGTGTATATATATGCTTGGGGGTGGATGTGTGTATACGTGTGGTATAAGCACGTATGTGCGCATTCCATATTTGTGGGAGGAGGGTGTGCTTGCCTATACACATGTCAAACAGGTCAGAGGAAGACATTGGGCATCTTATCCTATTGTTGATGTTTAGTCTGTTGTTATGTATTGTTATGCCAAATTCTGTATCCTAAGGTCTAGTTGCCTCAAGATGAGTGAATTCTCACATATACCAGCTTTTGTTGTGCAAACCTCGTTTCTTAATGAAAAACTATTGGTTGAATAAAGATACCTATAGCCTGTAGCTGGACAGAAAAGTTGGGTAGGAGGTGGGCTTCAGTTCCCATTGGTGTCTGAGGCAGAGAGCCCAAGAAGGAGGATGAAGGAAGAAGGCATCGTTTGGTAGGTGGATGGTGAGTATATCACTATGAGAGTTGGAGTAGAAACAGCCTAGGTAGAACATGGCAAGTAATATTGGGATCATAGACAGGGAAGTAAACAAAATAGCACAGAGGGTTGATATTACCCAGCTCTAATCCTTTAAGACTTATTATAAAGACAATGGTTTTATGTCTTTTATTTGAGAATTAAATGATCTAAGATGAGTAGAACCCCCACCAAATAATATTTACTACAATACTTTATTATCCCCAACTGTATTTCTTTGGGACATTGAACCCAGAATCCTCTGGCTTTTTTGTTGTTGTTTTGGTTGTTTTTTTTTTTCTTTTACATTTTTTTTTGGCTAAGCTGGTTGACCAGTAACCTTCAGTAATTTTGCTGCTGTCTCTACCTCCCAGGTGGCTCTCTGGTTCTAGGGACGTGTGCCCTTGCCTAGCTTTTTCACATGAGTGCTAGGCATAGAATCTCAGCTACCTACGCTAGTATAACAAATGCCCTTTCCCCCTGAATCATCTCCCCAGCATTAATGACTGATACCCTAATACAAACCACTTGTTTGAACTTTGAAGGAATTATCCAGATGAAAGAAGACAGACAGAAGAGGGCAAATCAGTAACTCACCAGAGACACTGGAGATGCACCAGTCTCAGAGTAAGTAGGGGAGCAGCCCCAAGTGAAGGAGTGGGGAGTGAATGTTGGGCTCTACAACATTTCTATGTAAGATAATTGAATGCATTCTGGGGATGTAAAGTGGCAATGGTCATACAGCACTGTGAGATGTTCTTAACACCATTGAGTCACAGTTCTCTAGAGAAGGAGGAGCATGTATTAAAAGAGGATTTAGTAGATTGGCTTACATGCTGTGGTCTAAGCAGTCCAACAATGGCTATATTCACACTGGAGAGACTGAGAACTCTCGATGAATTGGCTATCCCAATATGGCTCTGAAGGTCAGGAGGATTGTTAGGAGTTGTGGGTCTTCAGTTTTGTTGAGGCCAAAAGAGCTGGTTTCCAGAGTCAGCGAAAGACAGAAGCAGTGAGCAGCAGCTCCAGCAGCAACAACCACCAAGTTGATGTTCTTTCCAGAAGGGAAAAAGGTGGGCCAGCACTCCCTTTTTCCTCAGGTCTTTGTACAGCCCAGCACAGCCAGGAGGTGTTGCTCACTCTGTGTTCCAAGAAATTCCCCCAGAGATCCACTCAGAGTGTGTGTCCTAGTTAACTCAAGACCCAGTCAAGTTGACAACCAAGACCAACCACAAGGTGATATATATTCTACAAAATTAAAAAAATATATACATCAGTTATCCAGAAAATAGAAGCATGGCATAGAAAACATATAGAAATTTCATACTGTATACCTGAGAAAAATCCACTCAGGATGGGCCCATGATTAGGCATAATTTGGCTGATAGGCTGAACTCTATAGGGATTTTTGTTTTCAAATGTCTAATCCTCTCACACCCTTACACTATATGGCTTTTGCATTTAGCTCTTTCTGCTTATGTTTTTCTTTCTTCAATAATTTCGCCACGATTACCTCTCTCTCTCTCTTGTCATCTGGGCTAGGTTTCCTGGACTCTTACAGGCAGCTTAGATTAGTTACTGAGCCACTGCCTATGGTCATTCCCATCACCTTCTGATGCACTTTCCTTTCAAGCATATGTTTACCGCTGCTCAGAGTGGTGGACCCACGAGTATAAGGAACAGTCTTTTCCAATGTGCTGATATATGCCTGGCCACAAGATCACACAGGTATACTGTAGAAAATGAATATCATTGCTTTCTTGGATGGGAATATTAATGCCCATCTGATTTACTTATAAAAGCAGAAAGACAATTTATTCGGTAATATGAGGATTATAATTATTAAACAGGACCGACTTATTAGAGCCAACTCGATTCAATGTTCTCATTTCCATCTGTCAGTTTAGCCGTAGAGTAAAGTTAAAATTAAAGTAAGTTTGTTAATCTGAAGAGGGAAAGAATCACAGGGAATGGGCTACTTATGAAATATCTGCTTATCTAATTAAAATCAAAGACAATGAAAGTCAGGTTATTTTGTGAGTTGAGGAAGCAGAGGATACAATGCCTCTGATATCATATGTAATGCATAGTTTCATAATAGCAATGGGACGTTGATCTCCAATTGTTTTGTTTGAAAACTTTGGAAATGAAGTCTCGACTTAAAACTAAGGTTTGTCAGGGGATGTTTGCTAAACCCTGTATGTAGCTAGCATATTAGATACATTTTCTTATATGAGACTCCCGGAAATCTGAATTTTACATTCTTACATTAATGAGGCTTCTAATAGGAAATGCGTTTTTCCCTAGACTGTGCACCTGGGAAGACTTCCATAAGCAAGGCTGTTTCTAGAGCCCTGAGGGAACCAGGAAGGGAGAGGGAGACACCCAGAGACCAACAGCAACAAAAGTTTGTTATGATCTCTGAGGAAATGGCAAGAGAAAGGAACTGTTTTGGAGTCTGGTGGGAGCTGGAAGCACAGAGGATCTGGGGCCAAGCCACAGGGTAGGTACTCCACTGCTGTTCAGGAAGGGTTTGGCACCTGCAAGCACAGTGGAGCCAGAACACTGAGTGTGGTGGTGTGAGGGAAAATCCCTTGTTGCCATTTCCCTCCTCCTTCCCAGTACTTTCCAGAGACTGAACCTTCTGGAAGGTTGTTGTCAGAGAAGCAACGAAAGGCAGCTTGCCCGAGGTATCCACCTGAGCATCAAGCAGCATGGAAAGGGTGGGCAGCATAGTGGGCACAGAACTTTGTGGCAAATGGAGTAGTATTTTTTTTTAATTGAACACTATGGAAAATTGTTGATAGAAATAATGGTTTGCCCAGTTTCACAAGACAAACTCCAATGGGATGCAGACCAGTCTGGCCAACAGGAAACTATCACCGGATGCTGTGTCCTTGTGGTTTTCCCAGAAACACAAGGAAACCTGTGTCCTCTCTACATATCGTTACTGATGCCCCTGATCACTGGTAGGGGTGTCTGTGGCTTTATGTTGTGATCATTTTTTTTTATAATTTTTTATTCATTTTAATTCTCCTTTCTAACTAGGTTTTAAAGGGTGCCATTTCTTCTACCATATGTTACTGGCTTCAGGAAAACACATTTGGTTATCTGCCTAGTGGACACTGTCTCTGGGAAGGGTTTACAGAAGGGTAATACACTGTGAGCTGTTTTCTAGATAAGGAGGTGGAGGTGGAGTCTGATTTGTCTTCTCCAAAAGAAATATCCACCCTGAAAAGTTTAGACACTGATTTGTCTTCTGGTGTGAGTTCTTAGATTTCATGGCTGATGTTTTTAAATTGTATTTTAGCTAGAAAGTAGATCAAAAAGATAGTATACTCATCTTCATTGTAAGATAAAAGATATGTGTACATATTAGATTATATGTAAAAAATGAGAATACAATAAACTATTGAAAATTTCATTACCCAGAGATTCCATTCACTGATATTTTATGAGCATTTTTGAGATAAGCCTACATATAATTTTATATTACAACATTATGTCACATATTCTCCTCATGCTCTCAAACACTGTAATAAATTGTTATTTTTTATTTCGATTCTCTGTATGGTTCTGGGACTCAAACCCAGAGTCTCAAGCATGTAAGTATTCTTCCATTGAGACTATCTCAGGCCTCTGTATATAAGAATGTGATTCTAAGCTGTGTTAGCCTCTTTTATTATATACTATATTAGCCAATATGAATTGTTGATACTTTGGTTATTTTGAGCTTACTAACTACTGTTATTAGCAAATCTGCAATAAACATACTTGTACCTTTCTTTACTGGTTTGTTATGTTTATGTTGAAGTCTTCTAAAGTTAGATTTCTATCTATCATGTGGTCGTTAGCTTCCCATGAAGTCTTCATTTTATAATACGTCACCAAATTGAATCACATGTGTACATAAATACATGAACTGATATTTAAAACATGTAAACTTGCTTTAGGTTTTGCAAGAGCTTTGAGTAATTAGGTTAAAAATTCTTCTAACAGCATGCCATTGTCATTTCAAATCTGATTATTATTATTATTATTATTATTATTATTATTATTATTATTATTATTTATTGTGTGTGCACATGCCCACATTCTTGCCTGTGTATAGAAACTATAACTTGTGCAAAGGGTTTTTGAGGTAATTTTTCTGGAGAGATATATAACACACACATGTACTCCACCCAGATAGAGATCCCAAAACACGAAAACAGTCCAAAGTACTTGTGATGGCTATTCTCAGTTGTGAACTTGACTACATCTGTAATTAAGGATAACCAAAAAGTGACTGGGCACACCTGTGAGAGATTTTTGCTTAATTAAATCATTTGAAGTGGAAAGATCCAATCCTAATCTGGGCCACACCTTCTGTTAGGAGTCTTAGACATAGAACAAGGGGGCTTTGCTTTTTGCCTGCTTACTGTCATCTACCTAGCAAGTTCATTCCTTCAGTGGCATCAGAGCCCACATCTTCAGGATTCTGGCATATACTGAATACCATCTGAGACATCCAGCCTTGTGGACTGAACTGTGGATTCTTCGCCCTTCCACTCATATGCATGCATTGGTGGATTAGATAGACCACTGGGTATAATTCATTTGAATAAATCCCATATGTGTGTGTGACCGGGGATGTGTACATGCATGAGAGAGAGAGAGAGAGAGAGAGAGAGAGAGAGAGAGAGAGAGAGATTCATTCTATAAATTCTGATATTATAGAGAACCCTGACTAATATAAATTTTGGCTCCAGAAGTGGTTCTAGAGCAACAGATGTGTTAGGATGAATATTTTAAGTAACTGGAATAAGCTTTCGAGTTTGTCAATACCTACAGTTAATTAAATCTCCCTAGTAACTGGGAGCCTCTTCTAGAAGCCTCTTCTGGAAGCTCAGAGAGTATGGAAAGCCTAAGAACTATTTTACATACTTAAGGAGGCAATACCAATTCTGCAATGGTAAAGAGCAACAAATTTGGTGAATCTGTATATAAAAATTTTGATAATTTGTAGAAAAATAGGAAAAATCATGGTGCTGGTCAGTTGCTCCTGTCGTCTTTAGATAAATTGACAAAGGAAAAGAATGATATCATTGATAAAATTAACCAGTTGTAGTTATCTCAGAATATGGTGAAAGACAAGAATGAATTTAGGGATATAACTGACCATCAATGAAAAATGAACATAGTGATAAAATTGGTCAGCTCCAGATGAATATAAAGAGTGTACAGGTTTCTAAGTGTGCCCTGGAAGACAATCTTCTCTCCGGTAGCCACAGGGCTCAAGTTGTGGAAAACCAAGCTAAAACCCTCACTATGAAGTTGGCTGAATTACAGCAAAAATTTAAGTTTCACTCTCAAAGGGTGTCAGAGGTTAAAGTAAGGGCAAAGAACAGGATCCTGAAACTTAGGACGGGGATGTGTGTGTGGGAGGCCCTATTAAAGCTGAGAACTTTGAATCTTCAGATTCTTAAGGGCTTATCTCACCTGAGAAGTCTCGCCACCTCAGCACACCCCCACCCTCACCTTTGGGTGAGAAAATTAATTTATTATCTGCTAAACTATTGGGTTAAAGTGTGTCCCAGACCAATTCTTGGGTTAAAGTGTGTCCCAGGTCTGTTCCACCATAGGGCTAGGGCCACTTGGGGAGACAGAGGCGCAGGAAGTTTGAGTGCACTCTCCCAAGGCCAGCAGGTGTCAGGCTATGGGAAGCTGCAGAAACAGGCCCCAGGGGTGGGGAGGGTAGTCTGAGGTCCCTGGGGACTGCTAGAGTTGGCTGGGGGGTAGGGGGGCCCCAGGGCCCAAAGGCAGCCAGGGGCTGGCTGGTTCTTAGACTCTTGGGCCTCCAGGCACTGCTGGGAGCTGTGATAGAACACAGAACGAAGTGGAGGGTGTATGGACCAGATTGGCTCACGGCCAAAGGGAGAGAAAGAGGAAGAAATTCTGGCTGTGTCCGTGGGGATGAGAGTTCTTGGTTTGGTCACAGAGGCTCGCTTGGCTTGGTGGTCACCGTAGCTGGGAACGCAGAGAGATCTTCTGCACGCGATTAGACAGTGGCTCTATAGGTGAAGACCTCCATTGTTTCCCACGGGGGATCTCAATGAAAGAGAAGCAGTCCATAATTTTAAGATGTTTACTGTCGGCCTGAGCACTGAGCAGATCCTGGGTGGCAGCTCTGCCCCCAATCTCTAGGAATCCAGAGGAAGCAGGGCTCCCAGGTGCTCTAACCCTGACATTATCTTAGGTAAGGAGAAAGCAACGCCTGCCCCAAACAGGGAGTAACTGGGACCCACAAGGACCCAGGAAGTCACTCCTGGCCCAGAGCACTGGTTCCTTCTGGTCTGGGCCTGAGCACTGAGCAGATCCTGGGTGGCAGAACTAGGTTCTTCTTCTTCTAACCAGAAGTCACTCCTGGCCTGAGCAGATTTTGGGCCTCAGCTCTTACCCCAATAGCAACTCCCACCCCACACAGTTTTGATAAAACCAAGATAATAGGAAAGACAGGCTCCAGTCAGAGACAGGGCAGGTAGCACTAAGGAGATCCAGATGACAAAAGGCAAGTGCAAGAACATAAGCATCAGCAACCCAGGGTACTTGGCATCATTAGAACCTAGTTCTCCCACACAAGAAAGTTCTGAATTCCCCATAGTACTAAGAAAGCAAGATTCAGATTTAAAATCACTTCTAATAATGATGATAGAGGACTTTAAGAAGGACATAAATAACACTCTCAAAGAATTTGAGGAGAACACAGGTAGATAGGTAGAAGCTTTTAAAGTGGAAACACAAAAATCCCTTAAAAAATTACAGAGAACACAACCAAACAGGTGAAGGAATTGAACAAAACCATTCAGGACATAAAAATGGAAGTATAAACAATCAAGAAATCACAAAGGGAGACTACCCTGGAGATAGAAAACCTAGGAAAGAAATCAGGAGTCATAGACACAAGCATCACCAACAGAAAACAAGAGACAGAAGAGAGAATGTCAGGTGCAGAAGATACCATAGAAAATATTGACACAACTGTCAAAGAAAACGTAAAATGCAAAAAGTTCTTAACACAAAATATCCAGGAAATCCAGGACACAATGAGGAGACCAAACCTAAGGATAATATGTATAGATGAGAGTAAAGAATTCCAACTTAAAGGGCCAATAAATATCTTCAACAAAATTATAGAAGAAAACTTCCCTAATCTAAAGAACGAGAAGCCCATAAACATACAAGAAGCCTATAGAACACCAAATAGACTAGATCAGAAAAGAAATACTTCCTGTCACATAATAATCAAAACACCAAGTTCACAAAACAAAGAAAGAATATTAAATGCAGTAAGAGAAAAAGGCCAAGTAACATATAAAGGCAGACCTATCAGAATTACACCAGACTTCTCACCAGATACTATAAAAGCTAGAAGATGTTGGACAGATGTCATACAGACCCTAAGAGAACACAAATGCCAGTCCAGGCTACTATACCCAGCAAAACTCTCAATTACCATAGATGGAGAAACCAAGATATTCCGTGACAAAACCAAATTTATACAAAATCTTTTCACAAACCCAGCATTACAAAGGATAATAGCAGGAAAGCTTCAATACAAGGAGGGAAATTATACCCTAGAAAGAGCAAAAAAGTAATCCTCTTCCAACAAATCCAAAAAAAGATAGCCACACAAAGATAATTTCACCTTCAATAACAAAAATAACAAGAAGCAACAATCACTGTTCCTTAACATCTCTTAACATCAATGGACTCATTTCCCCAATTAAAAGACAGGCTAATGGATTGGATACATAAACAAGGCCCAGCATTTTGCTGCATACAGGAAACCCGCCTCAAAGACCGACTCTACCTTAGAGTAAAAGGCTGGAAAACAATTTTTCAAGCAAATGGCCCTAAGAAACAAGCTGGAGTACCCATTATAAAATCTCCAGCCAGAGAACACAAAGGGAGGGACTTCATGGCTCCACCTGTATAGGTAGTTGATGGTGGCCTTGCCAGGCATCAGTGGAAGTGGACAGCCTTGATACCTGAAAGTTCGAATTCCCTAGTGTTGGGCAATTTCAAGAGCATGGAGGTGGGAATGAGACGATATTGGGAGCACACCCCCACAATAATTGGACGGGGGGGATGGAGTAAAGGGGCTAGGCATCAGTGGAAGTAGAGGGCCTTGGTGCCTGAAAGTTTCGATTCTCTAGTGTTGGGGAATTTGAGAGCAGGGGGGTGAAAATGTGAGGATGGTGGGATTACACCCTCATAGAAACTCCCAGAATTATGTGGATTAGACATGACAGAGGCAGGCTGCCAGAAGACTAGATTACAGAATTGAAACAAAAAAATTATCTTGATATGTTGGAACAGGGAGGATTAGCTAGGATTTATTGCATAGCCATAATCTACTGGTAAAAATACGTATAATTGTTATTAGGATGAAGTTATAATTTCTTAAATGGTACAAAATTTACTTTGATTTCAAATTTAAGGTTTTAATTGGTACGAGCTTCTTATTGATATAAAAGTGAGATGCATGTTGTTACTCTCATAGGCATTGTGCCTATATAACACATTTAGTAATACAAGGCTTAGACCCAGTCCTTCTTTATCTTTTTAAACTGATTTGAGATGGTTAGACTGTGAGTTAAGGGCCTGTAGCAAATTCATGGCTCTGAGTTTATTGTTAGAGTGTTTTCTATATTTTCTTTAGAAAGAGCCGAGAGGAGCTAACAGACAATAGTCCAGGTTATCTTACATGGATAGTTGGTTTTGAAAACATCAGAAATCCACAGAATTGACGTTACAAACATTTCTGTATTAATGTCCATTTTGATTAGAGACCTGTCTGCTCCTGACAGCTTTCTGTCTTGGATTCTAAGAAGAAATAGAGCATTTTTGGAGTTACTCCAGTTATGGTGAGACAGCCACTAGACAAGAATTGCCTCTTTTCATCTACAGACAAATCACTGTCCAGAAAAGAACACACTTGCAGAATAGTCGACTGATTATATCTGCCAAGACAGAGTAATCAGCCCTTAATAATTCTGCATCACTACATCTGTCAGATGATCCTGGGTCAGAAGGCTGAAGATTGAATGCTCCAACGTTTTGTAGTATAGGGGCTGTCCAGGTGCTCAATGGTCTCTATAATTTGGGTAAGTTTTAGAAGCTATGCTTGGTGCTTCCCATAATTTCAGTTAACTCAGTCATTCTGGATTTCTGACGGGTTTGAAGACTTATAGTCTCATAGCCAATCCCGGCTATTTACTTTGAGAGAAAAGGTTTGAGAGGATGGTTTTCAGCTGACATTCATTCTAAAACCAAGAAAAAAAAAACAGGTTCAGAATTAAGTCTTTTATTTAGGAGGGACGACAGAGATTCTGTTTAGTCAACAAAATGATGGACTGGATATTAAGTCTATCTTGTACCTTACTGATACAAGTTGGTACAGTTATGTTCTAATTGTATTCTAAGTAAAAAGTTTTATTTTAACAGGAACAGTGATATGTAGGAGGAGCTAAGGTGGGAGAAGTAGAGGGGCTAGTAGGGGCGTTGTCCTATGTGACTAAAGAACACAAGTCTATGAAAGGCTGCAGTCTTGTCTCTGGAGCCTGGAGTCCGGAAGTATGACAAAATGCATGCTGTCCCTTAGGATCACCTAGGGTCTCCATCAGTTTCTAGCTTATGTTCAACCTCAAACCAGGCTGCCTTTCATGGTCCTAACTAAACCACCAGTGACCATCTCTGAAAAGATGCCAGGCAAGACAATACTGATGTTCCTAGCTACTGCCCACCCCCCAACCCCTAGGCTTGTAACCAGACTTAAAGCAAAGCAAGCAGGCTCTTGAGGGAAGGTTGAAAGTGTAGTCCATGAGGAGGTAGAACACATTATGAAGGTTTAATGAGTTTTCTAATTCATTCAAACAGAGGTCTGGGGAATGTGTGTAGGAATGGATTTTAAGGTTGCGGGTTAATTATGGAAGAAATAATACTAGTTCAGGCTGAGTTTACTGATATGGGTCCACTGAGTGAAGATTCTAGGTTAAATATGGAAACTCTCACTGCTAGGAAAGATGTTGAAAGTTTGTCTGAATGGTTGGCTGAAACATTTATAAAATGATGGCCTACGGAAAAGGAGTTGGAGATGTGATGCTAAGTATTCTTTGGCTTAGTGTTGAAGTGATTTTAAGGCTCAGAGAAATTGAAATGCTGGAGCAGGCACATGGTGTAAAACCTAATCCTCCATAGTGAGAAAACCCAGAAGACAAGCCCTTCACTAGAAGACACAAACTGGTGAGAGAGGAACCTGCACATTAGAACTTTGTTGTTACCCTGTTCCTAGTACCAGACCTGAGGGTTGGAGATGCTTCTGCTCAGTTGTCTGACCCAAAGAAAATGAGCTTAACTGGATCCTGAAGAACCTGGGACCAGGTGGCAACACTGAATTGCCAAAGGCAAGGCTTTTGTAGTTATCATAACGGGAAGCACAGACAAATAATGCTCATAAGACTGGCCCATCATGGGCAGCACAGGCAAAATGACTTTCATGGTAGCACGACTCCTATGGACCTTTGGTACTGGCTAATCAATGATAGCATTTCCAGAAATGAAATACATAAGACATCTACTGCGTTTCTGTTTGATGTGTTTAAGAAGAACAATTCTCAAACAAATGAAAGAAAGGTTCCATTACAGAATCTCAGCCTGTGAACCAATTTCCAGACTTCTGCAGTCCCCAAACCCCTTGAAGGAAAGGACATCTTCTGAGGAACAGCCTTGATAAAATACCTAAAAATTTTTACTGTCAGACTTTTTCCAAACACTGATTCCAGAAGACCTCCCAAAACATTATGTCTCTCCATTTAAAGTAGGGGTTTATGGAGGTCAGGTGATTAATGGAGTTTGGCTGAAATCTGACTCACAGTAGATCTAGTGAGTCTCAGACTTCATCCTGTGGTTATTTCCCCAATCCCAGAATGTATAATTGGAATACATATAATTAGAAGTTGGCAGTGGTGTGGGGCATGGAGAGATATATCTTCTAAGGTGAAGGATAAGTTATTGTGCCTGGCCTCTCCCACCACCAAGAAAGAAGCATAAAGTTTAATGGGCCTATGTGGATTCTGGAGACAGCACATTCCTCACTTGGGTGAGTTACCCAGGACCATATATGAAGTGACTCTTGATATTTTCATGTGGATGTCTTTATATCTGCTTTCCTCCTCCAACAAAGCACAGTAGACATTAAAGAGGAGGAGGAGGAAGAAGAGGAGGAGAAGGAGGAAGAGGAGGAAGAGGCAAAGGGCTGCTAGACAGAGGATGGGGAGTAACACTGGTAAATGGTTTCTAGACAGTACAAAATTACTGTACTCATGAACTCATGGCAGCTGGTTACCTGTGGAAGAACTTCATATGCTCAGATCATCCAAAATTCTAACATGGAGTGAGGAGGCACTCTAAGACCTCACCTAACTGAGAGCTATTGGCAGTTGATGGCCTCTCATGATGGCCATTCATCTTCCGGGATGTGGCTGCTGGTATATCCCCATGCTTCCAGTGAATGGCCATGCCCATATGTATATGCTGGCAGCACTAACTAAACTTAGTGTGATTTCAAAAAGAAGACACGTAATTGGGAGGGAGATATGTTAAATTAGAGGAGAGAAACTAAGGTTGCTATGACAATATTTCATATGATGATATGTATGAAATGCTTAAAAATAATTTTTAATTAAAAATACTTTTGAAAAGAAAAAGTCCTAAGTTTTAATCTCCTAGCCCTGCCGTTGCTCCTTTGCTCCACTACAACCTCTTTTTACCCTTCCTGTTTTGTTTATGAAACCGTCTCGATGTAGCCCTAGCTGGCTTGGAGCATGATATATAGATCAGCTGGTCTTGTATTGCTAGGGATGTGCCTTCCAATGCCTCATGGGTGATGGGAAAGTGTGCATGCCACCACACCTGGCCCTGCTGTTACTCCAGTACCCATATCCCATATTATTTTTATCACCTTTGCTTCATTTTCAATAACTTTTTTTACACCTATCTTCTCATATGTTGATTTTCTTTTACTCTTGGTAAATATCTCAATTGCTGTAAAAAGATGCTATGACCACAGAAACTCTTCCAAAAAAAAAAAAATAACTGAGAGTTGCTTACAGGTTTAGAGGTTTAGGATATTTTCAGCATGGCAGGTAGCATGGTGGCAGGCATTGTAGCTGAGAGGTCTATACCTGGATCTCTGGCAGCAGGAAGAAGAGAGAGCCACTGGGCTTGGCTTGAGCATTTAACACACCAAAGTGACTTCTGATGACATACTTCCTCCAACAAGGCAATATCTAATAATACCACTCCCTGGTGACCAAATCTTTAACTGTATAAGCCTACAAGGGTCATTCTTGTTCATTCTATCACACTGCGATACAGTATATAAGAAATCACAAAGACATCAGTTTATAGCTTTCCCCCAGATTCTTCCCCACACAGACTACCAATCCATTTGCATTTATCATACATTGTAAGGGTGGTGAAATCTATCCTGTCAATTGTTTGTCTCCATTCCTGACAGAGAATGGGAGGCTTCAGAGGAACCATCAGGATTATCAGTGTAAAACACAGATTATATTCTCTCTGTAAAAAACAGAGGGAACTTACAGGAACAGCCCACAGAAGAACAACGATAGAGTTTTGCACAATTAATCTCTAACATTAAATAATATATATGTATGTATACACATAGATGAACATATATAAATGTATACACACACACACACACACACACACACACACACACATTCATAATAAGATGTGCATGACACTGACACCTTTAACAGCATCTTGCCATAAAATAAATTCTCATGAAGTAAGGAGCCTTATTGCTAGGAAAAGGTTCAATGGTTCAACTGGTAAAAGGTGCTTTCTGCCAAGGTGACCTGACCTGAGGTTGTTGTCTGGAACTGACAAAAGAAAAGCTTCTCTTGGACTTCCATACTGTGGTACACACATCTTCACATACACACACACACATTAAAATACAAAAGAAAATGTCATCTGGACACAGTGGCACACACCTTCAATTCCAGCACTTAGGAGGGAGGCAGATGGATTTCTGTGAGATCAAAGCCAGTTTGATCTACATAGCAAATTCTAGGATAGCCAGGACTATGTAGAAAGACCCTGACTTTAAAATAAATAAATAAATAAATATTAATGTTGATAATAAAATAAATGAAACCTTTCATTACAATTATTGCATTACAAATATTACTGTTTCAATCCTGTGGTTTTTATGGCAACCCTTTCAGAAAGATGTATTGGCCATCACACTTGCCTCATGCTGGAGACTGATGCCAGGCCTCACAGATGTTAATCAAACAGGACACCACTCTTCCTTTTGAATATTTATTTACTAAAAGGGGAATTTCATTGTTCCATGAAGGCTTGACACATTAGACAATTTGTTTCCCCAATTATTCCTAGACTTCCCTACATTCACAAAGACAGATATACTAAGAATTTACTAGATAATTGGCTAAGTAACCAAATAAACTATTTTTGAAAGGTTTTGTAGTTGTGAATGTTTTAATACATTTCTCTTCCTAAAGAGACTGAAGGATATTGTAGAACAATGCAAATTGGAACTCCAAACTAGGTTGACTAAGATTTGAAATTTTAGATTGGGTACAGATCCTTTGAAATATTGTTGAACATTGACAGGGGAGGTATGGAATACTGCAAGATGCACAGGGCCAGGAACATCACACTTAATGTAGCCTCTGCTTTCTTGTACCCCATTTAGATAAAAGTAACAAGCACTCTGGCATCTCATTTTGCTGTTGGTTCTTCAAAATGTAATGTAGTGAATGATCTTAAAGTTTACATAAAATATCAAATTATTTTTTAGGGTCAACCTAATTATTTGAAGATAGTATCTCCATGCCACAGGCTTCTGTATAAGGACATTCAAATATAATCTTTTAAGTTTAGTTAGGTCAGAAATATTAATGTATGTAAGCTGACTTTAATGTCATCAGTCAAGACTGACTGAGCTGACACAGCTGACTGCAAACATTACTGCATTCACTGAAGGATACTGAAGAGCCTAATACACGTATAGTAAATTTACATAATCTTCTCTGTAGTCATCTCTGTGGCTATATTTCAAACTGATATTAAAATATGTCAGGAAACTGTTCATGAATCCTTCTTTTCTGAGGTAGGTTAGAGTCTAATGTAAAAATGACTGCCCAAGAAGTAGTCAAGAGAGCAGTTAGCACAACACTGATGACGATGGGTTTGCTGAGGTACAGCAGCCCAGAATCACCAGGGAAGGGGCTCTCAGCATCAGTGAGAGGGTCTGAACAATGACGCCAAGGCCCTCCTTCCTGTCCTGTAAATCTGTTTGCCTTGCAGTTAAAATGAAAGAGGAATAGAAATCAATGTTGGAAGTATTCCAAAAGTCCTTTCCTTAGCTTCCTGTCTGGAACAGTCTACTTGTGCAAAGTCTAAGGAAAAGTTCCCTAGACTTGGTGGGCATCACCTAGCTATAGCCCACTGACCTCTTAAAACTTAAAAACAGAAATAAAACACAAACCCCACATAGCACATTGCTTATTCTGTATACACTCAGTCTACTCATGAATCCTTTAAAATATTTATTTTTCACAGTTTTCATCTCTCTCTCCTTCTCCCCCTCCCTCCTTCCTTCTCTCTCACTCCCTCTCTTCCCCCTCTGTCTCTGTCTGTCTCTCTGTCTGTCTCTCTGTCTCTCTCTCTCCCCCGTGTGTGTGTGTGTGTGTGTGTGTGTGTGTGTGTGTACATTCATGAGCAAGTGTACAGCAAATTAACCATGGTACTCACGTATTTTCATAGCTGATTCTCTCCTTCCATTCGATGGGTGCCTGGTATTGAAGTCAGGTGGCCAGGCTTAGCAGCAAGCCTCTTTACCCACTGTGCCATCTCATAACCCATTTCATCTTTTCTTTTCTCTAAGCATCAGCCTTCTAGACATGAATGTTTCGGAATTAGCTCCGAGGTCTCTATTAACTTTTTATGCATATGCATTGGAACACAGCAACATATCTTTTTTTACAGTTTTTCTTCATATCCATCACATAAACATAAATATGAGTGTCCATATTTTAGAAGAGGGATCACTACTATGTTACCTGCTTTCTCTGTGGTATCTGGTTCTGTACAAACACTTCTGTACTGTTAGGGTAAAATGATAGTCTATTGGCTTGCCAGCATTTTCTTATTGCTAATTAAACTGTATGGGACTGTGGTTTAACTTGGCATGACACACTGGCTCACTTGGAGGTGGTCACATTGTGACAGAGCATGCACTTTAAGTGAGGTTGAATTAAAATTATAGTTCAGCTTGAGTGAAAGAAGAAATAAATATAATCAATATGTTTATAATGTGCCCAGGGATTGAATAGAAAAATATACAACATAACCTGTAAAATTAGCCTTTTAATTTCTTTTTGCAACTTTCTGAACTATGTTAGTGTCATCTATGTATCTATGTGGCTATGCTCGAAGATAGTAGGACAAAAGTAATTGCTTCAAGGCTTTTTTTTTTTTTGAATATTAAAGAAAAAGTTTAACCTTTCAAGATAGTTTTTCTGGCCAATATTGTGATTAATTTCATTTTCTAAAAATAAGTGAGCTTAATAGAAACCTCACAGGAAAAGGAATGTTTCTGAAGTCTCGTGATTTAACTGTGCCTCCCAGGCACCCCAGAAATTCTCCAGCACAAAATTCTCAAGTTTCTAAATGGGGGATCGTGTATCATATGCCAGAGGTCTCATTACATAATCGATTATTCGTAATTCCCTTGCAGAAAGCACACAAAAGTCTCTGTTCCTGGCTTGAGAGCAAGATCTCCTAGTGTACTCCAGTCCAGTTCCTATACACTGGGTCTGGTCAGAGGCTCCTCTGTCAGGTTTTCCTCAAGTTTGTTCAAGACACTCAACTAACAAAGGGATTTTTCACTTGTAAATAATGGCCCTCTCCCCCTCCTCACAAGCCTCTCCATTATGCTTCTTTCTTGAGGCTGTTTGTTCTGCTTTCTTTTTTCCATGGTTAGATCTGCTGGCGTATAAAATAGCAGTTTTGAGCATTCTTTGTGATGGGTAATCCTATTAGTTTGGAAAAAAAAAATGATTTTCCTTAAATTTGGAAGCAGATCACTTATTTCATGCCATATTCTACACATGCCATTATTTTTTTTAAATTAAAATGTACATTTTAATTGCCACAAAATAAGACAGACCCTGTCCTTTTTTTTTTTTTTTCTTAAATAAAAAAACAAAAGCACACATTCTTTTCTTCTAGCTTGGAAGCTTAATTAGTCCAGATTATATTCAAATGCTTTGTTTGTGCAGTGCTTTTTTTTTTTCCTAGGGAGGGCTTGGAACACGCTGTTTCTCCTGGTAGGTCACAGGCTGGAGAGGCTTGACCCTGGGAATCAAATGTCTGACCTGGCCTGACCCCAACCTCTACTTAAAATCAAGTCTTCATTTTTATTTAAAAACAAAGGTATATTTTCCATGTATCTTTTTCCCACTCTGTTCCAGCTGCTTCGACGACGCCATTGCTGTTCATTCATCTGAGACCTCGGGGGTGGGAAAGGATGTTTTCCAGTCTTCCCAGTTTGGAGAGGAGAGTCTAGGTTCGATTTACTTCTGTTTATTTAGTATAAACCGTATTGAATTTCATGTAAGAGAAAAAGAACTCATGGCACACAATTAGGTGATGTGTGCGCTTCTCTTTCACAACACATAAAACGTAAACACTTATTTTAAATAAATCCCCCTTTTTAATGAAAAGTAATTCATGACACCACTTCTGCAATCCTAAAGGACCATGTGGCAGATCAAATTTTAAAAAATTCAACATTGGTTGAACATTTAAAGCCATCTCAGTTTTCTGTTGGAGATTTTTGGGGTGGGGTGAGCTCCTCGCATAATGCTTTCATTAATCACACCATGGCTCTGTGCTCTTATTTCGGAGGGAAATTATCAATACCCTTAACTTTAGTCTTGCTTTGGGGGCCTGCCTCTGTGGGGCTCCTTTGCTCTGTTTCTGTGGTTGTTACAGTAAACAGAATTTATGACTGTGGAGGGCCACGTACCCTGTAGGTCCTGTGGAGAGTTCCCACGGAGTTCTGTGAGCTTTGATGGAAGGCCCCTTTGTTTTTACTTCCAACATCTCTACTTTTGGGGAGGTGGAGGGCGAGCATTCCACTTTACAGTGGGTGATCTTTTGTCCTCTCCCTGGTATAGCTGCCCTGGAACCCCACACACTTGCTGAGGAGGATGCTCAGGGGGCCTCTTTTTACTGGGGAGTTAATCATTTGTACATGTGAAGCTAAAACTTCTGAAGGATCTCATAGTCTCAAATGCCAGCCTTAGTGATAATACAGAATACAGATTTCTCTTTCTTTCTCTCTCTCTTTCTTTCCTTCTTTCCCTTTCTTTCCTTCTTTCTTTCCTTTCTCCCTTTTCCTTTTTCTTTCTTTTCTTTCTTTTTTTCTTTATCTTTCATTCTTTCTTTCTTTTTTTTTTTTTTTTTTTTGCTATTGATGTTTTCAAATTCAGTTGTTGGGACTGTGTCTAGTTTAAGTTGCTGGTGGACAACCATGATTCTTTTCCTAGGCTAATATAATCACATGCTGAACAAAGAAAGAAAGAAAGAAAGAAAGAAAAAAGAAAGAAAGGAAAAACAGTAAAGACGTCCTTGTAAATATAACCCAGTAATGTGTCTCAGAGTGATAATGTCTTCACTTTCAGCTGCCCTGTGTGAGGTAACAGGCAGGAACATGCAAATCTAAAATCACAGACAGACTTCAACATTGTGAGATTCTCCAGTTTATGGGGCACGTAAACCCTGAGCCATGTGCGGGATAATTTAAAATTATTTAAGCTCTTCACATTTTACAAAATTATTCAATTTGGGCACTATTGGGGTTCCAGGAATATATAATATACAGAGCTTTGAGGCTGCTGAAAATGAGGAAGTGCTCTGTTTAGAAAACCCTCTTTCACGTGTGCTCCGGTGGCCAGGCATGCGCAGTCACTTGTGCTCCGGTGGTCAGGCATGCGCAGACACTGAAGAACACACTCTTTTAGCACCGTTTGAGTGCTTCAGGGTGTAAGCCATTTAAAACCAGTTCAGGATCATTCTATAATTATTCACATAGTGATAGGAAATAATGAAACCAAATATTCACCAAACGAGAATCAGCAGAGGGTCAGGAATTCAGGTACTCTCAAAAGTACAATCATTTTGAGAGTGATGACTTGAAATATGTGGAAGACAACAAGGAATAAAATCCAATGAGCTTTTTCTCAAAGTCTCCTCATGTAAATTTTATACTATGCCGTTCACGAAGGCTACTCAATTTATACTACATTGCTAATGACCGACATTCAAGTGTCCTGTAGAATTACTACCCTTGGGCTGGCCCATCCATACACATCCTGATAGCTGTGAGGCTCCTTTGTCTTATTAATAGTTCAAGAATGAAATCAAGTTCAATTTACCTACCCATGGAGCATAGATCTGTGTGGAGGATTCAGGGGCTGCATTAGGTCTCAGTAGTAAAAGAAGACACAGCTATGAGCATGTAGAACCATAATCTGCTTCCTCCCTTTTCCCTGGATGGGACTGGACTTTCCAAAGATCTGGTTCAGAAAAGATCCTCAAGTTTTTCAAACATATTTGAAGTTTTCAGTAAGTCTTTTGGCTTTACCAGCACAGTGCATTTATTACTTTATTATTAAAATGTTTGGATATGTGAGAAATAAAATTTTAAAATAAATTTCTGTTGTAGGTAATATATGACAATCCATCATATTTTGGTCTTTCAGTCTGTTTAAGAAACACTTCAGAGTGGTAAAGTTTCCAAATATGTTGATGTTGTGACACCTTGGTCTGCTGTCCATGACTTTTTGCTATGGGAAGGACAATGGTTTCACTGGATTCCATTTGCTCAGTTGAGGCAAGAAGGTGGGCTTTCTCACAGAGGTGTGAACTTCCTACCACTGAAGGGTTGATGGAAGGGCTCCTCTCCCATTTTGTGCCAGGGAGGTGTCACACTGAAACACTTCCCTGGGCAATAAAAACACTTTGCAGGAGAGTGCTGCTTCTCTGTATCCTGGAAAAAGTCTCCCTGTCAACTGTTGGACTTTCAGGTCCTCTTGGCAACAGGGATTAGAAGACTATGTCAGACTTCAATGATGTCAGTGCTTCTGAATGGTCCCTGTCATCTTAGACTCAAAATTAAAAGGAAAAACTAGTGGGCAATAAAAAAAAAATCCATAGATTTGTGGGACAGGTGGATGTTATCTGAACCCTACCATTCTCTACCTCCATCAACTACCATGCACTGCTTGGAACCCCTAAGCCCCACATTCCTCATATGGGAAAAGGTGATAGTAAAGCCATCTCTCAGGATTCTAGTGAAGGAACAGAGGGAGGACTGGGCATAGAATAATTAGTATAATTTAAGCCTGAATATTTGCGCCTTCACAGAATTCATGTGGCACACCCCCGCCCCCTTGACTTAGTATTAGGCAGTGAAGATCATGGGAGGGCATTAGGTCATGAATGAATGACATTAGCACTTTATTTGTTAATTAATTAATTTATTTACTTTACATCCCAATTGTAGCACCCTTTCCTCTCCTTCTAGTCTCACCCTTAAAAATCTCTCCCCACCTTTTAAAGAATAGGAATAAGTGACTTTTCTTTCGAAGTTGTGCTTGTATAACAAGAAGCCAGCCAGCTGTACACTGGGGAGCCAGCCTCACTGATTCCCTACCTATCTACTTCAGAACTGTGAAAAATAAGTTTCTATTTTCTAAGTCAGCCAGAATATAGTTGTTTGTCTTAGCATCCTGAGCTAAGACACATAGTCCACTTTCATTAATTATTTGTCAACTGTCGTCTCTTCTTTCATATGTACAGACCTTAGTATGAAACATCACTTAGATCAAGGATGGCTTCACATGCTGGGGGAGTGATCTTGAATACTACTGAAGCAGCTGTGGAAAGTCCTAAACATCTGAGTAACGATTGATGTGTTTATGGTTTCTGTGACAAAATACACATGGCAATGGCAGACAAGACAGTGCCCATTAGGAGTAGTAGTGGGTACAGAAGAAATGGTGCCACTGAGTAAGACAAGCAGATGAGGGGGTCTCCTGGGAAAATCATTTTCAAGGGTTTTATACATAATTAGATAGGAGAGGAAAATAGCTATAGTAACTAGGGTTTTTCTTTTACCAATTAGATCATAATCCTAGACAAATTATTTTAAAATCTGTCTTGATAGAATACAAGCTACTGGTTAAAGCAGCTCAGACCTTGTATCTTGGGAGGCTTTACTATGATCCATTTTTTACATTTAGTTTGCTAATTCTACATGTTTTAGATATTTCCTTGTGAGAAGTCACATGGGCCACTTTTGGAGATGAGAATGAATGTAGTCAGAGCCATGGCCTGCAAAAATTAAACACAAAGCCACCAGAAGTGGGTAACAAAGATGCAAACATTTGCTTTTTCTGTAATCCCAAGGAGAACGAACAGCTCTAGTTCATCCTTGGCTGAGCACAGTGGCCAGGGCTTAGCAACACTGAATGCTACTTTGTCCACTTCCCAGAGCTGATGTCAGTTTTCAGTTTGACCTCAACGTGTAAATCAGCAGTGCTCAGACTTCTGTATTTCACGGTCCAGATGATTAAAAGAGAAAAAAAAAAAACAAAAGACTATTCAACAGAAAGGATCAATTTTATTTTGACAGGCACAAATTTAAATAGCAAATAGAAGTAAACCAGAAATCTCTTCCATCTCTGATTTCTTTAAGATTACAAGAGGGGAATAGATTTAATGTTCCCAAAGGAAATAACAGAGATAACATGAGAGCAAAGAATCATTTTTGCATCTAATATTTGGCTAGGACATGGGGTGTCTCCAGCAGTTTATTGCTGCTTGTGGGGACCTCAGTGTGACCTAGAGAGGGGTAGTGGTCTTAGGAAAAAGGCTGGTGGGAGCTTACTGGTTGATGAAACAGCTCTTTCCCATAATTATTAATACAGTTATAGGGACATGAGTTAGTTCTCATATAAGTCAATTGTTACAAAGGCACCAACTTCCTCAAATCTCTGGCTTCTTGTAGCACATGCCCCATTCTAGACAGAACCAAACCATTTAATTCCACCAGCTGTGAGACCATCCACTGAGTCAAGCAGAAGCTGCAACTTGCAATCATGGATTAAATAAACCTTTCTAGTTTCACAGTGGCCAATTTATGGTATTTTGTTGTAGACATGGAAATGAATTAACAAAATCTTATTTTAAAATGCCAGTACTTTTCACATCATTCATCAAGCATATATTACAAATGACCCAGATCCACAAATGATAACTAGAAATCCTGTACTTTTACTGCTGTCTACTTGGGCAACGTATATGATGGCAGTATCGTTTTGATAACAGGTTATGTAACTTAAGAATTTTGAAGCCTTCATTAGCTTATATTGCCTGATTTATATAGTAGGTACAGACAAAATGATTTCTTACATGACTGATGAATGAAAAACCATCCATCATTGACCCTGGGTGTGGTCAGGGGCTCTGAAGTTTTTGGCAGGATCTCTTCAAGGATACAGAACAACATAGCCTACTCAAGTCAGCGAGGATCAAAACCAAAGAACCGGAGAGGAGGGATTCATAGAGAAATGTCTGTGAAGAGAATGTTCCAAAGAACAGGTTGCAACAGCAGTAACGATTCTTCTGTGCTCTGAATACCAGGGTAGGAGGTTGTTGTTTCCAGAATTAGAATAATGTAGCAAAAATGGGAAAGCTCACAGATCTCAGGACTGGACTCACATTGGGTAAAACAACTCAGAAAACTAAAATAATTCAAGTGAATGAAAGAGGGAGTTTAATTTTCAACTACACATACACACACACACACACACACACACACACACACACACACTCCACACACACTCAACACACACACACAGAGGCCTAAATTTGTTTAGGATGCTAAATTTGTTAGGATAAAAAAATCTTTTTTTAAAAGATTTATTTATTTTATGTATACGGGTACAATTATAGCTGTCTCCAGACATACCAGAAAAGCATCAGATCCCATTACAGATGGTTGTGAGCCACCATGTGGTTGCTGGGAATTGAACTCAGGACCTCTGGAAGAGCAGTCAGTGCTCTTAACCGCTGAGCCATCTCTCCAGCCCAGGAATGCCACCCTCTTACAAAAGGTCCACAACCAGCCAGTAGAACCTTATCCCCCCCCTTCAGCAACATCTTCTTGTGCTCGCATCACTTTGACCCAAGGCTTGTAGTGACCCAGCACTTCTTTTATCTCTCTCTGTCTTCCTCACTTGTCTTTACCTTTTTTGTTGTTGGTTTTCAGTAGCCCAGCGCTATGCAGAGAGGGCAGCTACGTATTCACTAGCAGCTCCCAAATGTGGACATGTCAAAATTATCTCCAAAAGACTTCTTATTGCACTGCAGAGTTCTCCTTCTGGCTGGAAAAATGAAATTATTCATGACGCAAATTTGAACATGGGTCTCATATTCTTTTATAGGGCTGTGGTAAGATAGACAAAACTTTTTTTTTTTTTTTACTGTGTGAATCATATTGATTTATTTACAGAAAAACGGTAATTTGCCAACTTATTAAAAACAACTTCCAATATTTCTTGCTTGTTCTGCATTAGTACTAAGTGTCCAAGGCATACTCTTAATTCATAAGATTCATAGCCTTCACTGTCAAGATACTGCCTGACTCTAGTGTGTATTACCTGGAAGGAGAAGTCGGAAGGTCAGAAGGAGTATCTGTGATTGGGATTCGTCTTGAGGAAATAGATAAAAATTTAGTTCCAGGCTTCATTTTGCTTTGGATCAAAGCAATTAAACTGCAGTTTCATTACGCTCTGACTTGCCTCTTATCTCTCAAGGTGCTTGGGTAACTTCAAACACGGTACAGTTAAAGGTCCAGCATGATTTGAAGAGCCAGAGGATTGACTAGATTAGGCCCTGCAGACAGACCGAGCTGAATTAGCCACACTTTTCTTTTTTTTTATTCCCATCATTTCTCTGTCATGCTGTTAATGTGTTTGAATATATATTATTATATGTAGTATTATATGTTATTATAAGAAGAAAGACCAGTAAAATCACTCATTTCTGATATTATTCCTGATGAACAAGCTTAAAATAATTCTCTCCTATTATAATTTGTTAGGAACCTTGTATGTACCCTTGAATTGAGATGATTTTGTGTCTCTGCTAAACAACAAACCCTTCATGAAGAAGCTATTGTCAATGAACAAAGCAGTTGTCATTCAGATCTGAATCAGGGTGCCTGCACCTCAATGCTATTAACACGTGAGGACAGACTGGTGTTTGCCATGAATGGCTTGGTAGCATCACTGCACTCTGCCCATTAAATGCAAGCAGCCATCTGTGCTACTTAATAGTTTTCTCAACTTGACATAAGCTAGAGTCATCTAGAAAGAGGGACCTTCAACTAAGAACTTGCTCCATCAGATTGCCTATAGACTAGACTTTGGGGAGTATTTTCTTGATGATAATGAATATAGAAGGGCCTGACATAAGGTTGGCAGTGCCACCCTAGGGCTGGTGGCCCTAGACAATGTAAGAAAGGTAGAAGAATGGGGTCTAACGCACAAACCAGTGAGCAGCTTCCCCCCCATGTTTTTGCTTCTGCTTGAATTCCTGCTCTGACTTCCAGTAATGTGAACTGTGACCAGGACCTGAAAGACTGATAAATGTCTTCTTTCCCAGGTTGCTTTTGGTCATGATGTTTGTCACACCCACACAAATGTAAACTAGGACACTGCTCTTTAGATTAGAAAAAAGGCAGAATTTCCCAGACTTTAATAAATATCTCTTGTATAAAATAATGGTATATTTCATTTCAGAAGGTTATGTTTATGTAAGTAAATGTCTCTTTGAATCAAAAACTTGTAGCTTTGACCAAGAATTCGTTTCTGAGAGACTTTCTTTCTTTTCTCTTCTTCCCTTCTTTCTTTCCCCTTGACCTTAGAGATTATCCCCAAGGCTTTCCACATGCTAAATTCATGCTGCACCACTGACACCCACCCACTCAGTACTGATACCTAATATGGCATTTCTAGGCCTTTACATTTCCTCTCCTATATTCATTTCCTCTCCTGCACTGTCACAGAACTAATTTTACTGTCACAAATGGCAGAATACAGGCACACACACACACACACACACACACACACACACACACACACACTGAGCCATGTATTCCAGAGAATTAGTTTGGTAAGAAGCCAACACAGTTAATTCACTCACAGTTAGGCTTACCCAATTCACTTAGCTCCGCTAATCTACAGTAATACTGAAGATGAGCAAAAGTATGGCATAACATACTTCAGCATATTTGGCTATGCTCATAGTAAATTGAGGAAATTGATTTAAAAGTGCTTTTGACTATTGAATTAGACACACTGAACAAAATTGTTTTGCACACATGTCTCTGAATGTCTACGTGTATTTGCTCTAGAACAGCACCTTACGTGATGCGAAGCTAAACTGTTGGTTTTACAGTGTCTGTGCAAGGAACAAGGGCTCAACAGAAGATAACTTTAGATGCAGTTAGTTTGATTGCCTTTCCCATGTGAGGTTTCAGAGTTCAGAACTGCTTTAGACTCTGACATAAATTAGTTGTGATAACCAGTTGTGATTAAGAATCAACCATAAAGCCTTCTGGTAGTATTTAGATAATAAGTAGATGTAAACTCTTGGGTGAATAGTAGTGATCTTTAGGTCTGGTGTGTAGCAAACAGCAAGATTGGCCTGCCAGGAAATCTTCCAGTTCTGGATTCATCAGATAACATCTGAAAGTAGGAAGGACAAAAAAAAAAAAAAAAGAAATACATGATTTACTTAAAAGAGGACCAAATGAACAAGAACATATGTGATAAGCTTTATAAAACGTCAGGAACAACACAGTGATGGTTACCAGATTGTCAGGTCTCAGAGCAACTCTACTGAGCAGCTCCAGAATCTACACATTTGAAGAAGGGACAGCGGTGATCCCTGGAGCCACATTGAAGAATTGACTTTATTTTTTCCTTAGCCAGTGTGTGGGAAAGAATTTTCCCATTGTTGACTGATGCCTGGACCTTGTGGTACTAGGAAGCCTAGAGACATGGTCTTAATTTGAAAACAGGCACTTGTGAGAGACATGTAATCTCTCTTAGCTAATGTGGGGCTTATAGAGATGTGTACTCAGACTGTCCTTCCAGGAGGAACGTGCTGTCCAGTTACAGTCTCTATTGCCAATACTTTCATGTCTGCCTCAGCTGCTGAGAGCCTGAGGAAACGTGGAACGGAAGGAACGGTGGCAGCCTGCATCTGCAGCCTGGCAAAGAGGATAGGAAGGCCAAACTCATTAGTCCAACATGAGGGCTGTGAAGGAAGAGGCTTTGATAGGTCAGAATTATGGTTCACATGGTTTTATTCCTCTGCCTGCCAGAGGCGGAAACTTTATCTTCCTGTCCATAGAATTTATAATAACATTGTGCACCTCAAAGTACACCCCAATGTTTGCTTCCAAAAACCCAACTCGTGACAGCTGTACCACATGCAGTAGCCACAGTGTGGAAGTTAACAGCACTTGGCACGTCTCACCCATCCTTCCTCTGGTGCATCCTCAGTCCCAGATATAGGAACATTTTTGTTGCCTTTGTTTACTTGGAGACTTGTCTTAGAAACTTTTGCAATACTGCTGTGCTGTTAGCAGAGTTGGGTGGCCGTTTGTAGACCTTCAAAGCCCATTTACACATTTGGCCATTAGGATAGTGTTGAAACGATCTGCAAGTTACAGGTTCCCATAAAGACAACGTAGCACAATCCAACCCAAAACTGTGGGCGCTCACAGGATTCATCACATCCTTTCACTAAATGTTAGGAGCTATTTTACATTGACAGGGTTTTTTTTTATTATATTTTGCAGTGAAAGTATAATCTTTTCCCTTAGAAACAGAGACAGCCTGTGTTTATCAACACGTATCTGGGAAATGGGGTAACTGGGTAGACAGGTATTCTTGAGGTTGGTGAGTGGCAAGGAAAAGAAACAAAAAGAAACATGGAGAGAGCAAAGCAGGTCCATCAATCTGAATCACCAAGGAGAAAAAGAGTGCAGGAGAGCTTCCTATAGGACAAATGACATGGCTCTGCAAAGTGGTCCTCAGATCTAATGGAAAATGTCTGAGAAGCTTGTTTGATTACTGGATTAAAGAAATTGACGTTGCCGTAGGGAAAACTGGTTTCATTATCCCAGTAGTCCAACACTTCAACACATTTTTGGAAATAATAATGTATCTTGAAGATACTAACTTTACAACTGGAAGCATGTCGGAGCCTCGTGATAAAATCATGCTGCTTGCTGAAACTCAGAGGAGAGCAAGCTCTGTTGGTTGGTATTGCCATTGTTCTCTCTACTGTAAAGAACACTTGGGAAGGAAGCATACAGCTTGCACATGTATGTAAAAGGAACTGAGGTGGAAGGCAAAGACCTCTGTTACCTCTCCCACCTCCTAAAATACTGAACCTGTCCGTGCAAGGTCTTAAGATATCCATCCCTTCCTACAATTTGTGTGTGGGCATCAAGGCTAAGCACCTATATTGGAGGAGTTTTATTTAAGAGAAAATTATATACTATGACCTCTTAAAATTCTGCATATATTTATACACTAGAAATCAACTAAAACAAGAATCAACTATTCTTTGCCAGTGACTACGTTTCGCCAAGGTCATCTTCTGCTGAAGAAATATTTGGGTACCTGGTAGAAAAAGTATATGTTACATTTACTTTAGCGATTGTAATTTATGTAATATATAGCCAGTTAGTATCATTAGAAATGATAGAAAATTCATATATATATATATATATATATATATTATTATTATTATTATTAGAAATATTCAGATATATATACCTGAATGAATTTTCTATCATTTCTAATAAGGTAAAAATCAACTAATTTCTTTCTTCAGTCATCTCCTGGTTCTACTCTACTGCACAGAGCTTGGCATTATTAGTTTTCTGACTGCAGAGTTGAGTATGTCCAAAGTACACAGACAGTGCAAGATCTTCTTGGGGATAAAGTAGCTAAGAAGTTAGAATGACACACAGATCTTGCAGAAGAACAGAATCAGCATATCTTGCTGAGCTCCAGGAATAGGATGTGAGCTTCATCAGGGTAGAGATGAAAGTGAGTACTGCCGAATCAATACACATAAGCAGTGCCAAGCACAGAGTCAGTGACTAGTGGATGGATTAATTTGCCATGGGTTAGTAAGTGTGAACGGACTGTGCTGCTTTCCAGCCTCTTCCTAACATACCCCGGTACAAAGGAATTGCAGTACTGTGCTGTAATGATGATTCTCCATGGATACCAAATTGCTAGGAAATAAATAGAAAGAACAAAGACCATGAGAGCAGACAATTCAGAAACTCATCTTCCAAGTAGAGTGCTGGAACAGCCCATGGGCTGAAGTAGCCGATGGTCAGCTCTTTTCACCTACAAGCTCTGCTTGTTCGCAGTACTCACATTTGGATTGCATCTTTCTAGTTTCATGTGCTTAGTTTGGCAGTACAATGAGCTACATTTGATTAATCATTTGTTTTCCCCCTACTGAGAGGCACTTTAATTGAACAGTTAATAGCTACCTTACAATGTGAGAAAGATTCACAGTCAACCAGGAGCCCTTGCAAGCTGAAACCGGAGCAACTCTGAGCACAGTGTGTGCCTGAGCAATGACAAAATGAAGGGACAGAAGAATTTTCCAGGGAGAGATGTCCCGTTTGTAGTAAGGTGATCACTCCTACAAGTGGCCTAGATTACAGGGCTCCGGAAATCTGTTTCATGAGATTTTTGTATAAAGGTTTTAATTAAATATATTCAGGGAACTTAGTGCAATCTTGAGCCAAAAACCAAAGAATATATGTCGATACTTTTTTTTCCAATGACTTTGAAGGAATTAGTTATGGTAGACGGTTTAGGGTAAAAAAGACTCCCCCACCTCCTTCAAGGACATGGTTTGGTCTATATAAGAACTACCACGAAACCAAAATGAAAGGTTTATTCTTCGTGACTGAAAATACTGATTATATCTCAGACAAAAATGACACAGACCTGGTCTTTTTCTCCATACCAATGCACACTGGGATTTTTTATATATATATATAATGGCTCCAGCCAGTAATCATATAGCTTCGCTTCAAGTTGTACTTCGCTCAAATAGAGTACTTTAAAATATACCATAGCATCATTAAAGTGATTGCTACCTGCTGCACACCAGCACAAGCAGGGAAGCAAGACTTGCTGCTTGATTTGTCATAGGGCCCACAGCCTAGGACAGACAGAAATAGTAATTTTTCAAGTTAACCACGGAGCAGTGTTGCAGTCATCCAAATTTTGTGATAATATAAGTAAAAACAATATAATTATTTATTTATAAGATGTTTCCTTCGCTATCTTTCATATGCCGGAAAGTACCAAATTGTGGTCAAAGAGAGAGGGATTCTTCCTAAGTAGGTGTCTATCGCTTGACAACTATGAAATTCTACATCCTGGCCCACCTACCTCTCTGTGTATGCAACCAAACCTTCTAGCTGGCAGATTCAAAAAAGCATAGACTCTCAGATTCTAAGAAACCATATGGTATAGCTGCTCACTTAACTCTGTTTAGAGCACTGATTTCATTGTGTTTTGAATTTTTTCATGTGTAAACAATGGAATTCTTCAATGTTGATAGACAACTGCTAAGCCTAGTGGATTAGAGAATGCATAATATACTATCCTTTCCTTCTCTGTGTCTGTCCAGGCCAGACAGATCTATTTATAATAAAATACTGCTAATGCTATGATAACAAGGTACTAAGAACTAAAAATTCATTTGACCTAAGTGTCTGGGACAGTCTTGTATAGGTAGGTCCTAAGACTGGATTTGGATTTGGGGAGGATGTCAGATACAGAGCAAAATGTGACAAGCCTATGGACAGAGTCTATACCCAGAAAGAAGTAAGTAGTGGGTGTGTCTGGAAAGGGGGATGTTAAGAAACAGGACCCCAGTAAAGCTCTGAGGAGTCATTCTGAGTTTCTAAGATGGGACAGTAGGTATTTGGACTTTTGCAGAAGCCTGGGCTGACTGAAGAATTTATTTTCTGGATGCTGATAAGACATAGGGAGTTAACATACTTGTTTTGTATTTTTCCTCATGTCCAACTTCCTTTTACTGTGCCAAATAACTTTTTTTTCTCCACCAATATCCTGGTTCTTCTGGGGGGTTGGGGGGGGGCTCCTGAAAGGAAGCACCTGGAGTCTGCACAGCAGCTGGAAGGAGGTGGTTCCAGCTCCCACACAGCTTCACCAAGATCAAATACATTCTCTGATATGCCACATTGTTTTACACTCAGTCATAAGCTCTTGGCCAAAGTCATTTTTTTTTCAATGTTTTTCCTTAAAGAGTTTTAAAACTTGCATGTGATAATTTTAGCAGAGTTTCTAAATGCGTTCTAGAAATATGTAGTCTGTAGATTTTCTTAAAAGGTTAAATGTCTCTTACTAACCTGTTCACAAAGGGTCACAAAAAGCAGTAAGGGCACATTAGTATTTTAAGGGAACTCAGATGTCTCAACCTTTCAATTTTTCTTATCATTAATTAAACAAGTTATGAAGTGGAGACAGGTCATTTGCCAAGTCTGTACGTGTCCAATTTGTCTTACTTCGACTCTAATTTTATTTTATTTAAATGTCTCTCATTTTCTCTGAATACAAAGTAGATGCTTTTGCTGCCTGGACCTTGGCATTTCTGAAACGCCTTCAGTATCCACATGTAAATGTGTTCCAGAAACATTTGCCTGTTTCCTAGAGACTGCAGCTTCTTGAGCCTTCTGTTCAGACTCCTCCTCCACTTTGGAAGGGTCCCTGTCTGTGATGGAAGGTGAGAAAGGTCACGTGGCAGATACAAGTGTTTGTGCTGATCCTTATCATAGTAGATATGTGAAATTAATTAGTCTTAAATTTAGTTTGAGACTAAATCAGAAGGTTTCCTTTTATGGTTCTGTTAAAATAGTTATTCTATACATATTTCTTTGGGATGTCCCACCCTCTACTCAACCAGCTTATTTTAATTACCAATGTATGTGATTCCACCTTGTGTAGCTATAATTTCATGAGATCAAAAAGGAATCTAAGCATGCTGAAATTTAAAAACCATGGGACATCTTTAGTGTGTCCCATGTGCTTGAGAGAGGGTTAGCTCCTATGGTGATGTGAATCAAATCTAAATCATTCTGTATCTGTTATTCTAATTTATGTATTCAAATTAAAATTAGATGTCTGCTAACAATTATAAGTCTGTCTCTTAAACAGCAGCACATTGTACTTACATTGGTTCTGTTGCTATATTTTGAAATATATAGCTATTGATTTATCATTCTTTGCTTTGTGGTAATTTTTCCGTTCCTTTATTTTTTTATTTTTTTTTTTCTGTACTGACCATTTCATGAACTGCCAAATGAACTGAAGAAAAGTTGCCAGCTGCAACTATTCAGTACATAATCGAAAAGAATGTAGATGAAAATAAGCATATAATATGTTTCTCCATTTTTATAAATGATCAATGGGAATTCAACCTGTTTTCAATTCTATACTGTCATTACATAGCATAGCGGAAATTCTGAATAGGGAGGTTTTTGCAATCGTGGAAATAATTAGACACGGCCATAACACATTACACATACTCATATACTCTCACATGTACAGGCACAAACACACACACACCCTCACATACACATCTAAATACTTACACACACACAAGCCATGTACAAAACAGCTCACAGATGTATTTATCCCTTGTGAGTTTAGCACTTACTGAGTCAGAAATGTAAGCTATTTTAACAATATTAATATAGAGTTCTTCTATTTTCTCTCTTCAATGTCTGTCATGACTTTGATTCTACAGAATTTTTGTCTCTTTGGTTAAGTTTTAATGTATTTGGATCATGTCTATCCCTATCATCCTCTCTCTTCAAGTGTCCCATCCCCTTCCTCATCTTTGCAGGTTTAGATTTAAAAAAAAAAACCAAAAACTACATTTAATAAGAGTTCACAAATGCTTTGACCTTCTAGCCCACCATCCAAAGGTAGAAAAGAAACGATGGTAAATAGGACAAGGGCATGTGGGTCTCTTCAGAAGTAGTTTCTTGGGGTCATTCCAATCTCTGTCAGAATACCAGTAGTCCAGTTCAGTTGTGTCACGATACCAAACACAAATCAGCAACTGTGGCACAATCCAACAGAAACAGCCAGGCTCCACCCAGTCGACACGAATCATCAGGAGCAAGGAGGATCTGCCAGGGAAGCCTGAAGTTGTCTGCTGTGTCTCTCTCAGCAAAGTGAAGACAAGAGACCAAGGAAGCACTGCAAGGCTAGCTATGCAAGAGGGCTGTCACTGTTGCGTCATATTTATGCTCTCTCCAAACATCACATGTCCTCCTACCGGTCTCGTCTCAGCAAAACCCACCTGAGTCTGTCTCAGTAAAATGCTACATGAGTCTGCATCACATGACGTTTAGAGACTTCCACTTTATATCTCTTATGTCATTTTGACTTCCTCCCCACCCTCACCCCCAGATTCCATATAAGAGAAAAATAAAGTGGTTTTTAGACTTTTTATGGCTAAATTTTGTGTGTGTGTGTGTGTGTGTGTGTGTGTGTGTGTGTGATAGAGAGAGTATGTGCATGAATGTGTGTGTGTACTCAAGTGTGCACATGTGCACATGCATGCATGTGTGTGTGCATGTGTGTGTGTAGTCTGTGTGTATGTGTGTCTCCATGTGATTTCTTTATCCATTCATCCATTGATGGGCACTTAAGGTGACTCTGTGACTTTACCATTGTATATAATCGTTTGATGAACATGATATGCACATATAGCCACTGTCTGCTGACTTTTCTCATTCCTGGGACTGCTGTTCCTAAATTTGGGAGTTCCACTTGAAACTCCATACTAATTTCCATAAGGATAGGCTGATTTCTACTCCCATTAATGATATAGAAGACTCTATTACTTCATATCTGACCAGAGTTTACATACTTCACATCTTGGTGACTCTGACTAGGGTGACATTTGCATTTCACTCATGACTAAGCATTTTGAACCATTTTTTAAAACATATTTACTGGCAACTTGAACTTCTTTCTTTAAAAGTAGTTTTTAGTTTTCCTATTTATCGATTGGCTAGAACTTTCTCTATTAACACTACATTTAATTTTGCTTCTTTATATATGCTGGATAATATTCTATTTTTAAAACTACAGACTAAAGATTTTTTCTTATATTCTGCAGGCTGTCTTCACTCTGACGTTTCTTCTGCTCTCATTACAGTTTTAGTCTTATATTATATGGGTTATCAATTATTGCTATTGTTTCCTAAACAATGGGAATCTTGTATCTATATGCCAATATCTTGAAACGTCCCTTCTATGTTTTCCTCTAGAAGTTATAATGAGACATGTTGTATATTAAGATATTTCATCCTTTGTGGTTGGATTTTGTACAGACTGAGCAACCAAAAACTGCCCTGAGATTGCAATGACCCCAAGGAACTACTTCTAAAGAGATCCACATGCCCTTGTCCTATTTACCATCGTTGCTCCTCTACCTTTGGATGGTGGGCTAGAAGGTCAAAGGTCAAAGCATTTGTGAACTCTTATTAAAAGTAGTTTTTTTTTTTTTTTTTAAATCTAAGCCTGCAAAGGTGAGGAAGGGGATGGGGCAGTTGAAGAGAGAGAATAGATAATAGGAATGGACATGATCCTGATATCTAGTTTGCATGTATTACATGGTTACAACAAAACCCATTACTTTATGAAATTAACATATGCTAATAAAAATATCTAGTGAGTGAAACTGGCTAATCTGTGCACAAGTCCATGCACAGTTCCAGTCCCAACCAGAATCCCTCATTTTGTTATTAAATAAGTTTTCAATGTTCGTTATGTTTGAAGTCTGCTCATGTTCTTTCTGAAGTCTGTTCCAAGGATGTTGTCTGTCTTTCTAGAGCCACACTTGAAACCATCAGTCTCTCTTGTTCTCACTTTTGTTTTTAAAATAAGTTCACAAAGCCACCAGAGTCATAGCCCAGAGAGGAATTTTTTTCTTCTTTATAAAATGTCTGCCTGTGCCCCTTACAAGCCTAATGAGCAAATAAAGTCCCAGATGTGAGCTGCTTTAGCAAAGCTTAAAAGTGTTTTCTTGGCTCATGTTCAAGATTCTCTTTAAATATTTCACCATAAAAATCTCCTGACTGCTTTTCTTTGTAGAACTGAAATGGCATATTGGGAAAATATGTATTTTCATTCTAAATAAAAAAAAAAAAAAAAAAACTGAGCACACAGTAAAAACGTTTTGTCCCAAGAAGCTTGAATTACAAGCTCTCAGCTAAAACTTCTTTTGAAGTTTTAATTCCCCCTTTTCTATATAAAGAATCCAGGACTAAGCTATATAAATATACACTATAGGAAATCTGGCTGATACAAGAACTCATAGCTTCTTCTGGAACTTTTGAGAAAATAGTGTTATCTGAGTGCATCCTGTTCTTTTGAGACTAGAGAATTATAGCTATAAAAAAATCTCCCATAATATAAATAAAAATTAAATAAACAGTAATAAAACAATAAAAATGGCATAGTAAAAATACACGGGTGTTAATTCTTCAGGTTTAGAAATATTCAAGCATTGGCATTTTTAATCATACTTTGATTTTCACTTTAATATTTGGCATCCTCACATAAACATAATGGAAAGAAGCAAACTCAATGCTAAGCTCATTTTTACTTGTATGCAGTCTGATAAAGGACTTGTTGAAGAAGCTAAAAGAACCAATAGAGCACCTAAAATGTGGACTAGTTCATGTTCACGTTCCCATTTGTCCCAGAATCAAGAATGCTCCAACATTTTGAAGTATAAGGGACTGTCTAGGTGATCAGCGGTCTCTATAAATTGGCTACATTTTGGAAGCTATATATTGTGCTTCTCCTATTTTCAGGTAATATTAGTCATTCTTGGATTTCTGTCGGGGTTCAAGAGTGGTAGTCTCATAGCCAGCCCAAGCTGATTAGCATTGAGAAAGATGATATAGATTTGAGAGGATGGTTTTAAGATGACATACAATCTAAATTCAGGACATGAGTCAGGTGTAGAATTATAAGTTTTTAAAGTTAGGATAGATGACAGAGGTTCTATTTAATTGACAAAAATGAAGGACTGGGTGTTAGATCTATCTTGAGCTTTATAAATTACAAAATAGTAATAATAATTGTGTTCAGTTTATATCTGAGATAAAATAGCCCACAGAAAGGGGGAAGTGTTATGGATAGCCCCGGGGTTGCTTGTATTTTGATGTTAATTCTTCTCTCCTGGGAGGGGCTATGGACAAGTAGTGGGTCACTACTCAGGTGACTTGTGAATCATCCTCTAATGAATAAAGGAGTCAATCATTGGGCAAGTAGGAGGGGCTTTCGAATTGGGAAGGGGAAGAAACTAAGAGGAGAGAGGACCCTTTTTTGGATGGGATAGCAAGAGGGAAAGGTGTAGCTACTAGTGTTTCCCAGTTTATATGGTTGTCCTGAGTCCTATAAAAGTAGAGTTATAATAAAAATAAAGTAAAATTTTAAAAAGCCAAGCCAAGTGGTGCAAGCCAGTAAGCAGCACCCCTCCATGGCCTTTGCATCAGCTCCTGCCTCCTGGTTGCTGCTCTGTTTGAGTTCCTGTCATGATTTCCTTCAAAGATGGACTGTGGTGTGGAAACAAGACAAGTAAGCTATTTCCTATCCATCCGTGTTTGGGTCATGATGTTTCATCATAACAATAAAAATCCTAACTAGGACAATCACATTTCATTCTTCAATAAAGTATGAAATATAAAATCACAAACAAAGAAGTAAAGAAACAAAGAAGGGAAGATAACAAATTGCCCAGCTAGTGTCTCAGTGCTGTTCACTCTAATAAAATTATCACTTAAATATTATTATTTGCCCCACGCTATACTTGACTCAGAGTTGTCATTTTTCAGTCTTTCATGGATAACCACAGCAAAATGATTCCTTTTCCCCATTCAGAAGATCAGTGCCCTGACATCCGAGACGTTAAATTAAGTGTGCGAGTCATTGGACTGTTAGTATCAGAACTCGTTCTGATGGGGTCTTGGGTGGAACCTGTTCTCACTCATGTGACTTCTACCTCTCTGGTATCAGATTTAAGTGACTGAATATGGGATCACTTAACATGGAGGAAGCCTGTCTCTGGACAGTGGATCTTTGAATGTGGCTGAGACTATTCCTGTGACGAGCTTCCTTAAGTATTTACTAAAAAACAACTGAAGTGATTTAAAAGAGTTAAACATTAAGAACGTAGTTTAGGAACTTGGCATTGTGAGACAAACCATGAATTAGAACATAAAATGTAAAAATAATCACATTTATGATAAAAATGCTGCAAGTAAAACAGATCACATTTTGATTTTTATTATTATTAGCCAGATACTTTGTGCCACTCCACGTTCCCTATTAACAGAATTCCACTGTTTTCACCGGCTTATGTGGCCATAACTTTGTTTGTGACCTGCCAGATGGATAGTTTGCGTGCAGAAGTAGTGAATAAAGCCTTGGAAATATTTAAATTCCGTACCACAGGAAACTCAACTTTGTGTATGTTTTAGTGCACTGTTGGGAGATAAAATGAATTACTAAATAATTTCAATCTCGCTGTGGAAAACACCTATACTTAATGTCATTTTAATTTACTCCTTCATTCCCAAGTCTGAAACAATGCTAGGTGTTGAGGCAACGAGGGAGGACTTGCTCATTCTCAAGATAACAAAGGAGCTGGAATCCATCTCACAGCCCTGGTAGGCACCGTGCCCAGGTCATGCTTTGATTCATAGTGGCATCCTCGAGGTTCAGCTGATGCTGTGCTTTTGTTTTGTTATGGTTTTTAAGAGGATATTTTGGTAGTAATTTTTGGTACTTAATTTGTAGCTAATCCTTCCTGATGAGGAACATAATGACATTGCAGAGCCAAGCTGAAAGTTTATCTCAGGCAGGCACTGAAACCTGAGACATGATTATACTCACGAACTGCGGAATCTATTCTGAGGCTCTGACCTCATTTCCACCAAAATAGACCTACACTCCACACAATCAGTGGCTCACCACGGCTGTTTAATCTGCCACATCATTTGAATATGAATACACTCACTTTTAGACAGATCAACAATGCCCTTTTCTTGTTTCCCTTGCAGGTTCAAGTTTCCTTTGTTTGCTAGTTAGATCAGATCAGTACAAATGCTCTACAGCACAAGCTGCTGTGGGGCTGACAAGCAGTGACTGCCAGTAAAATTTCATTCATGAAAAGTGCTTGATCAGGAATTAATCAGGAATTAATTCAGTGGATTCTTTCATAGAGCTTTCTTAGTTGAGTATCTAGAGTACTAAAATGAAAAAAAAAAGACAGACAAAAGGAAGATAGGAGAGACAGAGAGAGAAAGAGACACACACAGAGAGAGAGAGGGAGAGAGAGAGAGAGAGAGAGAGAGAGAGAGAGAAGACAGAGACAAAGATAGAAGGCGACAGAAACAGAGAGACAGAGAGAATCAGACTTCATACTTCATCTTGACTTTGTCCAATAATTCTTTAGTGGGTAGAAAACAGAGAAGAATAGAGAATAGCTTTCTGAAAACTCGCTTTTAGATATCACTCTGTAAGTCTGTAAACGTTTATAGCACAAATTTACCTGGCAGATGATACTGTGAACAGTCACCATTCCATTTGACTTAAATTCTTGAAGCTCAGTTTCTCTTCTTTGCCTCTGAAGACTGACTTATACTTAATGAAGCTGTATCAGTTTGTACCAACCTTTAAAAATCTTACTTTGCAGACAGAATATAAGGCTCCATAGGTTGAATCTAATTTATTATCAAATGTTATAACACTTTGTCATGCTGAAGTACATGAGAAAAACCCACACTGTGAGCTTAAATCCGGTAAGTCCTAGTTGGGATATTTTGCTTTTGAGCATGAAAATATGATTTATTTTACATTTTATAATTTTGCCTTCCATTTTTACAAATTCAATCCAACTTATCAGCTTGGAACGACACATGTTGATGATGCTTTTTATAAAATCATGGCTCAACCAAACATAGTAAATTCAGATGGTGCTAGGTGTGTTGTAGGACAGCAGGTTTGAACCTGATGGAAAAGCAGATGAACACCAGCATCATCTGCTTGCAAAGTATGTAACACCAGAGTTTCTGCATCCATTCTGCAAATGTATCAGTAAGTTCTTGTTTATTTCTGTTTAACAGAAATGGGGCTGTAATGTGACTAGTGATGGCAACCATGGTTTTCAGGGGATGTTACACCATAAAATTGAAATATTAATAACTGATTCTGGAATACTAATAGGACTTTTTGTATTGACTATGCTATTCAGGATTATTATTTTTTGACACAGAGAGAATGCTCATAAATGTTACCTTGTTACACCTTGGGAAACATAAACCAATGAAATTTATAGCCAGCAATTACAGATCGGTTTGGATAACTATTTGCAAAGTATGTCTTAAGATAACTAGTGTATTTCAATATAAATTTCATACTGAAAAAAATCACTAGGAAGTACTTTTAATTTGGTTAAATCTGAAAATCATTAGGGAAGAGAACATCCTTTCAGCTGGGGATTCAAGCATAAGATTTGAGATTGAGTCTACTCTTAGTTTCTTATGCCTCGCAGTGGTAAAGTGACAGTAAGAGAAATAACAGATGTATAAGTCTTTGCATAGTTTGAAGTTATATCATGAAGAAGGGTAGGGAGCATCAGATGTTGAGAATGCGAAGGAAATAAACTCTTCACTTCTGACTCTAAAAGCTTTAATTTTGCTTTTCAGTGAAAGGAATTTCATAACCCAGGAATATATGCAGTGAAAATCTCAATAATTTATCTTAAGTAGTTTTTTTAAATATACATGAAATAACAAAAATATCTCATGGATTTTTATTCAAGGTTGCATGTAGATGGTGACGTATGGGTATTTTTTTTTAAAGCTTTCTTTCTTACCTTGGTGCAATTTTTATAATGAAATATTAAAAATTAAAGAACTCTTTACAAAGTTAGGGATTGCTGGAAATTTTCATGTAGTCATGTGGTGAAGATGTAGAGTCATTAGCAGTGTACGTTCCTGCTAGTGGCGATTATTAATGAATAATGGACTTGTTTCTGTACTATGTTATGTTGAAAGGACGAATAGCTCGACAATTTAGTGGGGACAGATGCAATGGCATTGGGTCACCTATTAGGGTTTGGGGAAATTTCGTGTTGTTCAATAATGCATTATAAACGAAAACAGATAAAAAGAATTAGGTAACGAACTGAATAATAAATTTGCTAACTAATCTGAATGTAACCTGTGACTAGAAGTCAGAATTTGACTATGAAGGTTTATTGAATGAGCATTCTCCAGCTGAGTGAGACATTTTTGACTTTGTATCCTTATTGAGACGCTTTGCATATAAACTGATATGCTGATTTCAATACTGCCTCAGAACGTAGATTTGTGTTACAATTTGTACCTAAAACTTTTTGGAAGTTTATTTATTTGTGTGTGTGTGTGTATTTGTATGTGTGACATATGTATAAAAGATTAGTGAACAATTTATAGAAGTTAGTTCTCTCCTTCTAACTTGTGGGTCTTGGGAATAAAATTCAGGTTTTCAGTCTTGGTGGCAAGCTTCTTTATCCACTGAGCCATTTTGCTAGCCCAGTTTTTTGTTTTGTTTTCTGGTTTTTGTTCTGTTCTGTTCTGTTCTGTTCTGTTCTGTTCTGTTCTGTTCTGTTCTGTTCTGTTCTGTTCTGTTCTGTTCTGTTCTGTTCTGTTCTGTGTCTTTGGTATTTGGGCCCAGTAGTCAAGCCACAGACTTCAGTGAAAGTCTGCTCACTGCTGCATCCTGCTCTCACTCTAAGAAATTTAAGAGAAAGGTACAATGTATACTGCTTTAGGTCATTCTCCTGGATTTCTGCAACAAACAGGAATATAGACACATTGCTAAACCCCACAAGATGGCAGCCACAAGAGCTATTTCCCTCTTCCAAAGGCATGGCATGCAACAGACCCTCAGTGACTACAGTCATTCTATGGAGACTGTCAGTCACTCCCATGCCAAAGGGCATCAGGGCCACCTGCACAGCTCCAGTCTGTCCCTCATCATTTAGCTCTCCAGCCACAGAGATGTTACTAATTATGTCACTGAGACAGGGAGCTTAATGTGGAACAATTGAGAGACATCCTCTTTCCTTTTTCTGTTACAAGTAGGTGGACTTAAGGGCAGCTTGGAAAAGGGGGGCGCTGTTTCTTCAAAGAATGCTGGGGTTTCATTTTAACCTGGAGTTGATCTCTGTAACTGCTGATCTGAGAGCAACTAAGCAGGTCTTGAAAGTACATCACATCTCTTCCAAGGGGTGACAGGTTTTAGACACACAGAAGGACCTGGTGGAACAGGAAGAAATAACAAATATAAGTGTCTAATATTATGATTCATGGTCAGCCTTAAAGTTACCCTGGTTACCGTTCCTGGTGGTTTACGCCTGTCATCCCAACACTGAGAAGATAAAGCAGGTGAGTCATGAGTTCAAGGCCATCCTGGAACAAATAGTGAGACCCTGTCTCAGAAAAAAAACAAACCCAAAGTCTGATAATGTAGCCTGGTGTTGAGAAGGCCTGACTAAGGCCTTGAGCTCAGTGCTTCAGCAGAGCAAAACCAAAAGGGAACGAGTCAAACAAAACAGCACAGTCCCCTTACAGATCTGTCTACCAGTGCTATGGACCACGTAGACACAGAACTGACTCTGAGTCTTTGCTTGATGTAAGACAACCAAGCAGTATCCTACTCAGCTTAAACTGACTAAGTGAATTTTACAAAAAAAAAAAAAAAAAAAAGACTATTATTTTTTTCAAAATGGAAACCAGTTACTAAACATTCTTGAATAATAGTGCTGGGTCTGACGGTGATCTGGATCATTAGGCTCCTTATTGGTAAGATGGAGAAGCCCAAGATCAAGGACAACTAAGTCCTGGCTTGTGGACTCTGTGACCTCATATGTTCCCTTTATAGTGACTGTGGAGAATGTGAACAGTTTAGAAGAATACAAGACAGAAAAAGGGATAGGGCAAAGAAAAAAAAACATTAGTCCTGCCTCAAGGCCCTCTTGACCTAACATAACTCCTAAAATTACCATCTCCAAATACCATCCGGGGAAGCTTTGCAAGATGGTTTCCAGTGAGTACATAGTCAACCCGTCAACCTGTAACAGTGAGTGTGCATGCATTGTGCTCTGATTTGAGATGTCACCCACAGGCTCATGTTGAGACTTTGGTCCCTTGCTGGTGCTAATATGCTAAATTTTAGAAAGTGGTACTTACCTAGAGGAAGCAGGCCACTGTAAGTATGTCGTTTGGGGCTTTATGTTGTTCTTGGTCTCTTCCTTTCCTCCTCTGTTTCCTGGTCACCATAACCTGACCATCTTTACACACCACACACTTGTTTTCATTTTTCCCCCTCACCATAGGTCCACAGGATTGGAGCAAGCAGATCATGAAATGAAACCTCTAAAACCATAAACCAAAAGCGAAATTTTACTTTAAGTTGAGAGAACATATTCTCACATTGAGACAAAGGTCTGACTAACACGGTAAGCATGTGTGCATGTATTTTAATTTTATACTATAAGCATTTAAGTATCTCTTAGCTCGCGGGTCATTAAAGGATCCAAGAGAGTGATCACACTGCTCTGTTGTGTCAGGAATATATTATAAGGCTCCATGGGAATTAGATATAATTATAACAAAAAGTGACATACAGTAAATAATAATATTTGTCCAAGAGTAGTAGGATGTAGTCAATGCAAGATAGAGGAGACAAAAGATGCTTTCCAAAGGCAGGTACCATTTCTGTTGGGTATTATGGAAGACAGTACCAATAGGCACCATACTTTAGTTACTAATGAGATCTCTGTTGATTTCAATGCAATGTCAAGTGTTCATGAACTCTACTTTCTTGCCAAGGGACAAATCCTCACAGACCTGGATCCTCTTATCTTTCCCTTCAAAGCCTTTCTAGACAGCATTTTCTTAACTATCTTCCCACATGTATTTTAATCCCACAGATACAATAAACATCTATTTATGTATTCATAGCTCCTCTTTGTACATCAAGAAGAGTAGAAGTTTTTCAAGTCTTAATTATCAGTTATGATCCTCCTAGGAATGATTATATTCCTGCTTGTTGAAGCCAGCCATGGTTATTTCTTTTTCTTTAGGCAGAGTATATCATGCAGCCAGTCAGCGAGCGACCAGGAAATGTTGGGGAAATATGACATTTTATGCCTTAAGCAATGGTCAGACTAGGCTATAACGATGAGGGCTGCAGCCATTTTACCACTAGGAGAGGAAATCTGTTAGGATTCAGGAAAGTTAATTTAATATATTAATATCCACCCAGAATCCACCAAGCCTTCACTTAATTTTATTCTAGCACCTTGGCATCTGTGATGATAGTTGTGCATACTGTAAATGCTAGAGGTGGTGAATATTTTCTTACTTGAACTTTAAAAATTTCACCATATATCTCTTTTAAAGCATGGTATTTTTGAGAGACAAATAGATTCAGAGATGACTGTGGGCAAACATATATACATGTAGAAATAAAAGAATGGTTCTAAGTGGATTCGATGTTGCGATATGAACATAACGAAGTCATAGCAATGAACACTGGCCATGTCTAGATGATGAAAAACATTGAGCTTTTAAATGAAACAATGTATCCAAATGTTATGATCTTGATGCTTTGTTTTACGAGATAGGGCCTCACTCTGTAGCCAGAACCACCTTGATCTTACTATATTATAGCCCAGACTGCTTACAATCTCATTGCAATTCTCCTGCCTCAGCCTTTCAAGGGTTGAGATTTCAAGATTTCAAGAGTGAGCTGCTATCTAGGTTCCTTTATCTTTTTTTTTTTTTTTTTTTTTTTTTTTTTTGCAAGAACGTGGTGATGTGTATTTGGAAGGAAAACCACATATCATAAATGAATTAACTGTAGAACATTTTGAATATTCTGAGAAATAGGTAACTCTCATACAGCTGGATTTGCCTAAGAAACATTCACAGAAGTTCAGCCTGTTCCACCTGACCTACAAGAAAGTAGTGTGTGAGAGAGGACACACGAACACAAGTTTCCACACTTGCTAATTTGAGGGACATTATAGCATATACAGGTACAAAGACTAGAGAGGAAAGACTGGGGATTGGAATAAGAAGTAGATAAACAGAACACATTACATTTGGTATAGTTTGAATTTCAGATGTTAGTAAGATGAATAAGTGAAAACACTCAGCGAGAGTCAGAGCCTATAAACCATGCACTTTTCTTACAGCCTTCTGAAGTTTTCACTCAGTTATCTCCAATTTGTAAGGGGAACTACCAGATGAGTCTGTCCCAAGTAATTAGTAGATTTTTATAGGAACAAGTATGAATGTGAATTTTATAAACGCTTTCATAAAAGCAGATCTTACAGGCCCTCCAAATCCTTGGGCACATCTTTCTCACCCACTCAACCACCAGTCACACATACCATTCTACCCTATTCAGGCTCCAACTAATTTTAATAGCTACTAATTTTCTATGCTATTTTAATTTTCTAGAGTACCTGGGGAAATTGTGAATAAAATAATGTGTAAAGTCAAATCTGGAATCTATATAAGTGGATAAAAATTTAAACACTTCCAGAAATTCTGTCTTCAGAGTGTAAGGTTATTTTAAGTAACAGAGAGTATAAATCTGAAAATGCTTATGTCTAAACTGGAGCAAATGAAATCACTAATTTGGTTTTTGTTAAGAGGAAAAATATCACAGATCTTCTAAGCCCCCTTCCCTCCCCCAACTCAAAACAAAGCAGCAGACACCAGTAACATTTGCACATACTGGGATCCCAGCATCTCTCCAGCCATTATTTTAGAAAAGGATTTTCTACACTTTAAGAGTCTTTTACATGGTTTTGGTTGTTTCCCATATGTTTTGACACTTCTCAGAGCATGACTTCAAAGAGATCTTCCTGCTGGAAAATTTGGGCCTTTAAGCTTCAAAAGGAAAATTCCATAACGGTGCTTCAGAGACCTGGGGAGGAAGTGTTTCCCATATTCTTTGGAAAAAGAAAATAGACTGTGTCTATGCTTTTATGAAATGTAGGAGCTCGTTTTACTTATAAATACAACCTCATTCTTTATCTCCATGAGATCATGTTTGCACTCCCACCCTCATATTTTCTTTCTTTTGTTTTTTCATGGGAATCTTTCCAGGCTCCCTTTACCATGGGGCAGTGTCTAGCTTGTGGAATCTATAGTATTCAACCAGAAGAACAAGATGGCTCTTCCTCCCTGTGACCATCATAAACTGTACACACTTAAATCCACACATGGCAATGGACTGCTCTCTTGATTCATATTTATTCCCATGTATAAAATTTACATTCCACTGACTGAGTTTTTCAAATGGTAGGGACCTAATTCTAAACTTAAGAAAGTAGAAATGCTTTAGTTTAGGTAGAAACACTTTAGTTTGGGTAAGCCAATCCAACTAATATACAAAGATAAAATTATGTTGTATCACAATCCCCTTTTTTAACAAAGAAAATCTGGAAATAGAGAAGAAAACACTCTAGTTTCCATTTTCCTGTTTCTAGCATGAAACCCCAGATGTTCCTGCAAAGTATGACATTACTCTGCAGGAGGCATCCCTAACTCCAGATCAAACAATGCTTGCAAGCACTAGCAAATGGTCTTGTCTATGCTTCCTATTTATTGTCTCAAGTCCAAGGTGAAGAAAGGGCAAGAAATGGAAACCTAGGCAGCTGTGAGTTGTTACACATAGATCTAAAAACCTCCTATGTAGACACCGGAGACTTAGAAATTGCTTGCCATATTGGTAGCTCACTCAGATACATCATTTTTATTACTAACCGTAGGAGAGTTCTTCATTTAGATTCTCTGTACAATTTATTTTTAAATGCATGTTTAAAATAAGCATCGAAAAATGATCTTGAATCACTCTCTGTGATAGATAATATTTTTGACTTGAAAGAGTCTAGAATGTTCTAGAAAACAAAGCCTGTGTGGACTTGTGAGGGAATTTCCAAGTTTAGGTTAACTGTCCTGAAACAGTCATCCCTAAATGTAGGCAGCATATTTCCATGAGCTGTGATCTTGTGCTGAATGAAGAGAGTGAGCATCGATGTTCAATGTTCTGTTTTCTGACTCGATGCCCCATATATTTTAATTTTATGGTTAGATATATTCACTGAATATATAATTTTCAGTTGCTAAGATGTCTAGGTAGATTCCATTGGTTGTTCTCTATTAAGTATAACCTAGATATTCATGTATATGTTTAGTGCAGATGTATTTTCTGTGTCTCTTATTTATGTAATTCTGGGGAAGCCACATATGACAATGCCATGCATAACACTTTACCAAATGGTTTTCCCAAATGACTGCACTCCATTTTAAACTCCCACTAACTCTTCAAAGGGTTTTAATTCTTCCTCCACAACACTGTCATTCTCTCTCTATATATATATTTACTGTAGACCTCCCATTGGATATTAGGTAGTATCTTATATTTTGATTTATATTTCATTCACATTCTATCAAACTTTTCTGAGCTTATTAGTAACTTTGAGGAAATCTGTACACAAATGCATTGCTCAATTTCTCCCTGAGAATTTTTTGAGATTATCACTTAATTACAGTGTATCCACCATTTGTTTTTTTTTTCCTCCCTCAACACTTTCTCATATAACCTCCTCACTAAGCTTCAAATTCATGGACTTTTGTTTTATTAATTGATTTTGCATGCATATATATACAATAGTGTCTTAAACATGAGAGCAAACAAGCAAGAGACAACTTGTAATTCATCAAAATCATATGTATGAATGTATATATATATATATGTGTGTGTGTGTGTGTGTGTGTGTGTGTGTGTGTGTATCCTGTAAGTCACATCATTAAAAGGAATTTGTATAAAGAATATAGAAAGAACTCTTAAAACTTTTTGAGTAGTAAAATATAGGGACATACATTTAAAAATTGATGTTAGGGATTATCCTAGTTTGTAAGTTAGTAGATGAAGATTCTCCTCCAATAATTATGACTTCACTAGCACTGTCTGCTCAGCTAGGTTTCCAGTTCTAGGCATGATTTCCTCCTTGTTGAGTGGGTCTTAGGTCCAATTAGAGAGTTTTTAGTTACTCCCAATGTATGTTTTCCACTGTTGTACCTTAGGGTTATTGTGCCATACTGTTCATTGATATGGCTCATAGGTGTCATAGCTAGGTAGGAATGTCATTTAACTTCCTCCATTGGAAGTTTTCATGGCATCATTTGGTATCATGAAAGCTAGTTTTCAGGGGGCTCATTCATGTCAGTTCTAACTCAGAGGTTCTCTTTGCAAAAGACAGAGACCACTACAGAAAACCACAACCAATCTAAACACAGTATTCTGAAGCCCAATCCCAACTAATACATTTACAAAAAATGTTTCCGTGTGTGTGTGTGTGTGTGTGTGTGTGTGTGTGTGAAAGAGAGAGAGAGAGAGAGAGAGAGAGAGAGAGAGAGAGAGAGAATGAAATTTGATGAAGTCCAAGTTACTTTGTCTTGCTTGTTTGCTGTCATGTTTAAGAAACTGTTGCTTACCTAGCCTATAGTATGAAAAGTCTAGTGGTTTTTTTTTTTTTGTTTTTTTTTTTACAACATTTGGGGTGATTTTATTTTATTTATTTATTTTTTTGTTTTTTCTCTTAAAATAAAAGATGAAACAAAGAAGGTTTCTCCAAAAGGAAAGGAAACTATGTAAATAAAGGAAATAAATAGGGAAAAGGAAGAATGAATGATCCTATAGATCTTTTGAAAGCATATTGTTTTCATAGGACTATTTTAAGGCTCTATAGCAGAAGGGGCTTTCCTTGAAACAACAATAAACCTTGCTTTTAAAGCCTCAGGGAGCATTAGAGAAGAGGGACAAGGCTGGGAGCTCTTCCTGCCTGACATCAGGTTTAGAGAGTCATTATTCATCCTGCTGGCCCGTGGGATTGTGGCTGAGGCTGAGAAGGACCCAGGCCTGGAACTGGGTTGAGAGACTGAGCTGAGGCTGAATCTGAGAGGCTGCAGCTGGAGAGATTAGAGGCTGGGCCTGGGCAGAGTGAATGAGTGCAAAAACCCACAGCCAGACTTGGGTTTGTACCCTTTTGAGTTTCAGAGGATGGGAAGACAATTCTAGACGTAGGTGCCAATAGTATAATGTTGTTATGCCTCTTGGAGGCTCTGAGGGGCCTTAAGGGAGTTACTGACCTTGGACAGTAGACAAAACTCTAGTTGGCATCTGCCTTCAACACAGCTATTCACTCCTCTGTGCTAGGTCTCAGTGTTCAAATTTTCTGCTTTATCTAAAGACATCATTTGTACTGGATTTAGCATCCTGTCTAACACAGCACTATTGAGTCTTAACCTGATTACATTTGGAAAGAGTCTATTTCTGAACGAGGCTACTTTTCTAGCTTCTGCTCAGCTATTGAGGGACACCACTTGACTCAACATACTTCTTTGGTCTTAAATTTGAGCACTGAAAAATGGCAGACCGATTAGAGTAGCTAAGGGACAAGGGGGCAGGGCAGTGGTAAGATTTCCTGTAATGGCCAAACAAAAACCTTCATTTCAGCTGTGTGAAGAAGACACCACAGAATGCTATTGCCGTGTTCTAGGAGGTAGTAGTCAGACCTGTTTCACTAGATTCTCTTTAAGCACACTGGATGTTTCTTTCCATTTGCAAGACAGGCTTTTCACTCTGAATGCTTTTAAGCTGCCTGACTTCACACTCTGGGAACATAGCTGCTGTGAATGTTTTAGATGCCACAGAGTGACCTACTTTTGATGATCAAACCTGAGGTGTGACCAAAAAAAAAAAAAAAAAAAAAAAAAACAACCTTAAAATCAACTTCGATGCTAAGCGGGGGAAGAAGTAGAGGCAAGGGAGATCACAGGAAGCTGTGAGTTTCACTCTCGTGCAGACAGTCTGTGGGAGGATCTGAATAACCATCTGTCTGTAAAGTTCCTAGGCATGTTTGAACATTCATCATATAGGCAGCCTTAGATAATTGCCGTGGAGAAAGATTCTATCACACTGACATCATTTAGGACTATTAATGGCATTTGATACCATGTGAGAATAAACCCCAAATAAAAGATATATAGTCACATTGAGAAAAATATACCCAATTATCATACTGTCTCTTGCGAGCATATTTGAGCATCATGTTGATGTATTATAATGCCCTACTCTCTTCATCTGCTTTCATGATTGCTTTTGAATGGTTCAGTTCAGTTTTATCTCCCACTTGGTCTTTTATTAGCCATGATCGATGAGCCTACACCGATAGGAGCGTCTCTACAAAATTCAACCACATATAGCCATTACTCCTGAGAAGTTGCATGATGTCAGTGGGTGTTTTTCCTCTTTCAAGCATGGTACCTTTGGAGCTAGCTCTATGAGTCTATCTTTGTGTAGTCATTCCCTCTATAGCCCCTTGGGTTAGTTCCCCTGCTTGAGGATGAACTGGATTTTAATGACCCGACTTTAATGAATAAAATATTGCAGATATAATAGGTTGTCACATACAACATTAGGTTATAAATAGATAGGAGCGCTCATCTAGGGATTTTTTTTTCTCACTCTATCTTGCATCACTTACCCAGAGGGAAGCCAGCTGGCCCGTTACAAAGAAACCCTAGAGACAGACACTCATGGCAAGGGACCAAGGTATGGCAACAACCATAACTGAGCTTGAATATAGAGCCTCCCCCAATCAGAGGGAGTGCTCAAGCCTTCAGACATTACAGCTCCTGAAAACAATTTAGCAGTGGTTTGATGTGGTAGCTTTAACCCGTGCCCAACTCAACCCACAGAAATTGCCAGAATAGTTATTTGGCAGATTAATTTCTACAAAATATTAGTACTAGATACCTAAGGTTTGGGGCAACGTGAGCTACTGACAACTCTTGCTTATAAAAGAACACTTATAAAAGTAATATGAGAATTTGAAATGATGGGGAGATTGGAGAAGGGACTGGTGAACTCAGGCTAGATGGATACACATTGTTTCTTGTCAACTGTTTCAGCTCTGCCAGCTGTGAGGATGACAGTTAACTTCTAGGGAGCTTGGCAAGACAAGCATTCAGTTCGTTCTCTGAGGATATTTTTTTTTTATTCATGTGTCACATGGTGTTTTGTTCCATTCATTCAAATATTCAATCAATAAATATTTTAGAAGTAAGTCACTGTAATTTTTTTTTTTTTAGAAAGGAAACTCTTTTCAATCTTGTCACCCCATTAAGTCAAACTTCTCAGTTCTTTTCTGTATTTGAACACTGCACCTCATAAAAGGCAGGACCAGGGATTTTCCTCCAACTCCTGGGCCCCATCCACTGTCTTTGGGAACCTGACTTCTTTCAAATTTAGTGACACTACTTTTGAAGTATGAGAATGATTTCTAAATTCTTAAGTAGAAAAACCTTGTTTGAAGTCTCTAGGCTCACCATCTGTGGGTGTTAGGGAAGCACCAGCCACAGTGCTACTTCAATGTGCACTCCCATCCCACCTCCATCAGACCTTTTCTTATTTGATGGAATTACTGCACGAGCTAGATAGTAAGCAAAAACAACAAAGGCCAGCTCAGAATGAGCAAGGATTTAGCAACTCTTCTACTTGGGAAGCAATAGATTTGGAGAGAGGTAAGTTACTGAAAAAAACAAACAAACAAACATACAAAATTGGGCCAGAGCTGAGAAGACAATAGCTGAGGCCAGCACCTGGGTAGCAGGTAGATTTGCAATGACGTAGTGTCCCACATCAGTGACTGGAGGAGCAGAGCATCTTGCCATTAATAAGCATTGCACCTGGTGTACCAGCAGGCTGAAGTTCTGTGTGTAGGTGTGGAGTATAGACCACTGAAAAAGCATCCAGGCATCAGAAATCAGACCTGTGAGTCAGAGAGTGATGTCAAGATGCCAGTCCACAGTTGCCAGTGACACCCAGCACAGCATCACTAGAGTCTGTAGGAGCTAATGTGATTACCGTACCAAGGGAAGAGAGACTTGAAGCATAAAACCGAAGTTAGAATGTGGGAGCCTTATATTCATGGAAATGGAAAAAAATATACCGACAAAGAAAAGGAGGAAGAATAAAATGGTAGCTTTATCAGGCTGTTCTCGCATGCTTTGGATGGTTCTCTACAACTTACCCAAGCTTAAATGTAGTTTTCCTTACAATTGATAAAAATTCTTTAAACATAACATTTTGTATGTATACTGTGAGGTACCAAAGTACACACACACACACACACACACACACACACACACACACACACATACACACACCTGTGCACACACCATCATCATTATCATCACCTCAAACATTTATAGTTTTTATGGTTAGAAATTAAAAATATGTAGAATCCTTTCTTCTATACACTTTTTAAAACATTTTAAAACATATACTGTCAAAACACTGTTATGAAGAGCAACAGCACAACAGAAACTCTTATTGTTACCCAATGTAGTAATACTATCATCAAGTCTTCTCTTTTTCCTTCTTCTTCTGCATCCTCCCAGTCTCTGACAATTGTCATTTACTCTCAAAGGCCCAGAAATGAGCCGTACTGGATCTATATTGCATGACATCAAATGACACAAGTCTTGTGAGTTCAGTTTATTTTACTAAACATAATGACCTTCATTTAACCAAAGTTGTCACACAGGACAGGATTACAGTACAGTACTCAGTAGAACATATGTACCAAAGTTTTCTATGCTCACCAGTTCAGAGACACTCAGCTTGATTCCATTTTTGGCTGTTGTGACTGGATAGTGCTGGAATGAACCCGAGTGTACAGAAATCTATTAAACACGTTGATTGCATCAATTCTTTCTATGTGCCAAATAATATGGTTATTGGTTCTTGTGGGTCCTAATTTAAGTTATCTGGATGCTTTTGATACTGTTTTTCATAAGAGTCGCCCTAATTTACATTCCCACCAAGAGTGTGCAAAGTTCCTCTTTCTCCATTATCTATTGTACTTACTATCGTATTCTTTTGCTAATAGCTATTCTAGTTAGAGGTGCTTATTCACTTTCCTAGCTAAGTATGTTGAACCCCTTCCAATTTCACGATCAATGATTCTGTGAATTTAATGTTGGATTACATTTGAGTTTCTTATATATTCTGGATATTATGTATAGTTCCCTTTAATACTTAGCATGGCAAAACTTATTCAAGTGTAAACTTTCTCTTTTGTCCCCAGTTGTCTAGCTTGAGTGTCAGGAAGTGGAGCTGGAGGTGTGGAAATGCTTCCCAGTACCATACTTCCTTTCTTGCTGAGTCAGTAGTAATTTCTGACTCCTACTGAGGCCAACATCACATCAGTCTGGAGGAATCGACCTAGGGTGATTTTATTCTAGCTGTACAGGGCTGGTGTCTAAAGATTGCCTTGCCTCTTCTGCATGCATTTATGTAGAGTCTTCAGAAGGACTCTCTGTTGACTTGAGAGCATGCCCAGGCACAGTTCTCTGCTTTGTTAACCATTGGTTGCTTTTTCAACGATCTGATCAGATTTCCTTTTTCATGAATTTTCTCCTACATTCAGTTCAGTGGCCAGAAAGTAAAACTGGTTCCAGATCAATCATGTATATCCCTGGAAAAATAAGATTCTGTCCTTGGAAAACACTCATCGTTCTTCCAAACTCAAACAACAGGGAGTTCTGTCTCCTGTTGCAGCAGGGGCTGGTACACCTCTGCTAGTCTGTTTAGTCTTCCCAGGATAGAATCAGAGTACCTACCACTTCTCTCTGAAGGATGCTCTCAGGCTTCCTGACAGAAGGTGAACAACCGACTAAAACCTTGGATCAGAAAGGTTAAGACAGGAGAATACTTGCATCATCTTAATTAAGAAGAAACATCTGTGTCTTTGATGTACATACAAAGTCAAAGTTCTGTATTGTGACTGTCTTCACTTTGCAGTCTCACACCTCATAGGACTGTCCGAATGTTTGTTGACTGACCTGGTTAAGGTAAAAGATGCTCACCTTATTTTCCCCAAATGGAAACAGAAAGTTGAGTAAACCTATTCTAAAGCACTGGTCTTTGTTAGATGGCCCATTGCCACTGAGTGTCATCTGTAGCCTAAGACACACTAGATTCATCAATGTTTATAGACTGCATGAGTTCAGACTGGGAAATATTAGATATTATGTGATGTTTCTGCTAGAGACTCTTGAATTATGACCCCAGCTCTAAATCCATGTCAAGTTTCTGCCTTCATCATATTCTACATGAGCCACTGTGTTAAGGTTCACACGTCATGGTAATCGTAAATATGAAGTTTATGCACACATGCAATATTTACTCATTCTGCTGGTCTACAGATTTCTTTTGTCCAAGATTCCCAACAAGTAGCTATTGTTATAGTCTTGAATCTATTTTTATTTATTCTTATTTTTTACTTATTTTTAATCTTTTTTTTTTTTAACAGTCCAGTCATTATCCTCCCTCCTGGTCTGCCCTCTGGCTGTTCCTAGTCCCATACCTCCTCTCCCCCACCAACCTCCCCAACTCTGTCTCTAAGAGAATTTCCCATCCCTTCTCTCCCACTCCACCAGACCTCCCGACTCCCTGGGGCTTCAAGTCTCTCCAGGGTTAGGTGCATCTTCTTTCACTGAGGCCAGACCAGGCAGTCCTCTGCTGTATATGTGTCAGGGGCTTCATATCAGCTGGTGTATGCTGCCTGGTTGGTGGCTGTGTCTGAGGGATTTCGAGGGGTCCAGGTTAGGTGAGACTGCTGGTCTTCTCATAGGATCACCTTCCTCCTCAGCTTCTTCCAGCTTTCTGTTAATCAAACACAGGAGTCCCCAGCTTCTGTCATGGGTTGGATATAAGTATCTGTATCTGACTTTTTCAGCTGCTTGTTGGGCCTCTCAGAGGACAACCAAGCTAGGTTCCTGTCTGTAAGCATACAATTGCATCAGTATTAGTGTCAGGCCTTGGAGCCTCCCCTTGAGCTGGGTCCCAATTTGGGCCTGTTACTGGACCTCCTTTCCCACAGTCTCTTCTCCTTTTTTTGTTCCTGTGGTTCTTTTAGACAGGAACAATTCTGGGTGCATGGTAGGTACTCACTAACAAGTTAGTCACAAAAGTACAGAGTACCCAGGATACAATCTACAGAACTCAAGAAGGTTAACAAGCCGAAGGGGCTAAGTGAGGTTGCCTCAATCCAATTTGGGAAGGAAAAAAAAGCAAAAAAGCAATCATGAGAGGGGAAGGGACCTGGGTGGGAGAGGGGACAGGGAGAAGAAAAGGGGAACATGATCAGGTACTGGGGTTGTGGGGGAAACAGGACTGAAGCCCCGAGGGCCAACAGAAGGAATGGAAACAGGCAACCTCGGAAGGTAGGAGGTGGGGGTGTGTATCTTAGTCAAGGTTTCTCTTCTTGCACAAAACATCATGACCAAGAAGTAAGTTGAGGAGGAAAGAATTTACTCAGCTTACACTTCCATATTGCTGTTTATCCCCAAAGGAAGTCAGGATTGGAACTCAAGCAGGTCAGGAAGCAGGAACATGGAGGGATATTATTTACTGGCTTGCTTCTCCTGGCTTGCTCAGCTTGCTTTCTTATAGAACCCAAGACTGCCAGCCCAAGGATGGTACCACCCAGAGTAGTCCCTCCTATCTTTGATTACTAGTTGAGAAAATGCCTTACAGCTGGATTTCATGGAGGCATTTTCTCAAAGGAAACTCCCTTTCTCCTTGATAACCACACCTTGTGTCAAGTTGACAAACAAAACCAGCCAGTTCAGGGGGTGGAGAGACCCTCTAGAATGTATCAGAGACTTGGGAGGTGAGAGACTCTCAGGAATCAAAAGGAGGGACCTTAGATGAAATGTCCTACAGTGGGGAGAGGTCACTTTGTAGAGTCTACCTCTAGTAGAAAACCTGGAGGTATCACATGAAGAAATGGGTTTGCCATTCCACAGTCAAAAAACTTGAACCTGTTTTTAATTTATCTACCTTGAATATATTTAATCTCTGTGAAAATTTAATAGCATATAATATGGTGAAATTTACTTATGCAATTTATGTGTGCGACTTCTGTCTTATTTCCTTGGATCTCAGACATCTGAGTAAAAACTGAAAACTTCATTCATGTGCAATAGTTATTTCATTTCCAAAGCTGTGAGTAATGTTACTATCCCTTTCCTATTTCAATCATAGATACTAAAAATCATAACACATTTATTTCCAAATTGATGAGTATCTGGCCTTACTTAAATGATGGAAATTGTAATTTAAAAAAATATCTATAGTGAGACGCTTTTAAATTCTAATTTTGATGGCACGTATAATAATGCACTAACAAAGTCAATAGAATCTCATTTCACTATAAGTGACTTATTCATGTTTAGAAAAATAAAAATGTATCTGATAATGTAAGATATTTATGCTATCTATCCTATCTATCTATCTATCTATCTATCTATCTATCTATCTATCTATCTATTTTCTAAATTAGGAAAATGCATTCTTGGATGTCATAAAAATCCATTACATGTTTGAATTAACTTAGTTACAAGGAGTTGAAAATGACATAACTAATATGGCTAGCTGTATGCATTTACTAAAACATGTTCTCTCAACAATGTATATCACGTTATAGAAACAGAAAAGTAGGAGGGGAAAACAAAGGGAGAGTGGGAAAGATAAGAAAAAGGAGAGAGGGTGAGGAGAGAGAGAGAGACAGAGAGAGACAGAGAGAGACAGAGAGAGATTTGCTTCTCTAAGATTTATTAGCACTGTATTTCCTGACATGTCAGTCCTACTCAGCTAGCTGTTTGGTAGGAAGTCTCAGATGTTAATGACTGAAACTTTGTCAGTATGCCAAAAATTGAAATTCTGCAAACAGAAAAGAGTAGCAAAACCAACCAATAATACAAGTTTGCTGATCTGCAGCACAGAGGGTACCCTCCAGACTAGAAGTAGAACAGACGGAACAGGCTTTTTACTTAGTGCATTGTGCCTCAGAAAATCTCAGCCATTATTTCTATGTAATGTGTCCCGTTTCCATGCTACAGGATTTAAACATTAGAAATAAAATCAAAGTTATTTTGATTTTATAGGCTATCTACAGAATGTCTGTATGAATTATATGCAGTAATTCACACTCAGGTGTACGTAGGCATGTCTAACTTTCTAGATGATGAATGTACCATCATATGAGAACCTAATAAAGTTTTTTTCAAAAAAGTTATGTTCTATGGGATTTTCTTTCTATTTTCTTAAATGGAGATACAGCAATACATTTTAAGCAATGAACTAAATAAAATGTAGCAGATATAGGGGCCAAAATAGTGACCATTTTCATTTGATATGTACCATTAGTTCTTTGTTCTTTTGTACTAACATGATAACCGTTCTTCTATATAATTAAACACACACAGAGAATTTATTAAAAATCCATCTATAACAACTGAGCATGCTTATTTCCACGATGAAAGCACAGCGGGCTTGTTTCTGAAGTCTCTTTCATGTCTTAATAACAAGTGAGTATTCATTCACTACCAACAACACAAACGAGAGATGTGTGATGTCACTAGACTCCAGTTTGATTTTGAGCAAATCATTCCCATCTCCCATGACCAAGGTCACAATTTAAAATGGTGCTCTTTGTCTCACTGGTGATAATGAGCAAATTAATTGTTTGGACTTTCACATGGACTTTTTGGAAAGAACAATATTAATTGCTCTACAAACTCTTTTTTTTTTTCTTTTTTTTGGTGTCTAAGTATATACTTCTGGAGGTAAATTTCAGGGGAAGTTACCCAACTAAAGAAGCTCAAATGACACAGAGAGAGGTTAAAGCAGTGTTTAACTATGGCCAAGTTTGTAAAAATCATATAAAAATTTCCACCCATCTGGATTCCATCTATTCTTCTTTCCAAAATATCACTAGTATTTCCACCTTTTGATCTTGCTATTTAGGCTGTGGAAGGAGAGAAGGGGTGGAAATCAAAGAAAGGGGAGGATGAAGGAACACAGTGAATATGGGGTTTATTTAATTTGAGCATTTAAGCTTCCAGCATACTGTTTGTGCATGAGTTGGGCTTGCCGGCTTATTTATGTTAAGGAGTCAGTGCACAGCCCCACAGTCAGTGCCATGAGGAGATTCTTAAACTGGAATTAAGCTGAAAAATCTACCCAGAGGGTTGAAGGCATTTCAGTTGAAGGCATTTCACATTTGCTCCAGAAGACCGCAGCACCTTTGGGGTTTTGCTAATGTTTTCAGATACTATTTTTATTAGAATTTTCCAGGACCAGGAAGGTATGTTGTCAAAAGGTTTTTATACCGTTTTGGAAATCTCAAATATTTTCAATTTTGGAATCGATTTTATTTTCCTAATTTAAAAAGATTTGTTTTAAAGCAGGTGTGTGGAGAGTGCTTGCCAAAGGCGAGCAGATGTCAACCATTTTGGTTTCTTGGCCTTTACCTAAAGAAAGCATGCTGCATTTTAGGGTTCTAAGAAATCCCAGAGACTCTCAAGTAAAGATCATTCTTTTGTTGTTTCAATTTGGCTCATCTAGGTTAGAAGTAGATAGGATACAGAAGCAAGAGTCTAAATCAGCCAAGAAGGGAGTTTTTCATTTATTCTTTCTTTCTTTTTCTTTTTTTTAAATAGGAGCACCCTGCCCTCTAATAACATGGAGAGCTGTTTATCCCTTCAGAGTGAAGCATCTCTGAGACAAAGCTGTCTGCACTGCACAAGCAGGGAAAGGCTTGTCAAACAGAGCCGAAAGGAAGGCGCCCCTGCTCAGAGTCATACCCCAACATTGGCAGATGTGGGAGACTCTGAAATGAATTGAGAATGAAACTTGTAATTCCATAAACTTTGATGAAATTGTCAAATTCATGCCTTTGAGAGAAGGAATATAATGACTATACAATTCTAATTGGCCTTGAGCAGTTTGAAAACAGTTGGATGAGATTTTATCATTGATCAACTAGCAGGTATTTATTGACCAGTTAATATGTGGCAGATGCTTAATAAGATAATTAAACTTAAGATCCTACGATTTCTCTATAGTGTTATATTTGGCATTGTCTAGGTTGAGCTGACTATGGCCCTGATTTATTTGTCTATTGTTGTGATAGATATTGCATGCTTCTGTAACAATGGGACTATATCCCTCTCCTCTGTTGGACTGGATGATCCACAGAAGAGCCAAGACTGGCTAGTTTACAAATCATAGTAACAGAATACATAGGATCTAGCAAATAATTTACTTAATATTCAAATTATGCTTGTTGGAAGATATGATGAAACTACATTATTAATATGACATTTCTTACTTGTTGACAATTAGAACAGGAAATAAAATGGAGAAGGATGTAGAGAAGCTAGTGGCCGTTGGTTTATTACATAGAGTGATGAGTTAGTGTAGGTATAGCCACTTGCACATAACACCCTCCCAGCACACACTGGCAAGCTTACCCCACACACACATACACACATGCCACCTCCCACAGACCACCGAGATCCATAAGCTCTCAAAAGACTAGTCTTTATTCCTTCCAGTTCTACTGTGACTTCTGATGAGCAGTGGTGACCACCATGTCACTCACTGACTAAAGCCTACCTAATTCAAGTGATTTACTAACAAAATGCAAAAACAATAATGTGTGGCAAAAATACAATTCTTTTCCATTGTTCCATGAGAACATCTTGCATCTACTTTTGAAATGATGCTTAGATGTGATTTAAGATGGGAAATCCTAACTCCTCTTGAAAAAAAATGTGATTTCTCTCTGGTATTTTAACAGGCAGCACGAGTCAAAGTTTAACAAATGGCTTCAATTCTGGCTTTGTAACTGAATATGCTTGAGGTCTCATGGATTCTTGGAACCTCAGGTCTCACATCTATAAAGTGACAGTCATAATGTCCACCCCTTTTTACCATCCAGAGCTAGTATTCATAAGATGCTGTCTGGCACACTCAGATTCTAGATACGTTCAAGGGAGTCTTTCATTATTGTGCTTCTGAAAAGTGGGGGATGTAGAGTGAAAAATTATAAAGACCATTTTATAAAATATATACAGGCTCACTAGTTCCAGGAAGGCGGAACTGAATGTAGGATTTCGGGCCTTCACTGCTCATACATTCCTCAAGCCTCAGGGAAGAAAATCCACCTGTGGGTGGGGTAGGCCCAAAGCAGGAAGACACATTCCTGGCCACAAAGAAAAGTAAAAAGGCATGCCCAGACAAGTCCTAACTAGCCATCTTGCCGCCTCTGTAAGTTGCTGATATTTGAAATAACCAATCATGTGTAACCGCGCGGAAATTCCTTCCTCTCCCTACCCCCTACTATAAAAGGTTCCTTAGCCTACCACTCGGGGTCAAACTGTACTCGTGCACGAGTGTGCAGTTTGAACGCTGGCTGCCAGCTCTCTTCCCTAATAAACCTCTGCTAATTGCATCCAGTAACGGTGTCTTGGAGTTTGTGGGTGTTCGCGACTTCCCGAGACTTGAGTAAGGGTCTCCCAAATTTGGGAGTCTTCAATACTAGAACTGAGCCCAGCTCTCAACAGTACATCCACTTAATTACAAAGTCTTTCCTGAGGAATAATAGTTCTTAAAGTTCAAGTCTGTGACACTGCAGCTGATGCATCCTTAAATCAGAGAAAGTATACACTGATGGTCCCTGAAGAGTTACTGGCACATTTATGTGCTTGCCTAGAAACATCTGGATTCTCTAAAATTAGATTCTTGATGAAAGATTCCCGACGTGCTGTCAGATTATTGAGCAGACAATTTTATGAAGCCTAACAAACATGGCTTGAATGTCTAGTAAGGCCAGATATTATTTGAAGTCCCAGAGACTTACACAGCTGGTCATGTTTCCTGTCCTCAGAGAGCTTTCTATCTATGAGAAGACGCATTTATACTGTACAAAACGCAGTCTGTGCAATTATTACAAAGCTACAGCTGCATTGCAGGAGGTAGACGAGAGAGACCAGATGCTTTCTTGATGAGAGGGATGCCTGATGAATTGAATGGTCAAAATTAACCACCAAAATGAATATGAAGCAAAAATGCTTCCAAGCAGAGTGAATGGCCTGAGTGACAACAGAAGATAGGAGAGAGAAATAAAAAAAGGAAACCAAAACCAAACAAGTGTAAAAAACAAACAACAGCAACAAACAAACAAACAAACAAACAAAAAAACCTAAAGGACAACCTCCCCCAACCCCAATCCCCCAAACAACAACAACAACAACAACAACAACAACAACAACAACAACAACAA
>JANHMN010000009.1:37208284-37245593 GCA_030674055.1 Rhabdomys pumilio
AACAACAACAACAACAACAACAACAACAACAACAACAACAACAACAACAAGAACAAACCTGAGACTGGAGAAGAAGGGGGGACAGAAGCCCATTGTCCATGCAGAGCCCTTGGTAGAGAGCGGCTAAGGAAACAGGGAAGGCTCACTGTGAGATGTGAATTTGAAGCAGAGTATCCTGGTTGATTATGTGTTAACTGAAGGATAGTTGGTCTCAAAGAGGGCATCTTCTTCGTGTTGCACTTTCATAGGAAATGGAGCCCACCAGAAGCCTTCTGCAATTAAGGAAAGCCTAGCACTCTTGTGTTTTCTTCTTTTACTCTGGGAAAGGTTAGTCTTTGGGGAAAACACTTTTACAAGTCTCAGCCTGGAAGTGTTATTCACTCACCTTTGTGTCTCTCTATTGGTGTAGTTTTGTATCTCTGTGTTAGGTGGCTTTTGAGCTCCATGACCAACACCTGAGAGAAGCAATGTAAAGCAGGACAGGCTTACGTGGGCCCATGGATTTCATTGACTGTTGACTCGTTTCATTGCTTCTGGGCCTGTACTGAGATCAAGCATCACAAGGAGAAGCAACAGGTGCTGTGCATTTGTTCACCTCATTGACCTAAGAGGAGGCTGGGGGGGAGACACTACCCAGGAACACGATACAGTTTCTAAACTTCTAGGGCATACCTCACCATGTCCCACTTGCTCTAAGTGGTTCATTCTTCCTGCAATGCCCAGTGCTTTTAAACAGTATATTCACTTCTATGACTATCAACGACTAATTCACTGAGACCAGAGCTTTCCTGATCCAGTTCAGTCCCAACCACCTCTTAACTCAGCTGCATAAGACACCTAGGTTTTAATTCAGACCTCTCAGGGGGTTACTACAGATCCAAACAATCTCATGACTCACAGGGTTTATATTTGTGGCACAGAAAATGCAAGCAATTCCTATATATGCATGAAATGGGAATTTGCCTCCTCAACATATTTTATTCTTAGTACCCCACATTCACAACACTCTGACCCATGCATGTTTGGAACATGTGCAGAAACATTTGCTTATTGGCTAAGTGAATACAATGCCAAGTCATAGGCTGACATGCCCCTTCTGTCATGTTTCTGAGGGGAAAAACCTCTCCTCCCTTGGAGTGATTAATTAAAAATAGAAAAAGCCAAAGGCTGCTACTTTTGTTTGCTGCTCTCTGACACAAATGTTCCCATAGGTATCGAACACGGAACTATCTACAATCCAAAGTAGGGGAAAGTAAACGTAAACAAAAGACTTCAGAGTAGGAGAAAGTTTAGTTAAAATATTTAGATATTTTTAAGTAGTATTTTAAATCATCATTTAATAAAAATCAAGACATTTCAAGGCAGTTATCTAAATTGTATTTTGTATTAAATTTGAGGTTGGTTTCAACTGATATGAATGATGGAAGGACATTAGGGAGGATGTAAAGACAATCCCTCAGACAGATATGCATTCCTCAGTACTCAGAGCACTGTGTAGAAAAACATTATTTTTGACCAATCATATAGTTCTCCTAGACCCTGATTCCAATGGTTTGCTAATTTTAGGGTAAGTTTTCCTTCCTTTTTCCCACCTTCCTAGCCTCCCTCCCTCTTTTCCTCCTCCCTCTTTTCCTCCCTCTCTTCCTCTTTTCCTTCCTCCTTTCTTGGTTATTTTTCCTGGGAAAGAGCTGCACTGCAGGGAAAAGGTGTCTGTATCTGATGACGAAATCTTTTCAGGTACGTGGGATGATTCAAAAACTGAACAGAACGGTGAGAACCTTGGGATTTGAAACTGCAGCTCATCTCTCTCTCTCCCTCTGTAGGCTGATGACATACAATGGCTCCGCTGGCCTTAGTGCTCCTTACTTGTCTAATTGTTAAGTATTTTTGTATTTTTTTACTGTCTTTTTGTTGGGTAGAACTTGGATGACTGTTCTCCATGTTAATGATGGTTCCATCATTCCTGTGCTCGAGAAGCAGAGATTTCAGGGGATGAAGAAATTTGGTGATTTCCTCTCATGAAATTAATTTATCTTTTTAATGCTAGTTTTCCTTGTACCTTCCACTTTACATTTGAAAAATTGTGTGTAAGTATATGTGTGCATGTGTGTGAGCACATGTATATGGATCTAAGGACTGAGATCAGGACTTTGCACATGTTAGACAAGCATTCTACTTCTGACTTCTATCATTAGCCTTCATTTTACAGCTTTGTTCTGAGACAAAGTCTTACTCTGTTACCAGGGCTTTTCTGGAAATCACTACATTGTGTCAATCTCCCTACCTCAACCTTTCGAATGCTGACATTTCAGGCCACACCACCCAAAATTTTAACAAAAAACCACTCAGACTGCCTCATCTCTTTGCGATTCTAGAGAGATAAAAGGATCAGTCATGGCAACTGGAAGGTTCAGCACAGCAATACGAGGATGGCACACCGGAAAGAAAGCCGCGTTACCCTGTAGCTTCTCTTCACATTCAGAGGAATGTCTCTAGTGTAGACTATACAAATGGCTCCAGAAAGTATTAGCTTTCTAAGACTCTTTTTATTTTATTACTCTTGTATTTATACCGTCTTCTATGTTGTAGTCTACTGGATCTTAACTCAGTTAAATACACCCAAAAAAGATTTCTAAAACATTTCTATTAGACCAGGATTGCTGGGACACTTCATGTACATTTTTTCATATTACAAAATGTGCTATAGATGTGTGTTATTTCTTCCTAAAATTACATACTAGTGGATTATAAGATGTTAAAATGGAGGTCTGAGCAGTTTAGAATTTTCCCTAAGTACAATTCTCCTAAGTTGCTGTGTGGTACCTCTGACCCTCCTGTCCTCCTGGGCATCAGTATCCACGAGTGACTCAGTGCACTTTGTTATCTGCTGCCACTTCTGCTCTCACTCAAGAAAATTCTCAGGGGCTCTTGGGACACAGAGTCAAAGAACGTGAGTGCTCAGGAGAGGGTTTCAAGTCTCACATTTTTTGTTGATAGTATGGTAATATGAAACAGCCAACTATATCATATTCTAATTTTATTCTCTACTGCATACATTTGGGCAGACTTTCCTCATATCTAAGTTTCCAATTTTTCACTTTTCAAAAGGAGAGGCAGCTGAGAGAATGGCCGTGAGAAATAAGCAGAGCTCAGCAGGAAGAGCCTGGCGGATGCCATACCAAGAAACAAAGACTCAGGAAAGGCAACACTCAGTCTTCCAGCAGCCTTTGTGATTCTGGAGGCACACTTCGTGTTTTCTGTCAATTATTAAATTATGTGGCAACATATGGATTTTACAACCAATTTTCAGATGTAATTAAAATAAAAGCAGAAGAAATAAATGTCTAAATAAGGAATTCTTTCCTTCGTTTATGCTATTTATTTCTTTTTTTTTAAAAAAAAAAAGTTAATTTCATTGTTTGAGAATTTTATCCATGCATATAATGCATTTGAATCAAAGCTGTTCCCCCATCCGTTCCCCCTAATTCCTTCCCGACTCCCTCATCACATTTCCTTCCTATTTTCATGAGTTTTGTTTTAAAACTGAGTCCATTTAGCTTTGCCTGCATGGGAATGGGTATGTAGATCATTTACTGGAGAATATGGCTTCTTTTAGTTCATCATATTCCTGGCGAAATTGACTCCCGTTCTACCCCCAGCCATCAATTGCCTGTAGTATCTCAGGTAGAGGAGGGGCTTCATGAGTTCTCTCCTCTTCCATGATGGGATTTTGCCTGACTTGATCTTGCTCAGATGCCCAGCTTTTATGTCTGCAGTCATAGCTGCTGTGGGGTTGTGTGTGCTTTGTCCCTGTCATGTCTGGCAGATACTGTTTTGTTGTAGATCTTTACTAGATACCATTTCTGTGTTAGGACTAAGCCAAGTATATGATCTTACTGAAACTATTCCTTGACTACATAGCTGCTGTAGGGTTCTGTATCTACCTTTTAATAACTAATTCATAGCTTCTCCAAGTAGCTGAGTACTCTTGAAAGATGGTTCCAGCTTGTATGCGAAGTCACACTGTGAATTAAGCAACTGTCCTCATAAGCCAGGGCACTGAGACTCAAGTCAAGCATGTGATGGTCCATCTGGTGTGCTAAGCAATGGCCAATGGACCCCTCACCCAGGGGAGTCATTTAGATTTAAGCAGGAGACCTCACTTTCACTGGATAGTTAGACTAGATCCACAGAGTCTTTGCTTAAGTGAGCAAAGGATAATAAAAATAAAACTCTGAAATGCAGATAAAGCAGTGTATTGGGATCCTTAGAAACAGGAAGTGTTAAGAGGGATTATTATTAAGAGATAGAGTTAAGAACTAAACAGCATTCTGGATTCTAACCACATGTATTACTGATGTTCTCAACACTTTCTTACCCTGCATATGCTGGGGATATAGACCTACTTCTCTTTTTTAGTACTTGAGAAAAATATATAAAGACATGATCACAGGAAAGAATGGTGATAGTTTGAAAGGGTCTTCACCATAACGTTCCTGGAAAGAAAGGTCCTGTTCTGTCTGTCTCATTTTTTAAACTATAATTCATTCTAGACCCGAGGGAAAGGAGATCTAGCTGCCTCCTTCCCGTGCCAACTTTGCCAAAAGGCCCTGTGTATAGGTCTCAGTAACAAGCATCAAAAGTACTCATGATTTCATCAACAGACTCAGAAAAACTTTTACTTGGAAAGGCTACTTTCCCAACCATGCACAGTAATTAACCCTGAAGATTTCCGGGTTGAATTATTGACTATCCCTGCAAGTTTGTTTGTTTGTTTAATCAGCATGACTTTTGGAGCAGTTTCAGGCCCATAGTAGAACTGTTCAGAAAGTAGATTCGTCATACAACTCCTGATTTAGCATGTAGTCCTATCTACACTGTGAATACTCCACACAGAGCAGTGCATTTGCTAAAGATCAATGAACCTGCATTGACACGTCACCAGCACACATGCTCCACACTCTCTAAATAAAATCAAAAGCAGTGTCCTAATGAGCAGCCTCTCAGTGCTTTGAGAATGCTATTGACAATGTGAGAAGCCAGGACTGAGCTGCTGTAAGTGATGTTTGGAGACATATATGCATCGGTGCTCTAAGATACATGCTCCATGTAGACACTTAAACTGTCCTGCTGGGTTTATCTGTAAGCTATTGTTCCGGGCATTTTTATTTTATTCCATAGAACTAGAGCCTAATATCTGCTAAGCTTCCTCAGTGTTAATGATCTGAAAATAATCTAAGATAATTTCCAGAGGGAAGAGATTGTGAAAAGAGCTGCATTTGCTTGGGAAGATGACAGGCGATCTGAAAGCAGCTTGACTAAACATAGGTTAATGGTATAAATGACAGAGTTGAGCAAGACATAATTGAGGGGGGCTGTTTCCTTCCTCTCAGAAGCTCCATGAACCATTGGCACAGGGACAAAGTGGGTGAGCTCACCCTGTCATGTGGAATTGTTTTCTATGCAGCCATTAAGTTAGTTGTCCTTAGATCAAGTAGCATTACAAAATTAATCGATCAGTTATGGTTAGAATCCACTAATTCACTTTGTAGCACAGTAATTTCAGGAGCATAAACCATTTTCAATAACTGAATCATTATTGTGGAAGGCAATATTTATTCTTGTTTGATTATAGATCTTCAAAGTATGTAAAGAAAGTACTTGGATTAATCCGTTGTCCTGTAACCCAAATCAAATGAGTGAGTATGTGCAACCTCAGATATTCTAGCCCAAGTTTAAGATAGATTGCTACATTTTGATGATATGAAGCAAAAAAAAGTGACTTCTCTTATAATCAGCCTTTTGTTTTCATCAGCCTTCATGAGACTATGTGGAGCATCACATTAGTGATGGTAGCTGGTGTCAGTCTTTCATTTCAAGCCGTGATTTCATCCAGAACACCTGTGTAGACACTCAGAAAGGCTTGACTAAATATCTGGGCACCCTGTGGTCCAAGCAAATTGATACCTGAATTTAACCATTATAAAAATGGCAAAGCACAAAGACAATTAAAAGAGCTGTTTTCCCCAATTGCTGGTTCCAGTTTTCTTCTTTAACTACTTTGTGCATTTTCATCAACAATTTAGTGAGAACCAAATATCACATTTAAGCTCCTTTGTTAGTTTTGGTTCTGGGCTTTGATTGTAGATTTGTAGTGATGGACACATAATTTGCTCTTACTGAAAGCAAGAGCAATAAATTGACTGGACAGTCTTTACTTCTTGGTCAACATCTCTTTACTCTCACCTTGATGAATGGGTTCCAAAAACTCTTTGCATCATTCTTAAAGTAGGAGTGTCTGGGCATAACGACCACAAGTGTCTCTGCTTATCTCCAACAGGAGGCACACACAGTGTTCAGTATACAAAGTATAAAAAAGGATTATATGAGTAAATGGAGAACAATTTAAAAACAGCACATGAAAAGAATATTGTTTCCGAAGTGATGTCTTATAATGGAGAATTCTATTACCCCTGACAGCAAAAGCAAACAAACAAAACAACAAAATAAGCTACAATTTTATTATGGAGGATTAAACAAATGGTGTGGCCTCAGTTTTAGCAACAAACGCAATACCACAGAATCAAATTGAATAATCAAAATGTAGATTCTCCTGTCTAACTTCTTTGCCTTTTTTTTAAAGTGATTTTTTTCTGTAATTGTGCACCCACTTTCTTTGTTTATATTTATTTTTATTTAGTAAATGTAAAGAATAAGAATAGGAAAAGTGGTGAAACCACCAACTAAACATTTGTCTTATTGCCTACGCTTACTACTTATGTTTCTATATGAAACTGTCCTAGTTAGAGTTCTATTGCTGTGAAGATACAACAGGCAACTCTTACAAAGTCAAGCATTTAATTGTGGCTGACTTAGAGTTTCAGAGGTTAAATCCATTATCATCGTGGCAGAAAGTATGACAGCATCCAGGCAGACATGGTATTGGAGGAGCCAAGATTTCTACATCTTGATCCAAAGGCAGCCAAGAGAAGATTGTCTTCTGCGGCAGCCAGGAGGAGAGTGGGTTCCACACTGGGTAGAATCTGAGTCTAGGAAACTTCAGAGCCCGTCTACACAGTGACACACTTGCTTCAACAAGGTCCCACCACCTCCGATAAGGCCACACCTCCTAATAGTACAACTCCCTATGGCCAAGCATTCACGCACATGAATCTATGGGAACCAAACCTATTCAAATCACCATAGCAACTTAAGCTTACCGGGTGAATAAATTAAAAAATTAATTAATTACATAAAATGAACCAGGGAAGAGAAAAAAGAGATTTGCAAGAAATGGAAAGAGATAAAAGAAAGGAATGAGGAGAATATGATCAAAATACATTATATGCACTTATGAAAATGTCACAATGAAATCATAATTACTATAGTTATAGTAATTTTTAAAGGCCCAATCATATATGTAAACACACAGAATGGAGAGGTAGTATGCATAATCTCTCTTCTTTAAAGGTTGATTTACTACTTTCATTCTGTGTGTATGTATGTGTGCCCACATGAGTTTATATGCATCATTTGTATGCAAGTGCTCATGCAAGCCAGAGGATGTTGGATCTCCCAGGACTGGAGTGACAGCCGGTTGTGAGTTACCTGATATGGGGCCTGAGAACTGAATCTGGGTCCTCTGCAAGAGGAAGTAAGTGCTCTTAACCACTGGGCTATCTCTTGACACCCACTGCATAATTTCTAAATTAGTTGAAATAAATATGTATAAATGAGAACTTTATTTTCATAATAGATATTTTTAAAATCATGAATATTACAGAAATGCTCCAATCAACGTTGTAAATCTCTTTAAATTTTATGGTCCATTCACATTATTCCTTTATGCTCACAGTTACTAAATATCTTGTTACAATTTAGAAATTATAAAATTCTAATATTTGAAGTTTATTAGCATACACTAATTATACAAATTGATGTGTCATGATATTTTCATACATGCATATAATACATCATGGATTTGATCATATCCACCTCTCATTGCCCTCTCATCCTTTCCCCATTTCCTTCCTCTTCCATATCTTTTTATACCATTTCTCTCTCTTGATTCTACATATAAAATAAAGCATGTGCAGTTAAAGGGATGGCTCTGTGAGTAAAGCGCTTACTGTAAAAGCAGAGAGACAAGAGTTTGAATCCCCAGAGCCCATGCAAAAATGATCTGTAACCCTGTGCTCCTCTAAGGAGATGGCCGTCAGGGAGGGGAGAATTCCTGGAAACTCAGGACTGGTACATGCAGCTGTGAACACAAAAAGATCCTCCCTCCAGCAAGGTTTAAGGAGAAAACCAACATCAGAGCTTGTCGTGTGACCTCCACATGCATGCTACAGCGCACATACTCTCACACATGATCACATACACATGCCACATAAACACACAGGATAGGAAATAAGATAAAACACATGCAATTTTTGTCTAGAAAGAATAGCTTTCGTTTACTATTTGCCACATAGCTAAGCTGACTTTCTATTGTTTTGAGGTGGTGGAATCATGGTTAAAACATAAATAGTAAGCAATTCTGGGTTCATTACATAAGTCCAATGGAGATTTCTAATGTTAAAGATGACTCTATGCCCAGGGAGGCTCACCTTCCTGACCTCCTCCTATGAACCACTAAGCATTAGCTGGATTAAATTGGAACCTTCTCTTCACTCCTCCCCACCCCCATCCTGCTTCTCAGCTTCTCCATGGGCAATGAAAAGAGCAGGCAAAGTCCAGAAGGTCATGCATGGTGCGTAGCAGCGGCCATTGTGAAAGAGAGTCAGCTGTGGTGTCTGAGAGGATGGAACTACATAAAGACAGAGGTTGCAGAGAGTCAGACGGAGAGGTTTTGGTAAGAAATGCCTGAACTCAAGCCCAAGGCCAGAATTTTTGTGAAAAGAAAGAAGGAACCATTATCTTTATGTTGACTGCTCACCTCAGGCCAGAAAAAAAAAAAAAGCCTTTCTTATTCAGGGATCGTAATCATAGACATCAGCAGAAATATTTTTGTTACTTAAACAATGCTTTGTGTGGGAATTTTGCACGTGTAGTGTTTGTACTTTTATAGGTATATGATTTAACAAGTATAAACCCTAGGATGCATTCATTTCATTTGCTTTTTATTTTACTTAATTTTAAAGCTTGGTATCATTTTTCTATAAAGCAGTAAACTGAGTATAAAATAAAAATCATTCATAATAATTTATTCCTTAAAAAAACCCAAACTACAGGACTTTGGAACTTTACAATCTTTGGGGAAGTGAAAAACAGAGAGAGCCATTCACAATTCTGTACTGCTAATGGAAGCAATGCAGGGGACCCACACGTTTTATTTAAATATGAAAATATTTAGAACACTTTTGAGAGAACAGATCTGAAACCAACTTCCCAGGCGCAAGGGACAAGTTGAAACATTGCAACTGGTAGGAAGCATGTTGACTGGGAGACTTTAAAAGTTCAACCCTCCCAACTTATCATTTTAGAATTCTAAAGCTTCATACAGTAAAGGGAATGTCATCCATCAGGAAAGGACAAATACATAATTCATGCAAGCAGCCCTTCTGACATACCCTGCTGCTTTGGGTCCTAAAAATAAATGAGGAGAAAACAGTATGGATGAGTAGTAAGGATGCTTTCTCAGAAAGGGCTCTAACCATGGGCAATAAGAACAGCAGAGATTCCTAGGTCTGTTTTAGAGGAGTCAGGGGTGTTATGCAGACATATTTGGGAAAAAAAAAAAACTTTTCCCTGTGGCCTTATTAGCATCTAGCTCTAGGGCATCTCATGATTCTGTGCCTCTCTGTGCTCTGTGCAGTTTACCAGGGTGGAAAGCTCCTTTATTAATAGATGTGAAATATATTTTAGAGCCCTGTACTTCCTTGCAGAAAGCATTTTTGACACAGAATCTTCAATTGGGGGCAAAGACATTTACCATCCATGTGAAACTTGGAGCATGTTTCACTTATTGACTTGGATTAGAAGTCATTTCAGTTAATACATGACTTAAAGACACGGGACCTCATCTGAAAATTCACTCTCACTCTGCTCTGCAATTCTAGCCTTACATCAATGTGTTAAACTCGTAGAAGCACTGACACAGAAAGATTCAATCTATGCAGAAATTATGAAAAAAGAAGACAGTTTGTGCTTGCTTGTTGGGTGACAGTGTATGGAGGAGTCTATCCTGTTTTCCTCTTTAAATTAACAGATAATACTTTGTTTGTTATGTGGCACACTTTCAGGTCTGGGTACTCATATGCTCTTTACATCACCGAGATGGCTCTGTGTGAACTGAACCATATCATAGCATTTAAAATTACATCATCATTTTGATGTCCATTGTCCTGAAACATTTGCCCCAGTTATCCTCAAATGCACAAATAATTGCATCAATATAAGCCAATTTGGGAAGATTTCTGGTTTACAAACAAGTATGATAAATACAAAATTAGAATGTCTAAATTTTACTTAGCTATTCAACATTACCCAGCAAAGGTTTTCTGTACCGCAAGTCCTGTAAAATATTTTAATTTATGCTATAAATTAGCATAATCTTATGAATCCTCATCTGTCTTTCAAAAATAAATTGTCAGATTAACAAAAACATTCAAACCCCCAAATGCACAGCATGTGGACGTCTGGTAAACCCCTGTCAGTTGAGTTTATTTTCAGTGACCCGGTTGCCTCAGTGACCCACTTTCTCAATGACTACTATATTTTGTAGGCAAAGATAAAAGGTTTACTTTTTCTGCTGGTGGTAATTTATCTTGTCTGAGATTATTAATAATTTAGTCAGTAGGTTTCTAAAATAAACTTTCATTCCTTAGAAATTTCTATAAATTTATAATTGAAATAATGAATCATCTACATTTCTTTATTATTTACACACTTTGGCTCTCTGATATAGGGAGCATTAGTCCTGTTCAATGTCCACACATTACTATAAGTATGAGAGTAAATATTTTTATTAATTAAAATGTCGTCAATGTATTAATAAACTCTGGCCTAATTTGATATATTGTTGGCAATTTCTAAGCAGAGATAATAAGTTAAAACTGGTCCTTATGACAATTTTAAATTTTAAAAGTCATAGGGTTTGGTCTTTAATTCTTTTGTGTGTGTGTAATATTGCTGGCTTCTCAGAGCTTAATTGTATAAACTTTATTTAATTCATCTTGTTAGGCATGTACAAGGATGCACTTCTTATATTTGAAATGGCAAAGACTTTATACTATGGAGTGATTTTCATCTCATTCAAGATGCCATAGCAGGGGGAAGTAGTTCTGATATTTTAGAGTCATATTCAAAAATTCAGAAAAATAAACAAATGAACTCATTCACATACTATGTTATTCTTATATTCCTTCTTTATTTTCTGAAATGTGATTTTTGCTATGGAGGCATTGCAATTCTTGATAGCAGTGCAATCAAGGGTGACTTCAAGCTTGCAATTCTTCTACTTTAGTGTCCCAAGTGTGGGAACTATAGGTATGTACCACCAAATCCAGGAGCAGCATGCACATTTGATAACAATGACTTAATTATATAATATTAAAAATCTTACTAAATACATTGTTTCAATATCCACTATTGAAATGGCTACAGATTTACCAGACCTTCAATCTGATATGTTCATTTCTATGTCCTCAATTCTTTTAAGCAAACTGTATAGAAAATGGCATTACCTCTACTTCTTGCTAATGAGTTCTTTCAGAAGAATTATCTACTGTCCTTTATGAATATCTGTGATGCGCAATGTTAAAACAGGAAAGCTATAATTGGTAAATAGGTCAATAAGAGCACAGCTCAGAAGACAGCTGTACCTGCTGTCGTTTGTGCTCAGCCTTCCCATAATGAGGATGTTTGCATTGTAGGTTAAAAGTTGCCTCTGAAAAGCAACACTGGAATCATATACAAAGCTGTTGGGCCAGGATGACAGAGTTCTTAACAAGAAAGGATAGACTGAGCAGTAGCCAACCCCAATGTGTCTATTATAATAAAATTCAAAGGGACAAACTAATCTCAGCAATGACTGTGAATAGGAAGCATATATTTTTGGGATGAAAATATATGAGCCATGATCACAAGATGATCCACGACCTTAAAATGGCTTGGCACCGTTGCAGAGGGAGATGAATGTTCAGACTCACAGTACGAATAACTGATGAGCTCTCCTAATTGGTACTGTTTGTAGGTCCTCTTATTTTAAACTTCCTATCAGAAAGTCTCCTATAAGTAACTGATAAAGCCACAGGAAGACTTTTTTTTAAATGCCCTTTTAAGAATAATAATAAAAAAAACACAATTGCTAGATATCACAAACTGATTGAATATTATTGACTCCTCAAGAAGTATTTGCCAGATTTAGTTAATATGTATTAGATGCATTGAGACTCAATATACAAAACTTAAAAAGCAAAGTTTTATAACCTCATTTTCATATGGTAAAAGTAAGTGTTAGACAAACTTACTTTGAAAACAACTAAAACAATGATTCTTAATCTTTAGAACACAAATCTAAGTCCTTTTATCTGTCATCATTGTTGAATCTGGTATGGAAATGCCATACCAGAAAATGACTTTTTGTGATGTCTAGGAATTGCTATATTTTCTCCTGCTGGTAGGTTTCCAAGGACAGAATATTTCTACTGCTGATGATAAACTACCCAAGCATCATTCTTCAGCCAGTAACAGGCATCCAAAATAAGAAAACCAAACCAAACCAAACCAAACCAAAGCAAAGCAAAGCAAAGCAAAGCAAAGCAAACCAAACCAAACCAAACCAAACCAAACAAACAAAAAAGTCATTGCCACCATAACCTATTTTCTGCTTCTGTAAAGTACTATGGCTTTGAAAGTCTTAAAAGTTTATATTTATTTTAATCTGTCAAATGCAAATTAAAATGCCTTAAAATTAAAACCTTACAATTAAATACATTAAAATTAAAATAACCTACATTTAGACATTTGACTTTGAGAGGCTGGAGGGATGACTTAGTGGTTAAGAGAACCAGCAAATATTCCAGAAGACCTGGATTTAAATACTAGCACCCATATGACAGCTTACAATGGTCTGTAACTCCAGTCCAATGCCCTTCTTCTGTGTTCCATAAGACACTGTATTTGCACAGAATGCAGACATACATGGAGGCAAGTGTCAAAACACATAAAAATAACTAAATCTTATATATATACAATATATATATATTATATATATGTACATATATATATATAATATATGATATTTATAATTTCTGATTTTGAGTGAATTATCATTTTTCTATAGAATCATCATCATGATTTCTTTGTATGGTTCAAAAAAGTCTTCAAAGTTATTGATTTTTCTTAAATCTAAGAAAAATATCAGATTTTGTCTAAAAATTTGACCAGGAATTATTCATGTCTCTGTTTCAATCTAAATGCCTCTCTCATCACTCTTAAAATGTCTTTATAGAAGGAGCACATCAAGGTCTGGGTGCATGTGCAATGTCCTTGTAGTATAGCAAATGAAGACAGATGCCATGTATGATATATGTATATATACATATACATACATCTATATGTATATATACTCATGTATCATACAGTACTAATTCTAAATTATAAACCATTCTTCCAGAGCCAATTGCTTCAGCTACCCTGCTTACTGTGTGCTCCCCTCCACCCCTTGGATTTTTACCTGAACTGTTGCCTATTTTCATTTTTATTTCTTTCCTTTCTTCCTTCTCTTTCTCCTCCTCTTTTTCTATTTCAAATACCTGGAAACTTCTAATATATCTTCATTTTATAAGCTAAATTTCTGGGAATAAAATACCTGAAAACTACATGTGCCATGGTGTGCTTGTAAACTTCCGGGCTAGCACTTGAGCAGTGGTTTGCAGAAGTCAAGACTCTGGGTTTCTGCTCCAAAACAACTCTCATGTCTCAGAGTTTCTTCAGTCTTATGTGCTAGTCCTCATTCATTAGCCTGTTGATGTTTTAGGAGTTGAGCCAGGGAGTCCCCAACCATCTCACTGGTTTTAATTTTGTAAAGAAACGACATTTGGCATTTCATTAGTGTTTCTTTTGTTGTGTATTTTGAAATGAAATTTTTCTCTTTCATACATTTTCATATTTCTATGTCTTGGCTCTGAAGTTGGAGATGCTTTCACGTTGTTCATTGTTTCTCCTCCCACAATTCTAATTACTCTGAGGCTAAGGTAATTATAAACATGAGGATTTATTTTTTTTATTTTTTATTGGATATTTTATTTATTTACAATACAGATGTCATCCCCTTTCCCTATTTCCCCTCCCTAGAGCCCCCTATCCCTTCCCCCTCTTGCTTTTTTTTTTAAATTACATTCATGTATTAAGGTCAGTTCTAGGTTGAGAATTTAGCAATACAATAGATGCAAATAGTCAAGGAATAAGTAAGACAATAAACACAAGTAGTCAAAGAACAAGCAAGGCCTTAAACTCAATTACATGAACACTCCCATGATCACTGTTTCTAAGGGTTTATCAGGAAAGTATCTGAGCCTACTTCCCTGTCTTATCCCAAAGACATTTTCACGTATGAAGCCTACTTCCTAGCCTAGAATTTAGATTTCTGTCTGAAATTACTTCTTTGTTCTAGCCTAATACTTAGATTCTTGTCTGAAATTACATCTTTGTTCTAGCCTAAGATTTAGATTCTTACCTGAAATTACTTCTTTGTTCTAGCCTAATGTGCAATTTTTGCCTGAAGCTTACTTCATTGTCCTTGGCCAATGTCATATTTCTGCCAAGTAGCCCATTTCCTTGTCCTTGGCCCATGTCAGATTTTTTTTCCAAGCAACCCCAAAGGCTCTCTGTCTTTCCCCCTTTTTTATTTCATTAACAAGACTAAGTCTGTCTTGGGTCATTCTGTCAAGAATGCCTTCCTTACCCATCATGGAATATGCATTATCCAAAGCAATGCAATTATGGCTTAGGTTGGTAAGGCTCTGTGCAGAATCTTACCTGTTCTTGGCTTGCCAGCCTGTTAATTTAATAACTGTCTCGGGATCCATTTCAAGTTCAAGCCATGTATTTTGGCTACCAACATGTTGATGTTGTTAAAGAAAAGCTTTAACAAGTTGGGCAGGTATAAAATTATTCCCAGGACAAAAAGGGCTAGTATGATCAAGCTATATATGCCATTCTTGAAACTTGACCAAAATAAAAATACTGACCTCAGGCTATGGGTAATTTTATCTGCAGTATCTACTTCATTAACACTCAGCGGAACAGCATTCTTAAATTCGTAAGCTCCTTATATAACATTAAATCTTCCAGAGGTGTTAGAATTATGCCAAATACACTGCAAGTGTTTTTAAACTTCTTCCTAATTATAATGACTACCACTGTAAATTTTGGAACTAAAATGAATCCAATGGTATTTGGCACGACACTTGAGATCATCCTTACCCTTAAATTCTTAACTTCTTTCCTTTAATTTGAATAGGATAAAGAGCATCAATTTGTTCTTCCAAATGCCTATCTAAATCCTCTTGTGTCACAGCAATTGCAGAAACAGTGGTACTAGTAATTAATGTAATTAAAGCTGTTATACCAGCAATAATCAAGCCCACTTCCCTTTTGCTTCTGCTTAAAATCTTCCTCATTTCTTCTATTACTTGCAAGCTACTTTTAGAATACTAAGGTTCTGTGATACTCAGGGCACTAAAACAAAAGTTAGTTGATAGGCCTCCATAACTGACATGCCAGATTTCAAAACACAAACACAATTTTAAGGTGTACAATCAATGCAACTTACTTTAAATACTGTAAAAGAAACAAAAGTAATCTTAACTTGACAATTAGAAGAACCTTAACACATGTGCTAACACCCATTTGAAATCTAGATCCTGCCCCAACTTTATCTCTTGTTAACATAACACCATAAAGAACTGCAGCCAATTTCCATATATGTCTTTGAAAATGTTCAGAACCAGAATTCCAAATGAAGATTGTTATTTCCAATATTGGATTGATTTCTAGACCAGTCCATGATTGAGTCAGAATAACTGGTCACATTTAATAACAAGAGAAGAGGCATTGTAAACTTCTCTTTTTGATCCTCTGTTCCACAAGGTCTTAGAACTTGAGGCGAGGCAGTTTGTCCCATCAGGGGTATAGGTAAGCAAGGGTGGGTCAGGAACATATGTCCAATAGAGCTTCCCTGTCACCATTGTCCGGGCATTCAGCAATCTCACAAGTCAGCATCATTCTATGTCCTGGCATGACTGTGTCTCACCTGTCTCTCTGGTGGTCACCATGCTCCTTCAGCATCCTGCAGAAAAAGCACAAACATATTAATATTAAATATCTCCATATTTAGTACCTGATTGGGATCATGCCTTTATGCCAGTAATTGGATCCTTCCATTTCACCTATGCATAAGTATGCCTATTTGTAGATTGCCATAGACTAGAGTAGCAGAAAGTTCCTAACACAAGGATTTTTAAAAATTTTTATTTTATTTTATTTTATTTTATTTTATTTTATTTTATTTTATTTTATTTTTATGTTTTTCGAGACAGGTTTTCTCTGTGTAGCCCTGACTGTCCTGGAACTCACTCTATAGACCAGGCTGGCCTCAAACGCAGAAATCCACCAAGGATTTCTTAATACCTTAAACATATGAAGACACTAAACATGTAGGTACTAAAACACTTTTAGAAATCTGCACCTTTGAAAACAGATAACTGAAAGTTAACTCTTTTAAAAAATTTATTAATCATTCCATTCGTTTACATCTCAAATAATATCCCACTTTCCAGTTACCCCTCTGTCCTCTCATCTCTCATCTGCCCTCCCCTCCCTTTTGCCTGTTTGAGAGAACTCCTCTACCCACTCAAACTCTTCTACTCCATCACTCCAGAATCCCCCTACTCTGGGACATCAAACCTCTCCAGGACCAATGGCCTTCCTTCTCATTGCTGTCAGGCAAGGCCATCCTCTGGTACCTATGTATCTAAAGCCAAAGATCCCTTTAGGTACACTCCTTGGTTGGTGGTCTAGTCTCTGGGGAAACTTGCTGGTCAGGTCAGTCTATGTTGTTCTTCCAATGAGCTTGCAATCTGCCTCTGCTCCTCCAGTCCTTCTGCCAGCTCCCCCAACCAGGTTCCCTGAGTTCAGCCTAATGGCTGGCTCCAAGCAGTCACCTCTACATTGGTCAGTTGCTGGCCAGACATCCTCAGGAACTGCCATACTTGATCCCTCTCTGTAAGCACCTCTTGACCATGGCAACAGTTTTGGGTTTGGTGTCTACAGACATGATGTATCCCCAGGTAGGGCAGTTCCCCAATTGGCCTCAACTTCCTTCAGTCTCTGTTCCATTTTTTGTCCCTATTCTTCCTTTAGACATGAACATTTCTGGGTTAAAATATCTTTGATATGGTGGGTGGTTCCATCTCTCAACCAATGGCCATGCCTTTCTACTGGAGATGGTCTCCACAGATTCTATCTCCTTCTTCTCTGTGCATTACAGCTAAAGTCAATCCTATTGGGTCCTGGAAGCCTTACATTTCTCTGATGTTTGGGACCCTCCAGTGACTCTCCACAGTTCCTCATCCTCTCTGCTACTTATTTTTATTCAAGTTCTTGACCCTCTGTACCTCTCTCACATCTCCTCCAGATGCTGTCACCCTTTGTTCCTCCTCCTCCTTTTTTCCCTCCTTTGTCTCTCTCTCTCCTTCCATATCCCACAATTGTCTCAATTCCCCCAATGCAGGACTGAAGCATCCACCTCAAATCTTCCTTCTACATTCCATATGGTCTTTAGGCTGTATCATATGCATTGTGATATTTTGGGTTAGTATCCACTTGTTAGTGAGTACATACCATGTGTGTTCTTTTGTGTCTGGATTACCTCGCTCAAGATTATATTTTCTAGTTCCATCCATTTGCCTAAAAATTTCATAAAGTCATTGTTTTTAATCACTGTATAGTACTCCATTATGTATGTATACTACATTTTCTGTATCCAATCTTCTGTTGAGGGCCAACTGGGTTCTTCTGGCTATTATAAACAAGGCTACTATGAACATAGTGGAGCATGTGTCTTTGTTATATGTTGGAGCATCTTTTGGGATATATACCCAAGAGTGGTATAGCTGGGTCCTCAGGTAATACTAAGACTAAGTTTCTGAGGAACCGCCAGACTGATTTCTAGAGTAGTTGTACTAGTTTGCAATCTCACTAACAATCGAAGAGTGTTCCTCTTTCTCCACATCCTCATCAACATCTTGGTCATTCTGGCTGGTATGAGGTGGAATCTCAGGGTCGTTTTCATTTCCATTTCCCTGATGACTAAGGATGTTGAACATTTCTTTTAGGTGTTTCTCAGCCATTCAAGATTCCTTTGTTAAGAATTCTTTATTTAGCTCTGTACTCTTAAAAGTTATATTTGTCTTTAGATAACGGTGGAACTGCAACTCCAAATTATGTTAGAATTTCCCATTGATCCAATCAGGATGACTATAATCCAGATAGCAATGAAGGTTAAAAAAATGGAACACATAGACACAGACACACACACACACACACACACACACACACACACACACCCGACACACACACTAACTAGGCCCCTGTGAGCTTCTAGGATGATTGAGGTATGTCTCTACACTAATGAAATCAGTAGGGAAGCTCTTCAAAACATTAAAATAGAACTTGAAGGTCAGTGAAGTTACTTCTAAATATGCAAAGGATTTGTGATAGTTACATGTACATTATGGTGGCCAAATGATAAAATTATCTCACTCTTTCATGACACAAAAAACATCAAAGTGTTCATGGTGTCAGGGACGTGTGACAGAGACTCATTAGATTCCAGTGGACCAGGAAGCAGAGAGCAAGGCTGCAACCAGAGGCTGAGTTATATCCTTCAATGTCCTCTAGTCATTCATTTGCCGGCTATACTCTATCTCCTCAAGGTTCCCCACAGCATACCCAAATAATACCACCACCTTGGGAGCATGTTCATAAACCAGTACATTGTGGGGGATATTTTCTATTCAAACCATAAACTGAAGTCAAACTAGGTTGCTGAGAGCAATCTGTATACTCATGTTTATTGTCACAATTCTTAGCAGCCAAGTTGCCCAATCAGCTTTGGTACCTACAAGAAGAACAAAGAAGATGTGATACATACGAATGTTATTTAGTTATAAGGAAGAATGCAATTACGTTGGTAGAGGAAGATAGGTGGGATTAAAGATCATTATGTTATTGAAATAGACACCATAAAGACAGGAATCATTTTTTTCTCTCTCATAGATAGATTCTGTCATGGGGAGAAGGACATCAGAGTAAAAGGCAGACTTTTCATGATACAGAGGGAACCACAAGGTGGAGATCAGGTAGAAATAAGAAATAGAGGGAGTGAGTATCACTGAAGAGAATAAAAACATTACATATGTGCAGAAGTATCATTTTGCTTTGTACCAATTACTATGCCAATTTAAACATCACATGCAAACTCCATTAAATTGTTTTAGTAATATAATGAATTCTCATGAAAATGCTGAACCAATAAGCTAAGAGTTTCAAATATTCTTTACTAAATTGGTTTCACATGATGAAAATTTAGCATTTACTTTCCATCCAATTGTTGATTGCTACTTGGGATCTGTTCATCGTTTTAAAATCGTATTTTTATTTGTTTTGCAGTATTGCTGGCAACAGTCATTAGCATAAATACAGTTATATTGTCAAGGAGATAGTGAGTCAGAGAAATCTAACTAGAAATAAAACATGGACCCAAAGTGGTAGAACTCACCACATGTTTGTTTCTGTAACAAATTGATACATGGATGATGATATTGAATCATTGTTGATTGACAATGTTCCTGGATTATTTTCCCAAGAGTGACTGCTTTTACATTTGCCTCTGAAGGGTTCAAATCCAAGTAATCACCATTACAAAGCTATTCTAGAATGTATCAACTCACAGGTCTTCCTCAGATTTCTGTAGTGAACATGTAAATCACAAAATTGAGAACACTAGTTTGTCCTGAGTTGCCCTTCAGCTGCAATGGTTCTGAATGTCCAAATAAAATCTAAAGTTCTTAGGTTAAACTGAAGTTTTTCTTAGGAGAAACTGGAGTTTAATTTCAAAAATATTGAGCTACAATTACATTTATTCTCAAATTTGTTTTCCATGAGACATGGAACAACTGCACACACAAACACAAATTGTCTAGAAGCCAAAACCAAAGCAAAACAAACAAAACAACCAACAAGACAAAACAAGAACAACAAAAATTAAGGGACATTATATAATGAAACAATACAGAGAATTAGAGACAGGTTCTAAGGAGTGAAAAAAAAGTAAACCCTGAGTAATTCTTAAACTATTCAGGTAAATTCAAAAATTTAATTTTAGGTCATATGTGTTAAATAGTCCTTTAATTTTAAGTTTATTTTAGTTAATTTATTGGGTACATATTTTGTATATTGTTGGGGCACATACTATGGTGTGTGGAGATCAGAGAGCAACTTTCTATAGTTCATTCTTCCCCTCTACCCTGTGGGTCCCTGAGACTAAAGTTAGGTAGGTTATCAGGCTTGGCAGTGGTTCTTTAGCTTGCTAATTAATCTTATCAGCACCAAATTATATGTATTTTTAAAGTTTTAGTCATTTATTATTATTATTGTTATTATTTTAATTTGTGTGTGTGTGTGTGTGTGTGCGTGTGTGTGTGTGTGTGTGTGTGTGTGTGTGTGTGTGTGTGTACACAAGGGTACTGTGCTCATGAAGGCCAGAATAGGATCTAGAATCCTTTGGAGCTGAAGTTAAAGTGATTAGTAAGAAATAAATGTGGGCTCCGGTATCCAAACTCAGATCTTCTTGAAGAGCAGAAAGCACTTTTGACCAGTTAGCCATCTTGGCAGCTCCTTAAACATTTGCATATTGTGCCTAGGGAGATGAGTCAGTGAGTAAGAGAACAATCTATGTAGGCATCCAGATTTTAGTTTGAATACCCAGAACCCATCTAATAGATCCAGGAATGGCTGTGCATGCCTTGAGAAGATCCTAGGATATCCCTAGACAGTCAGCCTAGATGAAACATCAAGTTCCCAGTTCAGCTTAACATTCTGGCCTAGTACAAACTAATATTTGATTTCTTCCAATTATTTCTAATTTCCCCATTTCTAGACAACATCATATGGGGCTGAATTCTAAAATACTATATTTACTGGTAAAAATTGCAGTGATCAAATACATTTCTTTGCATGGGTTGCAGTGGATTTCAAAATTACTTTCTTAACCTCTCTAGGGTCTTAACAGAACATCAACAGAATAAAAATTCTCTAAACATGTCTGTCTTTTCTCTGTCTTTGTACCCTGCACAAACAAATCCTGCTGCATAGATTAGCTTTGCCATCACATACTTCACATGCCTCTCAGAATCCCCATTACCTGTTTGCAAAGCCATTTATTCACTCTGAAAAAATACGTGATGCAATCTGTACACAATACTAAGTAGCTGCACACACTTGAGAAACAGGTAGCATACGATAAAGAAGTAGCAGGGAAGTGGCAATATTTTGAAACACAATGAGTTTTAAATTTCAGGGAGAGGAGAAAGCAGATTTACAAAGAATTAAATAAAGCTCTTCATTAGGAGAAAATGTGCAATAGAGTTGGATAGGTAAATGGGACCGGAAGATAATCTTTAATTATAAGATAACACATACACTTTATTTTCGTGATAATCATGAGAATACATGTACAGCCAAATACAATTCCAATTGATATGTGACTGGCAAGGGACAGAAAGCAAGTGGTGCATCTTAAACAAGACAAAAAAGATATTACAAAAGCACAATAACTGCTGGATTCAGGATCTATAAAACAAAATTTATATATAAAACATACATATGCTGGATACTTTAGTCTCTCGTCAATGAAGTCTGAATCAAAACCTGAGATTTAATTTAATTACTTAGGGAAGGGAAGGTTTAGGAAGAGGATAGTGGTAAGGATTAATGGTGGTGTGTTATTGAAGGTGCTTGTTCAACTTGTCCATTGTCATAACATGTCATAATTGGAGGTCAACTCACCTTGAGACATCTGAGGGAGGACCTGTGAAGAAGATTCCCAGACTTGCCAGCTCCTGTTCTAAGTGCTGACATGTGAGATATTTGCCTCCTCTCAGTTCTGGTTTGATTCAATAGCTGAGGTATCTAGATGCCTGTACGTGTAGCCTTGCATCACAGGACCATAGGATCATAGCATCATAGAATTGGTATAATACTAAAGCTATGAGCCCTTTCTCACTTCTTTTGATTCACCATTCCTTTAATACCAAACCAGAGAAAAATTTAATTTTGAGATGTTCAAATTCAGAAATTCTTCTAAATCAGTATCTTCACTTCAAAGGAGAAATATGGCACCTGACAATTCACAGTCTGTTTCATGGTCTTAAATTATCCTCACCCATGTGATTCCAAATGTTCTTAAGGAATGAAAGGGCTAAATTAACTCAGGGTACTTCCTGGTCTTGTAGTTATTCTCTTACCTATCATTTTCTGCTTCAAAGCTCTTGTGTAGAAATGAAAAATGCAGTAGCAGGGAATGTGCCCTAGCAAAGGGGTGAACATGAATATCTGAGCTTATAACCAGCTTGATTAGCTCTGAAGTACACCAGTTTCCTCCTGCAAAGATCATGTAGAACAGGCTCTGAATATGTTAGATAGTGGCTAGAAAGCTGAGAGGACCTCCAATGTTCCCAGCTTGCACAGACTCTAGGCAAAGTGGAACTGATGATCTGCTATCTGGAAACAATATCCATGGTACCAAGGAGCCAGGATTCTGATTGAGCTGGCAGCCAACTTTGATATTATCTACATGATGCTGATTGTGTAGGTATGTAAACTCAGGAGTCATAGGATATTGGAGCATCTACTCAAATTTCAAAAGAAGGACTGGACAAAGGGCCATGGGATATGTTAGAAACTTTACAGATTCTTCTAGAAAGGGTAATGTGTTCAGCTATGCAGTTCAAGTATAGGTTACTATGAAAGTCCCAGACATAACATGAAAATAGCACATTTGCTGAGGAATTATGGAGAGAGGTCATGAGAGTTTCAAGTGACAAGTTCATAGAGTTGGGGCCCCCAAGTCTGTTGAAGAATGCTGCATATCACTTCATCTTCTAGATATTGAATGTGAAGTTCCAGGATTTCAACCTTCCTTTCTTTAGACATATCCTTTCTTAATGTTATTACTACCTCTTCCCCTTTCTGTAATGGTAGTATTTACTCTATATAATTTTCTGTCTGGTTATATAGACTCTCACAGCAAAACATTTGTTTTGAGCCTTGAAAGAAACTCCCTATTTAAATATTTCAAAATGTTAGTACTGTTAACAGGTATTAAGACTCTTAAGAGATAAAATATATATGATCTAAGTTGTGAATTGGGCATGAGCCTCTTTGGGCAGGCATGTTGAATATTTTGTTTTAAGATGTATTTAAATATCACACTGATGAGAGGTGTGCTTGAGATTTTTAATCTTGATTATCAAGTTAATGGTGTTGGAGAAGTGCCTAGCAGATTAGTACAGCTCACTTGTAGATGCAGCTATGAAGCAATGTCTGGAGGAATAACAAGGATGGGAAAAGCCACCTCACAGTCTGAAAGTCTGCTTAGAGTGAGTGGAAAATAAAGAGAATGCCTCTTTCTTAGGCTCACTCTCATGCCCTGGCTACTATGATATGAGATCTGTTCTGTCCCTTCATTCTCTTTCCACCATGATAGACCAACACTTCTGATACTCAGAGCCAACATGTCCTTCATCACCCTCTCAACTGATTTGCTCAGATGCTAGTTTCAAAATGAAACCCTAACACAAAGAGTACTTCATCATGTATCTATTAAAATTATGCAGCTGTAATGGTTAAAGAAACAATACAGTAAGTTTAGCCAGTGGTATTATAATTATTTTTAAATTCTCTACAAGCAAAAGGGCTCTTGTCTTAGTTACTTTTCTATTGCAGTGAAAAGACTGGTACCAAAACAACTTATCAAAGAAAGAATTTATTGGGACTTACAGTTCCTGAGTGTGGGTCTAGGACCAACATTGTCCAGAGCATAGCACCAGACAGACAGGCAGGCATGGTGTTGGAGCATTAGGTGAGATATAACATCTGAGTCACAAACATGAAACAGAGCTAAAATGGAATTCTGTGAACTTTGAAACCTCAAATTCCACCCCTAGTGGCATATCTCTTCTAACAAGGCTACACATTCCAACCTGTTTCACACAATTACACCAACTGTGAATAAAGCTTTCCTATACATGAGCCTATGAAGGTCATTCTTCTTCAAATAACCACAAAACTCTAATTTCATGAGCTATCGTTTTCAGAATGCTACCTTTAATCTACCTGAGAGTTGGCCTGCTTTCTTCTTTCTCTTTTATTCTTTTTTGCTCTTCCCTCCCTCTTTTTTCCTTCCTTTTTCCTTCTTTTCTTTCTTTCTTCCTCTCTCCTTTCTTCCCTACATCCTTTCCTCCCTCCCTCCCTCCCTCCCTCCCTCCCTCCCTCCCTCCCTCCCTTCCTTCCTCCTTCCTTCCTTTCCTTCCCAACCCTCCTTCTCTCCTTCCTTCTTTCTTTCCTTCCATCCCCCCTTTTCTCTTTTCTCCTCTCTCTCCTCCCTCTGCCTCCCTCTTTTTCAATTTGGACTTCTGTCAGGCCATGGAAGGGTGTCCTGGTTCTTGGGTTGTGGGTTTGGCTGTGCCCCCAGAACCCAGGCTCATCTCCATTCTACCTTTACCCTTAAGTCACATACACAGGTGGAGGGTGTGACAAACAGCCCTCAGGCCCTAGAGAGATTTACATACTAATGAGGTACCTGAAGGCCAGAGGGTGGAGCCAATTAAGCATTCTTCCCCAGCCCTTCCCCCCTCTTTCCCTCACTATTTAACTCAGGTCCAGCCTGGGTTTTGGGGGGTGTGCATCCAGATCCATCCACCATCCGCCATGCCAATAAACCATTTTGGAAACCCAAGGACTTCCTCATGTGTTGGGGCTGCTCAGTGAGGAACCTTGAGGAGCCGTGGTGAACATGAACAACTGGGCCTAACTTCCAGCTGGAGGAACCCAGGGCATTTTCAACTGACTACACACATCGTTTTGTGAGAGACCCTGCGGTTCCCCGGCCGAGTTTTTATTTTTTTCCTACAGACTTCCTATCTCTCATTCCTCCTTTTCCCCTCCTTCTTTTTTTTCACATAAGAGGTATTTCCTATTATCAGAGCAAAGATAGTTTATGTTTATTCAAGAAATATTATAGCTTTTACTTTTATAGGTAAAACATAATTTATTTTAAAATAATTTTTATGTTAAAAAGTTGATGTTAAAGTTGTTTTATTTTTACATGAATATTAATTTATTCAGCATTATTGAAAAAGATAAGATTTTAATGTTGGATACTTTGGACTTTTTGTTAAAAATCAATTGGCAATATGCATGTAATTTCACTTACAAATTTTATTGGTCAATATTACTTTGTCCATTAATCTTTATTATTTTCCCCATTATCATATTTCTATGATGAATTCTATTGATTTTCAAATGTTAAATTAAACGGATATTTCTAAATTGAGCCCATTTAGTAATTTTCATGTTGCTGAATTTATTTTACTAAAACTTGGTTGAAGATTTTGGCAAGAGCTTTGTTTAGACAGCGTTTCATCTTAAATTTTATTTCCTTATGTGACTTTTCTCTCATTTTTGTTATCAGCATATTACTTCTCAAAGATTACTTGATATACATTTTTTTCTATAGCTTTTGAAAGAACTGTGTAAATATGCTATTTCTATTTAAATATTGATATAATTTACCAGTTAGATTATGTAGACCTAGATTTACTTTGTGTGGGGAAGTATTGAATAGGAGTGTTTCTTTTAGATATTAAGTAATAGTAAGATCTTATTTTGAGTCATTTTTCAAAATATTTCTATACATATTACATTGTTTCTTTTTCTGTATAGGTCTTTTATCTCCTTGCCTTTATTCTATAACACCTTCCTTATTCATTAAGGTTATGAGGACTGAACAAGAAGATAAACTCAAAATTCTCAGAGGCACCACACAATGTAAATTTACATATCACAAATAGGGTAGATAGGAACTGTGATTATTTAACCATCTGTAATCCTGGTAACAATACAGGAGCTAAACCACCTTCCTTTGTCACCTATCGTCTTTGCTCTCTAATTCTAAGATCATTGCATCAGATAATATCAATATGAAATGGTTTTATTATAAATCACCTTTCCTGCACTATTGGCTTGACCTCATCACACTAATGTATATAGCTGCAAGGGAGGATGAAAACTGAATTCTAGCTGGGTATTACAGTGAAGTAAAACATGTGATAACGGTTATAATTTTTAAAATTTGCCCAAGCTGAGATAAGAGCTGAGGTGTCTCTGCCTAAAAATCATTGCTTTTTTTTTGAAGTTAGTGAATTGTCAGTAGTTAACAGTAGAATACAGAATGAAATGAAAGTGACAGGGAAAATGGCCTCCACTTCTATGTGTGTTGTAAAAGGATAGGTCTCAGGTAGTAATGGTTCAGAGCTCAACTCTACTATCTGCTTCTCTGCCCATACAAAGCAGATCTGCATTGTCTTCCAGATGAAGTGAATTTTCTGAAAAAAAAAAACTGAGAAGCAAAAGAGAACTATAGTTCATCAAGATATAGTCTCTGCCTACTTTCTCAGAGAAAGCATAATCATGAAGACTAAAGTCATGCTCCTGTTGACTTTCTCACAGTGCATAAATAAACAACCCTAAGAACTCAGAGCAGGTCAGTTAGACCTAGAGGTAACTTTAGATTTGGGTTTAGGATTGTTTTCCTACTGAGTTCTCATTTTCTGTTTTGCTAAACCATTGCTCAAGAGCCCAACACATGTTTTTTTCTACTTTAATAAATAAGTATTGAAAGCCAGGATGTTATAGGCATAAAGCATATGACTGAATCTAGAAATGATTGTGGAGTCCAACATTTAGTAAACTATGGCTCTACATGAAATACCACATGCATCGTTCTGGTCTACATAACTATAAATTTTAACTCATCTTTCTTTATTGCCTACAATCTTACTTCTTAATCTAGTTTATATTCTCAGAATTCCAACCTTACACAACAATTTTGTGCAACGTGGAAGCTTCTCTTCTGTGTTTCTTAAACTGAGATAAGGAATTTTTCACGCAGCTTGCCAATGAAAATATTTGCTTTAGAAATCAATATCAACAAGCCCCAACTGTTTTTTTTGTCACATGTACTTCATTAGAATTCTTACTTTATGACAAGCATAATTTGATGGTCCATTAAACTGACAGATTTAGATATGTAGAAGGAAAATGGAAATAAAGTCAAGAATTCCTGTGTAGGAATGGGAATTCAAGGTAGAGTTCAGAGAATCCAGCTTATCAGTTCATAAATGAAGAATTGAACAGTAATGAGTTAGAGGATAAGATTATAAGGTTGGAATATCTTCTGTTATAAATCAGGCATGATCTGTGAATTAGCAGGTGGCTGAGACTACAAGAGGAGGGAAAACAGGCTAAGCTCTGGGGAGTAAGAGCTAAGAAATGTGATGCATTGTCTATCATTAGTTTTTCTTTCTATGGTTCTCATTACTTCTCAAAGGCCATGATAAATGCAGCCATTGTATAAAAAGTCAATATAACTATTCTATTCATATGTATCCTCTCTCTCTCTCTCTCTCTCTCTCTCTCTCTCTCTCTCTCTCTATCTCTCTTTTACACATATGCAATGGCTTTCAATAGGTGGCTTTCTGCTACAAGGTGCAGAGTTTAATTCTCTTTCCTGAGAATGTGACTCAGCCTCAGTGACTTACTTGCAATCATTTGAATTTAACATAAATTATTCTATTAGACCTTTGAATGTATGTTTTAGAAAACACAAAGCTTTTGACAGGATCTCAAGATATACACTTCAGGATCCTTGACCTTATATCTGAACAGGCTGGTTACCTATATGCCAGTATGCTAGAAAGTTCATGGGAGACAGTGCTCACACTCAAAGGAATCTGCTCAAAGAGCTCAGCTGTCCCATTCTTCAGCTATTTTAGTCTCTGTCTGATAGATTTATGGTTGAGCTGCCATAGAATTTCAGTCCAGGGAAGTAGAAATGAGCCTCTCTGCTTCACTTGGTCTGAATCCTGACAGAAAGTAGGACACTATTGTGACGCTGATTTCTTCCACTATGTTGGCAATGACTTGTTATGCAAACATAGTAACTGGAAGTAATTTTCTTTTATGAGGAAATGAGTACTTCCATACCCAAATCTTTAAGGAAAGGAGGTAGATAAAGGAGGACTGGAAGACTCTTGAAGAATGTGTGAGAGGAGGCTGAGTAGTGCACAGTCTTAAAGCTTCATGAGTATCAGTGGCGTTGCTAATGAGAGCTCCATGGCAAGAAAGAAAATATTGATGGACAGGAGTAAAAACAATCTGTATTTTACATACAGTGGAAAAATTTCAGATAGACTGCCCCTAAGGATAATAAAAAGCAATAATAACTAATGTTTAGTCATAAAGAATGTGGCAGAGTATTAAAGCTTCTTTCTGCTTAAAGTAAATTGTGGAAGAAGAAAGACACATTAAAAGTAGATCTTGTAACTATGTCTATGAAATATTCAGGGCTTTCTATGTTCTAACAAAAAAAGTTTCACTAGTCTCTCAGAGATGATTAAGTCAAAACAAGACAACAGAATCTCCATGCTAGCATGAAGAATAAAAGCATCCTTTTCAGGACTCTATGAATGAGGAATGTCAGGGAGACAAAGGAGAAAGAACATTTGGAGAAATGAGAGGAGGGAGGGAGGAAGGGAGGGAGGGAGGGAGGGAGGGAGGAAGGGAGAGAGAGAGAGAGAGAGAGAGAGAGAGAGAGAGAGAGAGAGAGAGAGAGGAGAGAGAGGATTCAAAAAAAAGTTGAAAAGAAGTTAGAGACTATAAAAAATAAGAAAGACAATTCAGAAATATGCACAAAGTAGTCTGAAACTTGAATTTGGGCCTTGCAAAAATGTAGGAAGTAGGAAGGGATAGAACCTAAAGAAGTGGTGCTAAGCCCAGGAGTGTAGGCAGCTATAGTGTAGACTGGTCATCATATCCTCAGGAGATGTACATGGTTCTTAGAAAAGTTAATTCACTGTGGGAACTAAGAGTAGTCTTTCATGAGGGATACTAGCTATAGAGAAATCCATTAAGCTAACCATTTCTCAGTGATCTATCCAGGTCCTATATTAAGAAAGGGCCTATTGTTAGGGACTAAAGTCTCTGGGGATCAGAAAAAAAGAGTACACACAATTCAGAGTTCTCAGGGGTGCCCTGCTATGGTGACTAGGTAGAATATATCCAGGGAAAGAGATGGCAAGTTGCAAAATTTTAAGAAGTTAAAGCAATATAAAAGTTAAAAAGAGATTGGTTGTAAAAGATATAGTAGCCAGTGGCCTCACCTTGTGATGGCCAGATCACAGCAGATATCTCAGTCTTTATAGCTTTCCTCCTCTTGCACAGGACTCAGTGATATGTTTGCATTCATTGCTCTCTGAGGCACTTGAGGCTATACATGGGTAGTTGTCTTACCTGCTGCCTTAGCTACAACAGATCTTCTATGCTGTGGTTCAGAAATAACTCTTGGCACACAGACCCAGGGACATTGAATCCAGTGTCATTTACTAGGTCAACAAACTTCTGAAGTTCCAGCTACATTTTTCAAAGCCTTTGAGTGAATACAGAGACAATATTCTTAATCTGTGCTGTGAGAAACACAGAGAAGGGATTGACCTTCATACTTCATATAGTACCAACCTGTGAGGTGGGCATTAAAAGAAACTCCCCCAGGTTTCTTTGTGACTCACTGTTGTCATATTTAGATGATTTCTGGTATTACAAGACCCAGAAGAAAGCTGTACTAGTCTAAGAACACAGGCTATGTGGAATTTTTATTTGTTAATTTGGTTTTAATTTTTCATTTTCATGATTTTAATCGCCCACTTTCTGTATTGTTTAGTGATTTCTTTTCAAAATCATGTATTTATTTATTTTCTTGTGTTTTAATTTTTCCTGCTTTTTTATTCTTGCTCCTCTATTTTCTCATGTATTTATGATTTTTTTAACTTTTTAGGTTATTACATCTTGATCACCACTTTTCTTTCATTATTTTAATATATATATGTATATTTTAATACATATATATTAATATATATATATTTTAAAAATATATATATACCAGCTAAAAACAATATATATATATATAATATATATATAATATATATATAAAAACAATATATATATATTATATATATATATATATTGTTTTTAGCTGATAGGCTCTGTGATATTGAGTTTTAACTGTAAATGTAACAAGATATAGAATTGCTTGTGGAAGAAATCTCAATGAGCTTGTGTAGATGGAGTTGGTTTGTGAACACATCTCTGGGGAATTAATTGAGGTGGGAAAACCTGTTCATGTAAGAGTTCCCATTCTTATACATGGATTCCTGACTTTATTTCTATTTTCTCTCTGGATAGTTTATCTAGGAGTGGGGACACAAACTGAGATTTAGTATGCATACACTAAGTCATTGCCTTCAACTCTTAAGGCAAATGTGATATAACTAGTTGCTTCCTTGACTTCTCTGCAATGACAGCCTTTAACCTGGATTTGTGAGCCAAATAAAACTGTATCCCTTAAACTGCTAATTCTTGTGTATTTTATCAAAGCAACATGAAGCAAAGAGAAGCTCTGTTTCCACATCTTTTATTCTTATAACAATGCTATTGTTGTTGCTTCTGTGGTCTGTGTTCTCTCTGAGTAATCATGGCAACAAAGCCTCATGATTGTTTTCTGAGAAGGTTGTTATAGAAGAGAAAAAAAGTTTTTCCAAGGAAAGTATAAATATTAATAATGAAATACATTATATTTGAAAAAAGAAGATTTCTCCAAAAGTTTATAACTCCTCAGAAAGTGAATGAAAAGATAGTTAAGATGGTGGAGTGATAGTCAAAGAATAAAAAATGATTTTAAAAATATGACATTGACTAGATGAAGAGCCACAGTTAATCAATGACTATTGTAAGAGGGAGAACTATAAGTATATTCCTATACACATATATTTAAAATCAACACTAAATCAATGATATATGTATACATATATGCATATGAGCACATGTACTTCTATACACATATACACCTATACACCTACACATCTCTATACATATATTCACATATACACATACACACATACACATATGCATATATATATACATATTTATATGTATACACACACAAAAGTGTGTTATACAACAATAATTTTAGAATAATATGTCATGAGGTCATGAACTTTAAAGTTGAAAGAGACATAGGAGGAGGTGAAGAGAAAGATGAAAATGATGTAAATACAGTATTTATCTATAAAATTCTCAAAAATATTAAAAAGTTAATTAAACACATGATCTATGAATTCAAATTGATTATAAACAAACCATTCCACAGTCAAGAACTATGACCCATAATTGTTCCTGTCTGAAAGAACTTCAGGGACAAAAATGGAGAGGAGCCTGAGGGAAAGGAAGTACAGCAATAGACCTAAAGCAGGATCCTGCTCAAGGCGAGCCCCAAGGCCTGACACTATTACAGAGGTTATGGAGTACTCACAAAAAGGACTGCCTTCTGAAAGACATAACAAGCAGCTGAAAGAGTCAAATGCACATATTTACACCCAACCAATGGACAGAAGTTGCTGATCCCTGTGGTTGAATTAGAGAAAAGCTGGAATAAGCTGAGGAGGAAGGTGATCCTGTAGGAAGACCCGCAGTTTCAGTTAACCTGGATCCCCAAGATTTCCCAGACACTGGACCACCAACAAGGCAGTATACACTAGCTAATATGAGGCCTCCAAGACATACACAGCAGAGGACTGAGGGTCTGGGTTCAGTGAGAGAAAATGGACCTAACCCTCAAGAGACTGGAGGCCCCAGGAGAGGTCTGTTGGGGTGGGCAGGGGTGAGGACATCTTCATGGAGACAGGGGTGGGGGGAAGATATGGGATGTGGAACAGTTAGAGGGTGGACTGGAAGGGGGATAAAATATGGTGTAAAAAATATTAAATTAAATTAAAAAAGAAAAAATAAACAGATAAAAATAGAAAAGATCGATAAAGCAAGATTCTTAAAGCAACTAAACTGTAATCTATAAAAATAAAAAGCTGAATAATTAAAAAATAACAACTATCCTCAGTAAAAGTTAAACCAGTAAATTAAAAGAAATAATAGTTTTTATTGAGGCTGAGGTGACAAATTTTCACATTCAGATCACAATAAAAGAAATGTAAGAAATCATGACAAAGGGATACAAGATATATGGGACACAAATGAAAAAGCATATCTATAATTAAAGGCAGATTATAATTAGAAATAACTAGTATATACAATGGAGATGCATAGATAATTGACAAAAATATGCATTTAATAAAATAATAGCAGAAAACTCCCCAAATGTTGAGGAAAGTATAGATAGTAGGCCACCATTGTCAGCTCTGAATCGATATGTGCTACAAGACCCTCCATAAAAATATAATAAATTACTGAAAGTAAAAAACAAAGAAAACTGAAATCTCAAAAAGAAAAACCTCATCCCCCTTAGAAAGGCAAGTCAGTCAGAGAAGTAACATATTCTTCAGCAGAAATTCTAACAACTGGAATAGGTTGGGGTGGGACAACATGTTTCAAGTCTTGAAAGAAAATAACTGCTATTCTAGATTACAACATCCAGCATTTATCCATACAATTTTTTTTTATAAAGAGGATTCTCAGAACAAACGTAAATTAAAGAGATTAAGAAGCTGTAAGTTATCATTACAGAAGACACTAAAAGAATCTCATCTTTAAAAATGGAATTGAGACAAGTACAATTACAGGAGCATGGAAAAGCATAATTTATAGTAGATCAGACAAGCAAATTAGAATTCCAAAATAAAAATCAACTATGATTAATTTTATAAACAATCAACCTTTTAAAATGAAACAAATAAACATATGTTATTAGTAAACTTCAGAAAAATAAACAGAGAAAATGATAGAAATACACCTTTTAAAAATAGCACAGAATCTAACTAATGTGAATTACTTTATTAAAATATACAGAGTGGGTGACCTGATTAAAACATGAAGCTCACCGGGCAGTGATGGCACACGCCTTTAATCCCAGCACTTGGTAAGCAGAGGCAGGCAGATTTCTGAGTTCAAGGCTAGCCTGGTCTACCGAGTGAGTTCCAGGACAGCCAGGGCTACACAGAGAAACACTGTCTCGAAAAACAAAAAACAAAAAACAAACAAACAAAAAAAAAACCTCAGCAACTTGCTGCCTGCAAGAAACTCACCACCAAAGATATTCATAGACTCAGCATACTGCCTAACCAAAGAGGTAAAGGAACACTACAAGAAATTTGTTTTAAAAATCACTAAATTTAAGATGACTCAAAATATGAAAAGAAGTATTATGTTCAAAGATAGGAAAAATCAGTATTGCTATGGCCATGGTGTTGAAAATACTTTATAGATTTAATACAGTCTTCATCAAAATAGCAATAATAGCCTTGGTCAAAATAGATAAAATAATCATATAAGGCATGTATAATCACAAAGAGAGCAATTAGTCAAGGAAATATTGAATCAAATGAGAAATGCTGGAGGATCCATAACACTAGGTTAAAGAGTCATAGGGAGAAAAATCATAATGTCAGAGTATAAACAGATTCATAGGCCAATAAAATAGTACATACAGGAGACATGGAAATAAAGCAGCAATGAGCCCACATACCTACAGATAACCAATTATTTACAGAATTATCAAGGAAAAGACATAACTTTCCAGTACATTATTCAAGGAAGTTCAGATTTCCACCTGGAAAAGAGTAAAATGAGATCATTACCTCCTACCCTGTTAAAAATCAACAGACATTAGAACAGATCATTTTCCAAAATGTATTATCTCTAGATGAAAAAAAACCACTGTCATAAATAAGTCTATATTAAAAAAATTCTCTGCATAGCAGTACCAATAGTAAGCAGAGTGATGAGACAGAATGGGAGATACTCTTGTCTAAGAGTCATCTGACAGAGGACTGATACTCAGAATTCAGAGGACTCTCTAATATAACAGAAGAGTAATCTAATTATTAAGTAGATAAATGATAATTTAATACACACACACACACACACACACACACACATTCATATATATATATATGAATAGCCATGAGGTCAATTTGTTACAACATGTGGGGCTATAGAAGGAGGCTTACCACTGAACTGCATGAGTAGGTAGTTTACATTGAAACTCTAAAGCACTACATGCAAATACTGATTAGGATTAAAATATGTTAAGCCATCCAAAATGAAAATAATCAAAGTTAAAATTCAAATAAAAGTTGAGTTTTACAAATACCTTATCTATTGGGGAAAGCCTGATGTTATAGAATATTTTGACTTGATTGAAACACCTATTTATTGTTCAGCAACCACTAAAGCAATGGTATATTCTGTGTGAAAATAAAGTAGATATTTTATAGAGGTTGAAAGCATGAGTCATCTTTCCTGATTCAAGATGTTCACATGAGGAATACAGATAATAAACTAAATAAAACACAAATGATGGGGTTGTTCGCATTTTATACATCATTGAGCTGGGAGACTTGTGTGTTTATGGCTATGCACAGTTTTCTGATTATTATTCTGACTTGAATAATCACTTTAAAGTTCTTCATATATATCAGGCTATGCATTTCAACCATCTTATTACAGTCAGGAGTTATTTGTAATAGCACAATTTTTCCCTTTTGAAGTTTGACTTTCTTTCATATTCCTTTATCTAATAGATGTTTATTCTAGCACTGACCTTTCTTGTACTGTTCAATAATAGGTTGTGTGTGTGTGTGTGTGTGTGTGTGTGTGTGTGTGTGTAAAAGCAACAAACTTAAGAATTACCTCCTACACATTGTTACCAATGAAAACATCCTCAACTATATGTCACAGTTAGCCAGGGATATATTTTCTCTATGTAGCTTGACTTGGATGTGAGTTGATCATGGAACAAAAGGAATAGTAGAAAAAGGAATGTTGTTCTTTCTGGAATATGGAATCCATGTTTGATGTCCATGGTGATATATTCTTATATATTGTTTCATTGAAGAATATTTATTAAGTAGTGGCCATATACTGAGAGTAAAATGAAAATGAAGCCAGGCAAGAACATGGGGCAGCAGAGGTCAGGCAGAGCACCGAGCCTCATCTCTAGTCTTCTGCACAGTCAGGTTGGTGTTGCTTGATGCTCTTTCTAGTACTTTTCTCTAATTTTCATAGAATCCACTGTGGATGGATAGAAATCCTGAAAGATCCTTTTCCTTGTTCTCAACTCAAACCCTGTAGCCTCCTTGAATAAGTCTATCCATTTTATATAAGACAGTTTGTCAAATTGAAAAAGATAGCTATCATATATACTGACTTCTTCCCCTCAGGCTAAACACTCCGATTGTCTTACTCTATGCCTCACATGACACAGGAGTATATCCTTCATCTTTTGCAGTAATAACCTTGAAATACAATAAATGTCATTAGTCAGCGACACTGTTAGAGTCCTCTACTAAACTTCAGATTGCATAGAATAAAAGGGAATGAGACCCCTTTCCTTACTTTGTGAAAGGTATTCAATAATGTGTGGACTTTCATCATATCGCATTTTTATTTCACTTAAAGTTTTTTTCCCCTGGGTTGACAAAAGAAGCAATGGTGGAAGTGTGTGCATTATAGATCATTTTAACAATAGCTTTCATTAAATTCATTCTTTGATAATTTCATACACACTCACACACACACAAACACAGAGTATTTTGTTTCCTTTGATCTCCATACTCTCTTATTTTCTCCTTGTCTTGTCAACATATTCTCTTCTCTGTGCATATTCCTTACCTACAATGATATTTTATTTTGCTGGTGATATATTGACTTTAATCAGAGCTGTCTGTGTGAGCATAGATTTGGAACTATCTATGGGAACCTAGTAGGTTTATCTGTGGTTATATAACCAAAGACAATGATAGTTTAATCTGTCGGTAGCTAATAGTTCACTAGAAAGAGGTAGAGTACCACAAACCCTAGCAGAGTGTCTATTAACAAACCCCGTGTTGTATTTGGCTCCAGCTGTATATGTAGGGAAGGATGGACTTGTCAGGCATTAGTGGAAGAGGAGGTCCTTGGTCCCATGAAGGCTGGATGCCCCAGTGTGGGGGAATACGAGGGCAGGAAGTAAGGAGTTGGTGGATGGGTGAGGCACACTCTCATAGAAGTAGCAGGTGGGGGGACAGGATAAGGGGTTTCTTGGGGAATGGGGGAAGGGGATAATATCTGAAATGTAAATAAATAAAACATCCAATAAAATCTTGAAAAAATAAAAGAATAAACAATCAAAGCAAAACTAAAATATGTGTTCTTTATGTTTAAAATGAAACAGAAGTTTTTGTATACACTAAGAAAATATTAATGTCTTATACACTAAGAAAATATTAACAATTTTAGATAATATTTTCAGTAAAATTCTTGGTATTAACTTCACAAACATCTGAAGAAACTACAAATAGAAGCAGAAAATAAGAGCACACCAAGCCAAGTCCCCAGAAGATTCAGCCTAGTGGATTTTGTGTGTCTTCAATTTAAAGATTTCTCAGTGATCTTTCTCATCAGTTGTTGGGACTGGGGTTTCAGACAGCTGTGAGCAGCTAGACAAGTGCTAAGAATTAAATCTGACTCACTGGCTACCCAGTGACCACCATTGAGCCATCTCTCCAGTTCCTTAATTAGTATTAATTAGCATAAACTATCACAAATGACCAAAACAGAAAAGAAAAATAATTATATTAAATGATGCAGCTAAAGCAATAGAACTTGTTGGTAACAGGGTGATTTTATAAATTCCATGTTGGTCTTCGGAAAGAAGTGACATAAACACACACGTTCCATCCTGATTCAACTTCTGACTCATAAGGCTGTTCTGAGCCAGTCTTTGATATACCCATCTGACAAAGTAATAGAGATTAGTGATACTTCATTTTTCAGTGAAATCACAGGGTAAAGACCAAGCAATTTTAAATGGAAGTTATTGTTAAGAAGATGTGAGTGTAAATTTTATTTTAGTTTCCTTGTTTGTTTTTTTCTTCTTCTTCTTCTTCTTCTTCTTCTTCTTCTTCTTCTTCTTCTT
>JANHMN010000009.1:37245603-37256801 GCA_030674055.1 Rhabdomys pumilio
CTTCTTCTTCTTCTTCTTCTTCTTCTTCTTCTTCTTCTTCTTCTTCTCTCTCTCTCTCTCTCTCTCTCTCTCTCTCTCTCTCTCGCTTTCTTTCTTTTTTGAGGCAGTGTCTTTATATTGGTGGCATTACTTTATACCAATGAATGTCTAGTGCAAAAAACAAGAATAAAAAATTTCAAAACAACAGAAGCAGTATAAAGCTTGGTCATAGCCTTACTTCACTGCAGAAATAATCTTTTTTTTAACTTCAAAAGCTTTTAGTTAGCTGAAAACATAGCTCAGGCAAGAGGTGCTTCACTCTGGCTCTAGCACTGAACAAAGTGAGTGCTGTTGTGCAGGAGAATTAGAATTTCTTGGCTAAATAGTATCTTTGAGACTAGCCTAGGCTACATGAGCCCTGGATAGATAGATAGATAGATAGATAGATAGATAGATAGATAGATAGATAGATAGATAGATGCATGGGTGGGTGCAAGGGCAGATGGATAGATGGATGGATAGATAGATAGATAGATAGATAGATAGATAGATAGATAGATAGATAATCTTACTATATCCAAAGCTCTCTTCTGCTCTATAGCATGGAAAAGCCTTTCTTCCTTTTTAAATGATACTTATCATTTATAATTAAACATCTAGGTGCTAGAAACTTAAGTAAATGCACTTAAAAAATCTACATTTCTTACTGTCTTAGAAATCACACATGAGAACCACTTTCAAATCATTTCTACCACTCCAATTCCCCAATGACCCCAATTCCATTTCAAATTCATGGCTTTTCACACACACACACACACACACACACACACACACACAAACACACACACACACAGAGAGAGAGAGAGAGAGAGACACACACATGCAGAGAGAGAGAGAGAGAGAGAGAGAGAGAGAGAGAGAGAGAGAGAGATTTGCTCTATTTGGTAAGCTATATTGGAAAATCTCTTAGGGGTCTTAGATCTGACAAAGACTGATTATATCACAGCAACTATTGATTGATTATTTATAGTTTTTTATCTAGAGGTGGAGCCTGTTAAAATTTTCCCAATCCACATAGGATGTAAACCACTATTGTCAGTGTTCTGGTTTTTAGTTTGGCAACCTTATTGTTGAGACTTTATGGCTATAGCTCCCTTGTCTTGTATACTACACTGTCTTGTGGCAGGTGTACTAGTACTCTGTCTCACACATACTTTCTGTTCCCTCTTTTTCAGATATATCAGTTTTCTCTGACTGTCAGATATAGGAGTTGTGTTGTAGATATACTATTTAGGGTTTGGAGCCCAACAGTAGGCTGTTTTCTGTATTTTGAAGAGTTGTGGATCTATGTAATGGTCTCTATCTACTGAAAAAAGAGCAGGATTTGTTGATGATGATTGAGAGCTAAACTCATCTGTGACTATAACTATTCAGAATGTGGTTAGGATTATACCGGTTTAGATAAAGGACAGTAGTAGACTCTTCTCTATGGTTCATGACCTCTCCAGGTCTGGGTAGTAGTATGGTAACTGTACAATACCGAACATAAATTCCCTTCTACTGAGCAGGGCTTAAATCCAATTATACAGCTTTTAGTTATTCTCCAAATAAAATGACATTATGCACCCCTTTGATGGGATGATAATTGTTGTGGTCCATAGAATTTAGAATTGAGTATCACTATGGTTTCTTTTCTTCAATAACTACTTACAAAGCACCTTTGGATACTATGAGAGCTATTATTTAGAGAAGAGGCTTCCAGGACAATTCTAGTCCTATCTATATATGTCCTGTGTCCAAAGTATTTAAATTTGCATAATAGGATTTTATCTTTATGTCCTCGGAGGCAACTACCAGCAATGACAATAGCTATAACGTTTTGGAAGTATCTTGAATGTCCTTAACCAATAAATCAAAAAGCTATTTCTTATGCATAGCAGTGCAGCTTTTGTCAAATAGTTCATTGCTCTTATGAAGATTCTTCTCATCTCTCAGTGTATGTGTGTGTGTGTGTTTGTACATATTTATGTGAATATATATATATATAGTGTTTTAAGTAGGCATAAATAATGTTTCCATATGCTTTTCTAAAGATTCTTTATGCAAGTTCTTGGTTTTAAAATTAATCTTGAATATCTATGCCAAAACAAAGCATCGTGACTTTCTATCCCTAATGTTTCCACTCGAATTTATAAATGAGCATTTGTTATTTTTTATAAAGAAGAATGAAGAAGAAATAAATTCACAAAGTGCTTTCAAATTATAGTTACAATTTTGACATTTAATGGACTAAAAATTGGTTTTGTAAATGTATTCATGTGAACCAAATATAGGCTGAGGAACTGTGATTTAGAGGCTGTGGGACAGCTAGTTCGCACATGGGTTCTGGTGTGGGTCCTGTTGGGTGGAGTTGTGATTCCTTTGTGCCTGCCACCCCAGGCCATTGGAAGTAGCTCCTGGGAGTGGAAGTGTGGAAATTTGACAGAGTTCCCTCCATGTGGTGCTGGGTGGACACTGGGCTGAGAAGTCGCTAGGGGCTCTGCTTGGGGCTCTGCCTGGGCATGGAGCGATCTCAGCCTGAAGTTCCCATGGGGGCAATGGCTCCTGGTCTCTGTCCTGGGGCTCCCAGACACTGTGAGAAGGCGACTTTTTGTTACTGAGACTCTCTTGGCTGGGTCGCTGACTCGGCTAACTTGCTTGAATCAGCAGCCTCTGTGGCTGGAACAAAGAGAAGTCCTCCACAAGAGATTAGGTGGTGGCTCAATACTCAGAGGTCCTCCATGGCAAGCCCCAAAGACACTATGAAGTCCATGGTTTTACAAGATTTATTGTCATGGTGATGGTAGATAGATCTGGCTGCACCCCACCCCCAAACTCAGGGCAGACCTGAGTTAAATAGGGAGGAATGAGGGTGGAGGGTCTAAGAAGGAATGCTTAATTGGCTACACACTCTGGTCTTTAGGTATCTCATTAGTATGTAGATCTCTTGAGGCCCTGAAGCCTATAGTCATGCCCTCTACCTGTGGAGGGGCTGGTAGGGGCATCGCCCTACTTGACTGAAAGGTGCTGATCAATGGAGGTCTTAGACTGTGTGTCAAGAGCCTAGAGTCTGGGAGCATGGAAAAATGTATTCCGTCTCTTGCAGGGTCTCTGGCCATCTCTAGCCAGTGCTCTACCAGAAACCAAGCTATCCTTTTCACGGTTCCACAAGAGGCAGTGTTAACTAAGTGTGTGGTGGAGATATATTCTGAAGAGTCTAGGGGTTTTCTTGATATGGCATTTACAGATTAATAACGACAATAATTGATTACCATATAAATGATCAATTTGATTTTTTTTTTGGTTTGCAAGAATTTTATTGAATATCTTTTAGCTCAAAACACTTTATCAGTATTTGTATATACATATATACTTATACATGTATATATATATATACATATATATATATATATACATACATACATATATGAACAATAATTAAATAATAAGATGTATTTGAAAAGTATGGGAGGTTGGGAAGAGTGGGAAGAAGGAGAGAAAGGGAAAATTATATAAATACAGTGCTCATATATGAAATTCTCAAAAAGGAATCCAGATTTTTAAAATGTTCAACAGATTAACTAGCATTTTACAATATGAAAATAAATATGACCTATAATTATGGTGAAGGACATTTTAACTCACTACAAACTTTGAAGTTTAAAGTGAAATCAATTTATTTTACCCAGCATACTAACAAAAACTACAATAACATTTTATAATTCAAAGTATTTCTGAGAACAAGAAAATGGATTGTCAGAAGCTAAGTCAGCAGAGCCAGGGGGACACTGTGTGCTATTTCTTTTTTCTTTTTTTTTTTTATTATAATCAAATCATAATTTTTACTTTTTAACACAGGGGTTATAAACACGAAAATGCAGGATGCAGGGAAGTGGATGACACAAGAGCATAGATGATCAGGGGGAGTACAGATATCTTTCAGAACAGGGTATCAGCTGGGTGAAGGTTCAGGGATCAGGTCAATATAACTCTGCCTATGATTCATTTGTCCTTATCTAATTTGGTACTATCCACCAAGGCTGCCTATTTACAAGGTATACGACTACTCAGGCTGGTAGATTTCCATAAAAGCTGCCTGTTTACAATAGTTTATAGACAACTGTTTCAGTGTTTTTCCATAAAGACCCAAGACTTTGTGTTAGCAGGCATATATGTCAGGCCTATTGCTGATTTTAGGCTTATGGTTGATTTTAGACCTTCACTGTATAAGCAGGGCTGCCCCTGACATCTCCTGCCTTTTCCAAGTATAGAAGGGCTGTGGCAATTCTAATCTTGCCAAGGTGGGGATAGAGGCCTGACCTCCAGTAATTAAAGGGGACCTTGTAATGGCTCCAGTCTTCCTGTCATTGTCCAGTGAGGCATGAGGGCCATACCCATCCTGATGTCTTTTGCCTGGAGAGGGGATACTTTTGACATCAACAACTATGCAGTCAGGCTTGTCCCTCAGGGCATTCAGAAACATATTTTTAACTTTTATTTATATTCCCTTGCAGTGCTTAGCCTCGCAGCCTAAGCAAGAATTCAGATCACCATACAGAGCGGGGTTCTGGGTGGCCCCTCTCTGCTTGGTCTAGGGGCAGAAGTCCCTTCTTTTAAGTTGAGTGGATATGGGACTTGAGAGCACCCTGGATAGAGTAACAACCTCATCTAGAGTCTCGTGGTCCTCCATATGTAACTTATGATAATGTATCTGAATAGATTTTGCTATCAGATTATCTATCTGTTGTTTCACAAGTTAGTCAGCCTATTTAAGGCCCAGGGACCAAAGGAAATAAGCAAAAATAACCTAATTAATGGTCCCAAGATGGAAGGAAGTAGGGTTAACAATCACGGAGAGGTTGAAGACCAATTCTTGTACAAGTTCTCATTTTTCTCTTTCTCTCTCTGTCTTTCTCAAGACCTTCTCTGGCCCTTTTCATGCTCTCTTTAATTGTCCCTGTTTTGTCTATGTAAAAGCAGCATTCTTCTTTAAGGGCTGTACACAGTCTAGAGCTGTACACACTTTTCTATTGTAAAAGAGAAAATCAAGTCCAATAAAGTCCTTTGCAATTTTGGGGGATCGCAACAGACAGTGAAACGAGGGATTTCTTCAGATTAGTGCTGTCAGTCTATAGCTGTCTGATGTCCTTGTCAAAGGTCCATTGGAGGTCTGAGTAGTATAAGTCCGGAGGCCAGCATCAGGATTAGAACTCTTAACAGCAGACATCACAGGTGATTAATTTTTACCTGGAAAGGAAAAAAGAAGGGAATTCTCAGGGAAATTTCTCTCCTCTGGATGTCAATTGTTATTCATCTTATTTATAAGTGGGACTGGTTTTGTGGGGGTATCTATTTAATTCATTAATCGTTTTGGCGGCCATTTAGCTGTGCCTTTTGTGGTATCAAACAGGCATATCAATCCTCGGCCCCATATAAGAACTGGGTCCTGGCCATTCCATTTAAGGGTAAGAGGGTCCTTCCACATAGTTGTGGCATAGTTTTTATTGGTCTCAGCGATGCCAGAGGCAATCAGCAGCAGAGTTGCCATGAGCTTTCAGTTTTAGAAAGTTAAGAGTAAACAAAGCATTCTCCTTCCACCCTCAGAGAATCATGAAGACACTATTTAAAGAAATATAATTCTTTATTAATAATTACTTTTATCAAAGGACTATTATAAAACAGCCAACAATTAATCAATCTATATAATATATCAATTAATGAGTGCTTCTTCTACTTTTTGTAAAATTACTCCTCTTTTGTCAATTAATTGTTGAGGGAAATTGAGATTTGCATCTCTCGAGAATATTAAACAGAGACATAAATTCTTTTGTGAAGAGCTTAAAATAAGATCTTAGCCAATAAGCATCTCCTAGAAACCTTTGAAAATTGTTTGAAATAAGTAAACTATCTTTTTTTTGGCCAGACCCATTATCTGTTTTTTTTTTTATTGGATATTTTACTTATTTAGCTTTTACTGTTATCTCCTCTTCCTTTCTCCCCCCAAACCTCTTATCCCATACCCCCTCTTCCAATTTTTATGAAGGTGTGCTCCCACCATCCTCCCAATCCTGCCTCCCTGCTCTCCCATTCCCAACACTATGGATCCAGTCTTTCAGGGATCACGGCCCTTCACTTCCACTGTTGCCTAATGAGGCCACCTTCAGTTACCTATACAAGTGGAGCCATGAGTCCCTCCCTTTCTGTTCTCAGTCTGGAGGTTTAGACCCTGGGAGCTCTGGGTGAGTATTTTGCTATTCCTTCTAGAAAAAAAAAAACCAAAGCATCCACACTTTAGTCTTCCTTCCTCCTGAGTTTCATGTGGTCTATGCATTGTGTCTTAGGTATTGTGAGCTTTTGGGCTAATATTCATTTATCAGTGAGTGTATGCCATATATGTTCTTTTGTGATTGGGTTACCTCACTCAGGATGATATTCTCAAGCTCCATCCATTTGCCTAAGAATTTCATGAACTTAATGTTTTTAATAGCTGAGTAACACTCCATTGTGTAAATATACCACATTTTCTGTATCCATTCCTCTGTTGAAGAATATCTGGGTTCTTTCCAACGTCTGGCTATTATAAATAAGGGTGCTATGAACATAGTGGAGCATGTGTCCCTGTTGTATGTTGAAACATCTTTTGGATATATGCCCAGGAGTGGTATAGCTGGGTCCTCAGGTAATACTATGTTCAATTTTCTGAGGTACCGCCAGACTGATTTCCATAGAGGTTGTACCAGCTTACAATCCCACCAACAATGGAGGAGTGTTCCTCTTTCTCCACATCCTTGGCAGCATCTGCTGTCACCTGTGTTTTCAATCTTAGCCATTCTGACTGGTGTGAGGTGGAATCTCAGTGTTGTTTTCATTTGCATTTCCCTGATGACTAGGGATGTTGAACACTTCTTTAGGTGCTTCTCAACCATTCGAGATTCCTCAGTTGAGAATTTATTTATACAGTAAATTACATTGATGGACTTCCGTATATTGAACCAACCCTGCAATCCTGGGATAAAGCCTACTTGATCATGATGGATGATTGTTTTGATGTGTTCTTGGATTCCGTTCGTGAGAATTTTATTGAGTATTGCATCGATACTCATTAGGGAGATTGGTCTGAAGTTCTCTTTCTTTGTTGGGTCTTTGTGTGGTTTAGGTATGAGTGTGATTGTGGCTTCATAGAATGAATTGGGTAGTGTTCCTTCTATTTCTACTTTGTGGAATAGTTTGAAAAGAATTGGTATTAGATCTTCCTTGAAGGTCTGATAGAATTCTGCACTGAAACCATCTGGTCCCGGACTTTTATTTTTTTTGGTGGGTAGACTTTTAGTGACTGCTTCTATTTCTTTTAGGGTTATGGGACTGTTTAGATGGTTTATCTGTTTCTGATTTAACATTGGTAACTGGTATTTGTCTAGAAAGTTGTCCATTTCATCCAGATTTTCTAATTTTGTTGAGTATAGGCCTTTGTAGTAGGATCTGATGATTTTTTGGATTTCCTCGGTTTCTGTTGTTATGTCCCCCTTTTCAGTTCTGATTTTATTAATTGGAATACTGTCTCTCTGCCCTCTATTAGTCTGGCTAAGGGTTTAATCTATCTTGTTGATTTTCTCAAAGAACCAGCTCCTGGTTTTACTGATTCTTTGTATAGTTCTTTTTGTTTCTATTTGGTTGATTTCAGTCCTGAGTTTAATTATTTCCTCCTGTCTACTCCTCTTGGATGTATTTGCTTCTTTTTGTTCTAGAGCTTTCAGGTGTGTTGTCAAACTGCTAGTGTATACCCTGTCCAGTTTCTTTTTGTAAGGATGTAGAGCTATGAGTTTTCCTCTTAGCACTGCTTTCATTGTGTCCCATAGGTTTTGCTATGATGTGTCTTTATTTTCATTAAATTCTAAAAAGTCTTTAATTTCTTTCCTTATTTCTTCCCTGACCACATTATCATTGAGTAGAGTATTGTTCAATTTCCATGTGAGTGTGGGCTTTCCCTTGTCTTCCTGTTTGCATATCCAGCCCGTTAGCCTATGTCTTTTTATTGGGGAATTGAGCCCATTGATGTTAAAAGATATTAAGGAGAGGAGATAGTTGCTTCCTATCATTTTTGTTAACAGTGGGGGCATTGTTTGTGTGATTTATCTTCTTTTGGGTTTGTTGGAAGAGGCTTACTTTCTTGCTCTTTCTGGGTTATAATTGCCCTCCTTGTATTGGTGCTTTCCTGCTATTATTCTTTGTAGTGCTGGGTTTGTGGAAAGATATTGTGTAAATGTGGTTTTGTCATGGAATATCTTGGTTTCTCCATCTATGATAATTGAGAATTTTGCTGGGTATAGTATCCTGAGCTGGCATTTATGTTCCCTTAGGGGTCTGTATGACATCTGTCCAGGATCTTCTAGCTTTTATAGTCTCTAGTGAGAAGTCTGGTGTAATTCTGATAGGTCTGCCTTTATATGTTACTTGGTCTTTTCCCCTTACTGCTTTTAAAATTCTTTCTTTGTTTTGTGCATTTTGTGTTTTGATTATTCTGTGGCAGGAGGTATTTCTTTTCTGGTCTAGTCTATTTGGTGTTCTGTAGGCTTCTTAGATGATTATGGATATCTCATTCTTTAGATTAGGGAAGTTTTCTTCTAAATTTTGTTGAAGATATTTATTGGCCCTTTAAGATGGGGATCCTCACTTTCTTCTATACCTATTATCCTTAGGTTCGGTCTTCTCATTGTGTCCTGAATTTCCTGGATGTTTTGTTTTAAGAACTTGTTGCATTTTGTGTTTTTTTTTTTTTCGACAGTTGTGTTAATATTTTCTATGGTATCTTCTGCACCTGAGATTCTCTCTTCTATCTCTTGTATTCTGTTGGTGATGCTTGCATCTATGACTCCTGATTTCTTTCCCAGGTTTTCTATATCCCTGGTGGTCTCCCTTTGTGATTTCTTGATTGTCTCTACTTCCAGTTTTATGTCCTGGATAGTTTTGTTCAATTCTTTCACCTGTTTTGTGTTATCTTGTAATTCTTTAAGGGATTTTTGTGTTTTCTCTTTAAGGGCTTTCACCTGTTTATCTGTGTTCTCCTCAATTTCTTTGAGGGTGTTATTTATGTCCTTCTTAAAGTTCTCTATCATCGTTATTAGAAGTGATTTTAGATCTGACTCTTGCTTTCCTGATGATATGGGTAATTCAGGACTTTCTAATATGGGAAACTAGGTTCTATTGAAACCGAGTACTCTGGGTTGCTGGTGCTTGTGTTCTTGCGCTTGCCTTTCACCATCTGGATCTCCTTGGTGCTACCTGAGCTGTCTCTGACTGGATCCTTGTCTTTCCTATTATCTTGGTTGTGTCAGAACTGTTTGGGATGAGTGTTGCTGCTGGGATTAGAGCTGAGGTCCAATGTCTGCTCAGTGTTCAGGCAGAAACAGGAAGGAACCAGTGCTCTGGGCCAGGAGTGAATTCCTGGGTCCCTGTGTGCCCAGGTTACTCCCTGTTTGAGGTGAGTGTTGCTGATTCCTTACCTGAGATACTGCCCTGGTTAGAGCTCCTGGTAGCCCTGCTTCATCTGGGTTTTGTGAGGTTGGGTGCAGAGCTGCCACCGGTGATCTGCTCAGTGCTCAGGCCCAGACTGCAAGTCCCCCAGTTTGAATTTTTTTTTAAAAAGATACACTTTAGTCATTAAGGCAAGACTATCAGATGAGCTATTCATTCTGTATTGATAAGTATGTACTCAGCAGTATTGTTTTTCAAAATTACTGCATTGACTAAAAATTGATCACATCCATGTGATAATTTTTTTTAGGCAATGTGATATTGCCTAAAATAATGTCTCTTTGCAAACATAGATAAATGGGTACTCTTTGTAGTTATTGTGGTCAGTCTTTGGAATATCTGCATAAGTGTAGGTAATTATGGCTGGGAAACGCAGAGATTTCCTGCAGGCTGGAAAGTTAGGCATGGCTGCTGTGGCTCCACAGTTTCTCTGGATGCACTCCCCCCAAACGCAGGGCAGACCTTAGTTAAATAGGAAGGGAGAAAGGGGGGAGGAACTGGGGAAGAATGTTTAATTGGCTCCACCCTCTGACCTTCAGGTTTCTCATTAGTATGTAAATCTCTCTAGGGCCTGAGGCCTGTTCCTCATAACTGTTGGCCATAGACCTCTCTGTGGGAGTGGTTGTTGAAGGGCTGAAGCTAGATGAAAAGAACCAGGGCCTGGGAGCAGAGCTGAACTCCTGCCTTCCAGTAAGGTTCCAGGTCCCAAGCTCTCACTCCACCAAGCACCCAACTGCTTCTCACAGCCCACCACCTCACACATAAGAAGAAATCTAAATGTGTTTTCTAGATCCTTTTTGATCATGAATGTGTTACCTACTGTAATGGTTGGGATTTAGTTTCCTTCTGCCTAATCTGAGTCACCAAAGATTCAACTGTACTCTCATTACCAAAATTTACAAAGAAAAATTATGACCTTGATTGATAAATGTTTCCCAGGGTTTAATATTTTAAACAGAAAGAAAAAAAAAAAAAACAAAAAAACAAATGTCTTGGAGTATACTAATTTTCATTAGTTGGTGTATGGAGTTACCAACCTGTGTCAAAACTGGGGGAATGGAATTCCCTACTAGTTAATGAGGGACAATGGCTATTGCAGAATAAGCTCTGTAACTGCTGATTCTGACTCTACTATAGAAGCAAGGTGATTCCAGCAAACAATGGTACCAGGAGAGAATCCCCAAATAACAACGGGAAACAGTATCACATATAGTAGCATAATATAGGATACAGAATGATGTGGCTATCTGCGTTCAGAGACTGTAGAGTGCCACCTTTTGTCAGTGCATCATGATTTCTCATGCTCTCCCTGGATAAACCACAGGAGATAACCATTGGCCTCCATGCTCAAGAAGGGAGCTAATAGCATCCCTCAGAATATGAAGTGGAAAGTTTGTCTCATTATCACATAATTTTAATGATAGTGTGTATTATTTTTAAAGCAAATAGCATTGTAAATTTCTCTAACTTTCACTATTATCCCATAGCAAAGATAAAGCAAAGCACACTCTGTTTTCCTAAATTATTCAGCTCATGAAAACCATGTGCTTCATTGACTCACTGCAAAGAGGAAGGAGAGATGGTAGAAGAGGAAGGAGGGATGTAGAAGAGGAAGGAGGGATGGTAGAAGAGGAAGGAGGGATGGTAGA
>JANHMN010000009.1:37256811-37270676 GCA_030674055.1 Rhabdomys pumilio
GTAGAAGAGGAAGGAGGGATGGTAGAAGAGGAAGGAGGGACGGTAGGAGGAGAGAGAGGAAGAAAGGAAGGGACTGCTTTCACTTGTACTTCCAAATACCTAACAATATGTTACTATTTCAAGTTAAAAAGAAGAATTACTGTAAAAGATGTGGCAGAGGAAACAGGTAGAGAATGGAGTCCCAGGTTTGTAGTCTCAGTCTTCTTGTCTTTTTAAATACCAGGTAGCATGATCTTGCATAGTCTTGGGAATGAATGATTCCAACTTCAGTGAAAACTTCTCTTCTAGTCCCAAGCTCATCCATACAACTGAAAAAAAGAAAAAAACAAAACAAACAAACAAAACAAACAAAAATCCCCTTGGGTAACCCCTAGGTATTTGAAATTTGTGTGGCAAATCTCAATTATTAGTAGCATAACATTCCCTGAACAAAGCAAACTTGAGATCACCACCAGTCAGGTGCCAGGAGGCCAGGCCAGGCCAGGCCTGGGAGCTAACCTGAGATAACCTTCAGTCTGGTGTTACCAGGATGAGCTCTAAGGTAGGAAGCAAGGTGAAGAAACTTGCTGGGTGTTATATAAATGGGAGAGCTGACCCTGAAAGACTCTACCATGTGGCAACATAAGCAAGGGAGAGGTACCTTTCCCCACTTTCACTCCGTGCTACCTACAATAGGCAGGAGAGCTGGCCTTGCTGATCACCTGCTGCAGCCCTCAGGAGAGTGGACCTTGCACCCCTTCTTGGGTAGCATAGAAGAGCGGGCCCTAAACATGGTGTTGCAGATGAGTTGACCTCATGTGCATGAGTGTAGGCATGCTAGCCCTGCCTCCTGTCTGCTGTCCAGTGGCCCTGGTGAGGGAGAGATGCCTCCTCCCATTCCTCATTCTTCACTACCTATGGCAGGCAGGAGTGCTGTCTCTGGTGTCACAGGAGTAGGAAAACTGGCCCTGTCCCTCACTAGTTGCAACACTCTGGAGAGCAAACCATGCACCTCACATGAAAGCAGCATAGAGCTGGCCCTGGTTACAGGGTTGCTAGTGAGACATTCCTGAGAGCATGAGAGCAGGAGAGCTGGCAGGCTGACCAGCTCAGACATCTCTCAGGCACAGATCCAGTGATTTGAATTGGCTCATTCCAATATCTACCTCATCGATGAGCTGCTGGAGTACGTGAAGAGTTAGTTCTACAGATCCAAAATTACAGGATCTCTGTGACACTGAGCAATAACACGATATCCAAGAGGAGTCCAGGTGAAGTCCCAGTATTGATAGAGTAGCAGAGGAGGCCCTGTATCAGACCAAGGAGTCACTGCAATATTTGCAGGTAAAGACTTGTGGACAAAAGTGTATACAGTAGGACACAGTATGACACCCTACAGCTTCCACAATGAGAATTTTCTTCTTCTCTGTTAGGAGGAAAGTTGCAAGAGTGGAGGGCAGATACAGGATAATGGACTGGGCTTCATGATCTGAAATGCACAAAGAAACAATAAAAGCATATATATATATATATATATATATATATATATATATATATATCCATCTATCAATCTACTCTGTGTCTATCAGTTGTGTGTGTATGTAGGTATGCATCCATATATAGCTCTATCTATTATTTTTCTACATTAACTTTATGTATTTTGTTGAACTCATTTGTATCCCTCTATCAAAGTATAGCAAGAAAAATTATTCTTCTGTCTAGATGGTGCACAACCTGTGGTGTTCTGTGAAAAGTCACTTCTCTTTAAACTCTATAGATGATCATTTAATTTCTCATAAAATATTTTGGGGATAAAATAAAAGTTAATAATATATTACTTATATAAATCTGAAAAAAAAAAACAACCTCCAAATAGAAAAGAGCAACTATGTCAAGTTTTTATGTGACTGACATTGTATTATGTTGAGCTGCTTTGGTGCTTACTAATTTAGGGCGACATGCTCAAATAGCTATTGTTTGGACATACAGTTTACTTGTTGCTTTGTGGAGTTTCTCGATTAAGGAACAGTTGGGACACAAACTCTATAGCTGGCCTACTTCTGGATCTTACCTCTAGATGAAACAATTGTTTTTGTTTTGTTTTGTCTTGTTTTTTTTTTTTTTTTTTGAAAACTTAATTCTACATAATGGTCTTCAAGAATGCGTCAGACACAGTGCTGTTGAGTAAAACAAGCACTAAATAAAATATAGATAATAGAATCCCTTACAGTCTCAGTAATCTTTTATACAGTGCTTTTCTTCATGTAATAGTTACTCTAATATAATTTATAATGTATATAAATTGATTGTGGTGTTTTAATGAGAATGGCCTCCAAAGGGTCATTTGTTTTAAATACTTGACCCCTAGTTGGTGGAACTGTTTGAGAAGGATTAGAAAGTATGGTCTTGTTGGAGGAGGTGTGTCAATGGCAGCAGGCTTTGAGGCTTTAAAAGACTCCTGTAATTCCCATCATCTTCTCTCTTCCTTGTGGTTATGGACCAAGCTATCTATCTATCAGCTGTTTCTGTTGCTGTGTTTGTCATGCTCTAACCCCCAGGAACCATAAGCCTGTCTAAATTCTATCTTTTATAAGTTTACCTGTCATTTTGCTTTGTCATAGCAATAGAAAAAGTAACTATGACAAAATTTTGTACTAGAGAATAGGTAATTGCTGTACAGACCTGACCATGCTGTCTTGGACGAATATTGTAAACATTGAGAATTTGCCCTAAAAAAGTAGTTGAATGGTGTTAGCAGGGGGCCAATAGACTTTCCTCATAGGATACTGAAAGAAACTAGAGCTGGGAGGGAGCTACATAGATTGTGGAGGCAAGGATCAGGAACTTTCAGACAGGGACAATATTCATAACTGTATAAACACTGTAGCCGACAAGGTAGCATGACAGTGGCATGCAAAGAAAATTAATGTGTACCTCCTGCATGGGTGTAGGATGTATGGCTTCAGTTTAACAGTGTATATTTTCCAGTGTTACAGCTGGATTAGCACCATCAGATTATTTCCTGTGCTCATGGTGCGTGCTCAGTAACGTGCAGCAATTAGCAATGTTTTGACATAACAATGTAAACCACAGACATTCAGCGTTCTTTAGAAGACAGCATTCCTATTTCATTATTAAGGATGCTTCCATACCTCAGCAGTGCTGCAGGCATTACTCACAGAGTTTGTAATTGTTCTCAGCTCTGTGCCTCTCAGCATCATAGACTGAGATGAGGAAGGGACCAGTCTTTATTGTTTTTCTGCTGATTAATTCTTCATAAGAACAGTAAATATGTTCCTTTACCAATTATCAACATTTTAAATCCCAGCATGATTTCTATAATTCCTCAAAAAAATAACATAATACCAATAAAAGAAAAGTTGAGCGATTAAATTTGAAAAAAATTAAGACTAAAAGAGATTCTTCAATGAGAAGCAGACACATGACTATTCTTTATGAAAGGCAAATAAGAAGGCCTCTTCTTGATTTGCAGGGCATCATATGAGCTTTCCAAGACTGCAACTTGAAAAGTTATTATATGTAAAATATTGTGCTAAATTCAATATGTCATGGGAGAGATACTGTCTCAACAAACAATTTAAAGTTACAACTGAGACTCTCCTGAAAGAGCTAGTTTTGTGATATTGCATTAAACAAACAAACAAAAAGTAATCAAATTCACTTACTGATGGAGAAAACATTAAACAAAGTACAAAAAAAAAATGGTAGGTATACTATGCCCTGACAAAGGGGGAGTGTTTCTAAAGTTAGTTTCCACATCAAACTACAGTCAGAAGAGTTGAAGGAGCTGGAAAAATCAAAGTGTTTAGAGCCTAGAGCTACTAGTTTAAAATTCTATGCATTGGAGCAAGCAAGATGGCTCAGCTTAGCTGGAAAAGGCATTTGCCCAGAAACCTGGGAATCATAGGTTGATAACAGGAACCCAAAAGAAGATGGAAGGAGAGACACAACTCTACAAAGTTGTGCCTCACACCACGTGCACACTTATGCACATACCTCACACCACGTGCACACTTATGCACATACCTCACACCACGTGCACACTTATGCACATACACTAAAAGATACAACTAAATCAGAAGATCAATGCTAAAGTGTTTTTGTTCTTGTTCGTTGTTGATGTGGTTGATGCTCCTTCAACAATGGTTTTAAGAGAGAGAGACCTGTAAAATTCACAGAGGATAATAAAATTTCAGGCCCAAATTCACATTTAGCAAGTTATCGTTGCACAGTATGTGTAGAAAATTCACACACACACGCCTTGAAATGAACAGCATCATCCAAATCCTCACAACCATTCTGTGAATTTTATAGGGGACAAAGTATTAAGTCACAAGTGATCTGAGAATTTCTTTAAATGTGCTGAGGCTGACAGTGGTGACATCACCTACTTTGTGGAAGAACAGAGGCTAAGTCAAGGCCAAATTTCAGAAAGATTTCATGACCTGGAACATGATATCAATTTGATTGTAGTAGCATACAGATTTGTGGAAGAACTTGACAATGATAGCTGGCTTACAAATCCAGTTTTTTAAAAGACTTTAACTGCATATGCAAAGGAGCTAAACCTGTTTCTTCAAGGTGTCAGACACTTTGCCAATATCATGTTTCAAATCAAAACATTATTCTAAAGGAAACTGACATCACCACAACCTTAAATGAGCAAAACAACTATGCATTTTGGCATGCTGGTTAAACACAGCCCTGTGCAGAGTGTCATCTATGCTGGCTTCACTTTTAGTTTGTTTCAAAAAATCTTGACAATTGGTTTAAGATTTCTAAGAAAACGATCAATGCATTTCGGAGGGTCTGTGACCCCATATATAGCCAGCACAAATACTTTTCCTGCCAAGTTTCAAATGGAATGCAGAAAGCTCCAATCTGACACTCAAGACAAATATGATCATGTCTCTTTGGGATTTTTACAAGTCTTGTCTTCTTTCCAGAGACAAATATGCCCCCTTGTTATCACACCTCATTCATTTCAGGTCTTTGGTTGGTTTTTTTTTAGCAACATCTAAATTCCAAAGCAACTGTTTTCAAGAATGAAGCATATGAAGGGTAAGCTTCATGAAGCATATGAAGGGAATAAAGCATATGAATAAGACCACCAATACCTAATGAGCTCTTTGAGAATATGCTGAGAATTATGATATCTACATGGAGGCAGCTATTGATATATATGTTTATCTTCAATACCATACAAACCAAAAACGGAAACTGATCAGAACCTGGTGTGCTACTGAGCTAGGTATTTAATTAAAGCTGTTCTGTCTTAAAGGCAACTGTCACTTGTACCTGTGCTTGAATGTACTTGACATTGGCTTAGGGACAGTTTTGAAATACTTATCTTTCATGATTCAGTAAATTTAAAAAAATATGAAATACATGTGGTTATATAGAAAGATTCTTTTTAATTGTACAAAGGATGTTTTTAAAGATCTATTAATTTGTGTATATGAATGCTCTATTTGGAAGTATGTTTGCAACAGACAGAAGAGGGCATCAGACCCCATTATAGATGGTTTTGAGCCACCAAGTAGTTGAGCTATGTGATTTGAACTCAAGACTTCTGGAAGAGCAGCCAGTGCTCTAGACCACTAATCCATCTCTCTAGACAGAAAGGGTGTCTTTACCTACAGGTTTGTCTGTGGAAAATCTGTGTACCTAATGACTATAGATGAGAGCATTGGATCCCTTGGAACTGGAGTCACAGAAGGTTGTGAGCCACCATATGGGGACTGAGAATCAAACTCTGCACCTTTGAAAGAGAACCAGTGCTCTTAACTGTTCAGTCATCTCACCAGCCCAGAAATAACATTTTTGAAAACTGAATTTTATTATTATTTATGTATATGTGTAGGTGGTAAGGTGTACATGAATACAGGTACCTTTGTGGAAAAGAGAGGTGTCAGATCGCTTGGAATGCAGTAATAAATTGTTGTTAGCCACTCAGTTTGGGTGCTGGAAACTGAACCCAGCCCCCCGCCCCCCTGCAAACACAAGAACTCTTAACTGCTCAATCATGTCTTTAACCCTTAGAAATAAATTTTTGAACTTCAAAATGAGAGTTATTGAATGAATAATCTCTCAGCCAAAAATGAGTTTCAGCTATTACTGTATGATTTAATTATCTGGGTTTAATCTAAGAACTAATACTTCTAACACTTAAAAAGAAATTACTAAATTGGTGAAACCTGTAGCAGCTTAAAAACCTGTATTTTTTTTCAGAACAATAGTGCCCTTCAATGAAGTTTTATACAGTTATTAGTTTCAGGCTACCTGATATATTCAACCATGAAAAAGTTGTAAAGCTAACATTTGCACTATATTAATATTTATTGAAAATTTTGTTTTTGTACCATTTTGCTATTGAGCATAATTTATAAACTATAACCAAAAAGCGGGAGAGAGGACAAAAAGGGCAGTGTGGGCGTCTCACCAGGAGGCCCAAAGCTTTTATGAGTGTCTATACTGAGACGCAGAGTAGACACTTTAGAAAAAGGAAATGCAAGTTTCATTTCAGTATGTTAAGTTTGGATCTCATTTGCAAAATTTCAGCAGTATTACCGTTAAAAACACCAGGTCCACAAAATCTAGGTACCAATTATCCTACAAAGCCTGGTTCCCTCTTCAATTTCCTTTGCTTAACCCATGATTTAATCCATTTCAATGTCAGTGTTAACGACGCATTGCCCTTGATCCTCTACTGAAATAAAAGTTGATGGTTTATTTAAGCGAAGCAAAGAAATGGTACATTTTGTTTTGTTCACGAATAAACCAATGTAAAATTTCCCATTACGTACATACATGGGTTTCTCAGGTGTTCTGAGAATTCACTGCTACTTCTTTTGTTGTTGTTGCTTTTTCGAGACAGGGTTTCTCTGTGTAGCCCTGGTTGTCCTGGAACTCACTCTGTAGACCAGGCTGGCCTCGAACTCAGAAATCTGCCTGCCTCTGCCTCCCAAGTGCTGGGATTAAAGGCGTGCACCACCACCACCCAGCCACTGCTACTTCTTGGCAGACATGTATATAAACATATCTAGACAGGGTTCTTCTGAATGACAGCGTAAATTGGTAGCTTACAGTAAAGACACATGCTGCATGGAGACATTTGGCATTTAGTCTAGAAAGTGTCAGGATGAAGATACAGTAATGTGAACTTTGAGTCCATGCTTCTGTCGTCATTTCCCAAAGAATTCAGAAATACGGCATTATTTTACCCTCAGCATGCATGAGACCCTTTCAAACATCTTATTCACAGATACACAAGAATGAGGAAGTATCTTTCACAGGCTCAATTTGTACTCTTGTCTCCGTCCTTTGCTTACCTTTGCCTGATGAACTCCTCTCCTATTTCCACACATGCATCTCAGTGTTGGACAAATGTAGGGAGTGGATTGATCTAATTGATGAAGCAATATCTTGAACGAAAAAACAATAGTCAGTATTACCCCCAAATTGATATTTTTAAAAATCATTAACAATTATTTATAATAATAGTTCAATGTTATAATAATGAGTAACTAAATGGAATTTGCTGTTTCCTGTTGTCTCATGATTTATGAAATATTTTTTCTGAAATGAATGTGAGCACTTGGAAAAATCAGCACTTCATCAAGAAATGACTCAATACTCAAAGGGAGTTTTATTCACCTGTTTAAGAATCATATAATTTAAATTATCCCAGATGTAGACATAAGCAGTGAGGAGATAAAAGCTGTCAACACATAAGTAGCATTTTCTAGTCATTTGTAAGCATTGACCAAACTTGAGACTCTGTGATACGTACTCCAGATGCAGCACTGATAGAGCCACACCCTTCTGAGAGCTCATTTAAAGTTTTGAAAAAAATTTTTATATATTTTCTTTTAGCAACAATCTGATAAGAAGTTACCAGGGTAGTAAAAGATTACTTTCATAAACTCGAACACAGGACAGCAAGATGTGAACTCAAGGTTGAAACAACAGAATCAGTTTTGTAAAGAACCCTACAGACTTGGTTTCTTCTCTGGTCTATTCACCCTTGAGTGCTGTCTCTGGGGGTGTATTTTATAATTAAAAGAACAAAAAAGCAAAAGCTCAGGGGTGGTGCTCTTTTTGTTTCCATAAACCAAGATTTGGAAGTGTCATCAATAATGACTGCTTTAACTCATTCAAGAACAATAGCTTTGATCAACAATGCTTTAACTCCCCCTCACTCCTACAGAACCCCAAGTTTTGTGAACATATATGTACATATATTTGTATAATAAGAGCAACAGTATCAATCAACGAGACCCCAAGAGCTCCCTGGAACTAAACAACCAAACAAAGAGTACACATGAAGGGACCCAAGGCTCCAACTGCAGATGTAGCAGAGGATGGTCTTGTGGGGCATCAATGGGAGGAGGGGCCCTTGGTCCTGTGAAGACTGGATGCCCCAGTGTAGGGGAATGCCAGGGTGGAGAGGCTGGAGTGGGTGGGTGGGTGGGGGAACACCCCTATAAAAGCAGGGAGATGGGATAGGGGGTCTCTAGGGGGCAGGAAAGGGGATAACATTTGAAATGTAAATAAATAAAATATCCAATAAAAGTATACAAAGAAAAAGAAAATAAAAAGATCTGAGATACAAGGAGTTGTAGTAAACGTGTTCTCAATGTATCAACGTGTACAGGGTTGTTCATTTTCTGTGGTTATTGACACCCCCTGTATAACTAGAAACAAAAAATAGATTCTCTTGCAAGCTGTACTAGACCACCAATAGCTGAGTTTTCTCTATATTCTCTCTGTTTCTCTCTCTTCCTCCCTCCCTCCCTCTCTCTCTCCCTTACTTCCCCCCCCCCGTGTGTGTGTGTGTGTGTGTGTGTGTGTGTGTGTGTGTGTAAACCTGGGATGATGTTGACACCAGACCTTCATGGACACTGGGCCAATGCTCTGTTACCCAACTACATCCTCAACTCACATGACCATATCTGTCTACCACTAAAGCATAGGGCTACTCATTATCCATCTATACTGACTTTGCTAAAACTTTAGTTTGGATTTTGTGCCAATCTTCTGACTACACAGAACATTTAATAAAGGTTTACCTTGGTGAACTCTCACTCCGAGGCTAGGAATAATGGAAACAAAGTGTAAAGAGACATTGGTTAATTGGATACTTGGTAAGCTAACCAAAACATAAAGTAAAATAAGCCCAGATTTTTAATGGAGATACTGTGTGTGAGTGGATAAGGCTGTGGAAATCATAGTTTATGAAACACAAATTCCAGTGTCGGGAGTGTTGTTGGTTGGAGAAGTTCCCAATTTTTCCAAACAACACAGGCAATTCCCACTGCTGTTGTTTGTTTATCAGAAGCAGTGAGGAAGGCCCCATTGCTAAAGATACCACACATCTTCCTCAGAGGACATAGAAGAATGAAGTGCTACCTAGGCTGGAAAAACTTTCTCTCTTTTAGCTCTCCCTGGTAATGCTCAAGGTTGGTATGCAGGCTTTAGGGGGAGAATTGCCATTGGTAGTCTTACTTAGCTGCAATTCTGTCTGTAGCAATAGGACCGTATGAGCTTACTAGCACAGTGGTACCAAGCATGTTATGAGAGTAAACAACCAATTTCTGATTGGATTTGAGGCCTTCTTCACAGGAAAGAAGTTACATCTGGAATGATATGCCTGTTGGGGTTAAAGAGATGACTCAGGGATGAAAACCAATGGCTGCTCTTCTAGATAACCCAGATTTGATTTCTATCACCCACATAGAGGCTTACAAATGGCAATAAATCTAGCACTCGGTGATCCAATTCCCTTTTTTGGCTGGAGACGTTCACAAAAAACAATTGGAATTTGTGTTTAGTAAATTATGGCTCTGGGAGCAGCTTTATCCATTCATATGTGATATCTCCATTAAAATCTGTGCTTATTTTATTTTATATTTTGATTAGCAGCTATAACCAATGATAAAAGAACATGCCAATACCTGGCTGTGGTATTAGGAATGGTTCATAAGACCCCACCCTTCCCTGACGATCATTACTAATGATCACTGGGGAAGGAGAAGATTTTCTTTAGTGGTATATCCACTGGCCTCAATGAGTGTACACCCATATGGTGCAAAGTCACATATGTTGACAAAACATTTCTACATGTAAAATAGAATTCAAATAATAGACAATACCTGGGGACATTGCAGACTCTTCTAGGGTTGCTTTCGCTGTTGTTTTGATAAATGGACATTATATTACAATGACATTTCCTTCTAAATAACCATGTTTATGATGATAGATGGTAGTGCTATCAGCTTTGGTCAGAGAAGCTTGTGTTCAGCAGTGTCTGCAGACACCCATAATTGTTCAAAATTCTAAAAATAAGTGACTGCTGAATGCCAAGCTATAAATGGAACAGCCATAGCACCTCCTCCAAAACCCAGGAAAAACTACAGAAGGAGATATAGGAAGGCTATAAGAGCCAGGGAAAGGGAATGAGTGATGTGGAATCCTGACTTCTAAGAGGCATGCCATGGCTTTTGTACTCCTAAACTAATAGCAGTTGTGAACAACAGCATAAGAGCATGCTAACACCTTGCTGTGGCATTAGTAATGGCTCATAGAACCCCACCCTTCCCCAAGGGTCATTATTAATGATCACTGGAGAAGGGAAAGATTGTCTTTAGTGGAATAGCCACTGGTTAGGTGCCCATGTTCTTATAAACAATTTCTCCTATAGGCTTTTATAAACAACCTCAATACTCATGGGGACATGGGGGTGGGGTGGGGGAGAGGGAAAGACAGATCTTAGCTGCAAAGAGGAAAGTGATTAGTGGGAGTGGGAGGAGCACAAGAGAGAGAAATACGGTCTAAATGCATTAAGTACATGTATGGAAATGTCATAATGAGATCCATTATCATGTATAATTAATCTATGCTAATAGAAAGCACACTTTAAGACAAGAAAAATGGGAATAAGTACCACTGGTTGTTATTGAATTTAGGTTGAGAAATTGTAGGCTTTAAATTATAAAGTTTTATGTTTTGAAAGTTTCAAGCCATGCTTAAGTATTTCTGGACAAGAAAAGAGCTTCATTTTAAGACAGCTGAGCTTTCTGATTGATTATTGTTTTGGCATGTAAAGCCAGCAGATGAAGGTTTAACTGACAATCCACTTTATTTAGGATAGAACATGGGGAAGACTCTGCCAGAAAAAATTTCAAATCGTGCTCCTGGTAGAATTTGCAGTTAGCAATAGCAGCCCAAATTTAAGTATTTGCCATCTTGGGACAGTGTTTCCCTGGATAACCACTGCCTTTTGATATAACCTGTTAGTGAGCTATTTGGGCTACAGAAATAAAGTCCTTTCCACTTTCATAACATATTCCCCAGTGTGATTATATTAGGGGGTAAGAACTTTGAGGGATGATCAGAACAAGAAGATACAGCCCTTAAGACAGAAATCAATGTCTTATGAGGAAAGACAAAAGAGTATGCTTTCTCTCTCTTCTCTTGACCTTGAGACACTACAAGAAGAAGACAGCCACCTGCAGGCCAGGAGGACATGAGCTCCTACCTGGCTCAAAATCTGTTGGTCTTTTGATCAAGGACTTGTCAGCTTTCATCACTACGAGGAATACATGTTTGAGATACCCTGTCTATGGCAATCTTTTATAGCAACCCAAACTCGTTGAGTCACAGCATATGGACAGGCTACTAGAATATGTTTATAGTATGTAAACTAGTTTACATATGGCCTTTCATGATTTGGTGACCAAGGTCAGGGTTTTGCTGGAACTGGGAGACCAAATTCCTTGTCACATGTTTGCGAATTTAGAATGACTTCTTAATATAATAAAGCTTTAATTTCCCTGTGTGTGTAAAATGAGAATAATAATATTTTTCAACTCATAAGGTTACAGTGGTGATGGAGAGAATCCCTGTCATCCTCACACTTACCAACCTCATATAAAGGCTAAGCACTTATTCATAGCCATTAAACATTAATTCACTGGAAATGCTTTCAACCGACAGCGAAAAAAGCTTCACTTTTGTCAATTTATTTTCACTGCAATGAGAATAAGAGGCCAAGAAGAAGTGGAAAATAGTTTTAATCTTAAATCACACTGGTTTCCAATATCAAACCATGTTGTAGGATGCCTTTCAGCTCAGAAGCTCCAGGATTCTCTGGACTTTATGGCCTTCCCTGGAGTAGAGAAAGAAAGGCTTCTTGAGGGACAGATTAAAGTGGCAACTCTTACATTTGCTGACACTGAGGAATTTGGTCACTTCCTCTACACATCTGTATTTTGTTTCTCATCAAGAACATGGTGGGGGGGTTAGTCTCTGAAGTACTGTTAAGTGTGGAGGGGATGACACATAGAAAAGGGTGAGCACTCTGAATTTCAGTGTAGTTCTTCAGCAAAACCTAAATTATATATTCATCCAACAACCTGTTGCTGGGTGTCAGACACTATCGATACGATGGTACTCTGAGGAATTCAGTTACTTCCAAATGGTCTATTACTTGACGGTAGACACAGGTAAGCATAAGAAGAGTGACTATGCAGATGATGGCTCCAACTTTCTTTTAAAGACAAACGACTTATACCCCCTGAACACATAGATATGCATGTTATGAATGTGTTGTGTGTATGGTATACATGTATGTGTATTTGTGTGTGTTTGTGTGCAGTGAATACCTGTAAGTAAATGAGAACAATAACGGGCAGGTGTGTAGGGTGGCCACAGATGTTTGGGGTGTATTATTCTATAATTCTCCATCTTATTGCATTGAGACAGTGTCTCTCATGAAACTGGATGCTCACTCATCATTTTGGCTAGGCTGCATGGCCAGTAAGCTCTCAGAATCTTCATGTCTCTGGTCTGTGACTTTGGGGTACTAGGCACTCTCAGCCAAACCTGGCATTTTGCACAGTGCTAGGCCTGGAACTAGGTCCTCACACCTGCACAACAAGCACTCTTACCCGCTGATCCATCTCCCTAGCCCAGATTTTCATTAATTCTTAATATTAATAGATTTTAGAGCACTTCACACAAATCAAATACGTAATTCCTCAATATTAATATTTCAGAGAACAAACATGTAAGAAGGTGCTTTAGGGTTTTTTTTTTTTTTTTTTTTTTTTTTTTTTTGTGTGTGTGTGTGTGGTTTTGACAGAGAATCTTTAATGGCTTCTTACTTGCTAACAAGTTGACTCAGGTGACAAAAGTGACTTGTTAGAGACCTCCTTTGTCATTTATACATTTACTATAGTCAAAAAGGTAGATCAGAAATAAATAGTACTTTAAATAGAATTAACCTTTATTCATAACTGTGGTTCTGAATAACTCTTTAAGAAACATTAATTAGAAGTGATTGCAACTTCAGGCCTATTTCTTACTTCTAGGCTGATCCTGGAAGATTCTAGCCACATTGCTTCCAAATTACTTTCCTACATAAACGATACTCAGAGACTTTGTGCAGATTAATTTTTGCCAATTGGACAAAACTAGTAACCTGGGAAAAAAGGAACCTCCACAGAAAAATTATTTTAATCAGACTGATCTGTCTGCAAGTCTGTGGGGCGTTTCGTTGATTAATGATTGATTGGGGGGGGGGGGGGGGGGGGGGGGGGGGCAAGCTTGTGGGGGGGCATTCCATTCCTGTGCAGGCCAACTGGAATTATATAAGGAAGTAGGCTGAACAAGCCAGTAAACAGTGTGCCTCTACAGCAGTGGTTCTCAACCTGTGGGCTGAGGCCATTTTGGGGTCATATATCAGATCTCCTGCCTGTGAGATATTTACATTACAATTCACAATAGTGACAAAGTTAATAACATTTATAAAATAGAACACACACACACACACACACACACACACACACACACACACACACACA
>JANHMN010000009.1:37270686-37363668 GCA_030674055.1 Rhabdomys pumilio
ACACACACACACACACACACACACACACACACACACACACACACACATTTGTTTTAGAGTCACCACAACATGAGGAACTGCATTAAAGGGTCGTAGAATTAGGAAGGTTGAGAATCACAGCTCTATAATCTATACTCCAGCTTCTGCCTCCAGGCCTCTGCTTAAATTCTAGCTTTAGCTTCCCTTGGTGATCGACTGGGTCAGTTAAATGCAAGCCAAACAAACTCGTTCCCCTTTAAGTTACTTTTGTCCGAGTTTTGCAGTATCAATAAAAACCAAACTAATAATGACTTGAAATATAGTTAGTATGTGTGGTGTTAACCTTAACTGCCAACTCTATTGGATTTAGGGTCAAACAAGAGACACAGCTCTGGGTGAGTCTATGAGAGTATTTCTAGGAAGAATTAGCTAAAGAGCAAAGATTTATTGAGTAGAAATACCCTGTAAGGGCAGTCAATAGTCTAAAGTCGGCTTCCCTTGCTCTTTGCTGGTGACTAAATATGTCTAGTTGCTACCATCCTTCAGTAATCTCAGAAGCCAGCTTTTTCATCCTTTCAACCCAGACGTGACTGATGGATTATAACTCCTAAGGCACTCAGTTTTGCACACTGAGCAGCTCCTGGGTCCTCAGACTGAACTACCCAGCCTGTATCCTTAAGTCAATAAATTCATTTTGTAACACTTATTTAGTCTATGCCCTATGTTACCTTAGCCACCACTGAAAACAAAGTGTAAGGATTTAGTTTTATGTTATTATGAATATTTGAATTATAGAGTACTATCAAGACACAAAACATGACTTAAATGAATGAATAGTGCATATGTGGCATTTTATAGAATACAATAACATAATTACAACAATATATAATTCTATGTTATATACATTATGGCTCATTGTATATAATGTAATAATTTACTAGAAAGTCATACATGCTAAAAAGATTCTCAGCTATAAAATATCTTCAATAAATTTATCATTTCTTACAATAGTTATTTGTCAGAAATATCACTGTTATTTTTATTAGGATAAAAAATGTTATGTATTCAACAGTTAAGTAAAAGCAAAGAAATTGCAATTTTATTTTCGTTTTACTGATTAGTATCCAGACCACTAAATATAACATATTTAACCTAACTATTTTAGTTACCTAGTTCTTCTATTTACTCTTTCTTGCTAACAGTAGCTATCAAGTAATAACATTTCTCCGCATTCAATGAGAAAGTGACATTAGGGAAAAGATACATTTCATCTATGGCCTGGGAGCTTAAGAAGAGTAATTTAAATATTGATTGTTCTGATCCCAGTGCTTACCCTTTTGTGGTCTTTGTGGATAACTTTGCTCTTTCTAGTCATCTCTTAGAAACGATGACATGCCACGTTGTTGGACACTTCTCAATGCCCAGCACAGCATTAAAGTCTTTCTGAGAACAAAGGAGTGCATGGCAGTGCCAACGGCTGCCGCGGAGCTCCTGCTTTAGCTGAAGTGTGAGTGTTGACATGATGACATTGGGAGAAAATTTATGCTAATGTGTGTCGTAATTGCTGTTTACAAGTACTAGTAAGACTGACATCAACAAGGTAGAAAAGCATGCTTGAATTTATCCACAGAGACTATCTAACTGTGATGCCGGCTGAGAAGCGGGCGTTGTCATCAGCACGGGGAACCATTCCGTTTACTCATGGCACTCCTTCCTCTATTATCTATTGCAGCTCATGGCCCATCTTAGTACTTCCCTCTTGTGGGACAGAGATCAGCCATGCACGCAGATTTTCAACTTTTTGAAGTCCTATTTGAGGAGCAATTTCTACCCCACATCACTTAGCCAATACTCACGGATCAACATAGTTGGAAGACACACACGGACAACGAAGAATTGCGTAACCTGGCTAGAAGCTAATGTGACCACAAGTTTGGCAAGATTAGAAGAAGGCACCCAGCCCCAGACTTTTCTCTGAGGAGGCAGGGGGAGGAAGTGAGCGTGTCTCCAGTGTTCCAGCTTTTCTGAGAATTCACTAATAGACAGTTTCTGTCTCGTTTTACTGCTCAGTTGGAGGACTGAGAACGCACAGTGTGAAGGCCTGGGGGCAGTGGAGAACAATGGAAAGCAGTACAGCAGCTGGCACTATCCGGGATGGTGCAATATAGGGTCATAGTGAGGGCTTCTCTATGAGTGCAACAACAGAAAACCAGAGAGGCAGGGGCAGGGGGGAAGGGAAGGGGAGGGAGAGGGAGAGATATATGAAAGAATGGATTAACATTTGTATGTAAAGCCATAAAATGGCTGAACATATAAGTCACTAGCTTCCAATTCTGACGATATGCTGTCTACAAGAAAGTAAAAGAATAAAAGAAAGATTAAAGTGATGAAATAATTGATCAGAGACAAGCAGATACACACCTAGCATCGAGCCACCCAAAACAACTAAGGTAAACAGTAACAGAGTAGCTGTCAGTTGGGGAAAGCCAGACAGGAATGCAATAATAGCAGGAAACTTCCAATTCTTCACTTCTGATAATGGATAGATAGATCATCCAGACAGAAAAGAAAGAAAAGAACAGATTTGTCAGCATAAGAGACAAACCTGTCTCACCCCGTACCTACAATACACTGTATTCAGGAGAGAAACACCACATGTTCCTTCTAAACACAGTTGGAACATTCTCCAGGAATCATCTCACTGGTTTACAAAGCAGGTCTTAGTGACTTCCAAGCAAGTGAAATCATTTTAGGTATCTTCCCTGCCCGCCCCTACAAAATCACCAGAAAGAAGCTACATTTCACTAGCTGAAAGAAGAGTGAGAATTTTACAAATTCATGGAAAGCGAGCAGGAGGATCTTGTACTTGAAGTGTGTTATTGGTAATGAAAATAAACAACTTTGGTACTGATTTATTAACTTAATATACTGCATTTTTAATAATTATTTTGGAATTTATACTTTCTGGTTATTAAGAAAAACAGTGTTCTGATAGACAGTCCCTCATGAAGCATTCCAGAACTCCCCCTCCCAAGTCAGAGGCCACATGCCTTCTAAGTTACTACCTGAAGCCCGTCCAGTGTAACAGGACATAGGAGTGGTCGACGGTGACAGCCATGGTCCTCACTGAGATCAGCCTGGACTGTGTTGCATTTTCATCTTTTTCTTTCTTTTTTTTTAATGAGCGAGTTTGGGAAGTCAAAGTAAAACATTTTCCAAGTACAAAAATACTTGTAGAGTAAGAATATGGAGAAAATATGCTGTGCGGCTGTACAATGTGTCTGTGATTTAAGCTAGGTTCTCTAAGTTCTATTATAAGAGAAAAGATGTTACAAAGCTTTAAACTTTATAAAGTAAGAAGTTACCATGAGTTGAGGGTAATTTATTTTTGAATAAAGTACTGGTTAATGAGTTTTATGAAGCCTGGTAAAGTGGTTGTCTGGATTCTCCAGAGGTGACAGTCGGGTGATCGACTCCCACATTCACTCTCTGGCTTCCACAGCAGTGAGGACCACTCCTCAAGAGTGTCTCAGACAGACACACTGGATTTTGTTTTCATGCTGTTGTTTGTTTGTTTGTTTGTTTGTTTTTTTCCTTTCTGTTGCTGTGCTAAAACACCCTCACCAAAGCAGTCTGATGGAGGAAGCATTTCTTCCATCTCTCAGTTTGAGGCTTCAGTTTATCTTGTTGGAAAGTCACAAGGCTGGGAAACTGGAGCAGCTGGACACATGGCATCTGCAGCCACAAAGCAAAAACTGATGGCTGCCCCTGCTTAGATAGATTTCTCCTGAGTCCCAGAGTCAGAGGCTAGGGAATGGTTAGCCTACGTCCTCTCTCTACTTCAATTAAGCAAATCACATGCCTCACAGGGATGCCCATGGGCTGATGTTTGGTGACTCTTGGTCCTTTCCAGTTGACAGTCAGTGTTAACCCTCTTCCATACTGTCTATCACTGCGCCTTTTATTTGCTTAGATATTTCAATGCCCAGTTATTTGTCATTGTTTTGTAGTTATCAAGATTTCTCAGTATAAAAACATATCATGCAGGTTTTGAATATAGAGGTAATAGACTATATACCACTTAGCTATCTTTACAGTAGATTATATCATATAGTTCATGTGAATACAATTCCCCATGTTTGCATTGTGAAAACATCAATAATTCACTCATTTCTTAGAACTCTAGACTAAAAATAAGATTGGAAATGAAAAAGGAGGGGGCATGATAACTTCCATAAAAATAAAATGGACTTTAAGAGACTCTTCCGTATTAGCAAGATAGCAACAACCAGGAAAACAGAAGAAATGAAAGAGTTCTTAGAAGAACTTAACCTGCTAAGTTTGACTCATGAATAAATAGGGAAATCTAAATAGTTCAATTAAAAAGGAGATTTTAAAAAATGATCAAAATTTAATGAATTCATCACCTAAAAGTCTTCATGGTCGAATTCTAACAAATTTTTTTATGAGGAGTTATTACCAATCTGTTAACATTTCTAAAATGTCAAGAGTTGGGAATAATTGCAACTACATCATGGGAAGGCAGGTATTCTTAAAATCAAAGCCAGAAAAAAACTCTCCTTAAATGCAAAATCACCAGTGAAAGTTACTGATCATGGCCTAGGAAGAAGTCCCCTTTCACATATGAATTGCTTTTTCAACACCACTCTGTGTCTTGAAATCCTCCACCCTGTGTTCTACAGAAAGAAGTACCATCCCCCAGGTAAAGGCTACAGTATCACTCATATCAAACCAAGGAAGAAAAAAAATTCTAGAAAACATTTGACAAATTTCCATGGTCATGGAGAATATGCAGTATCTCCTTTGGCTTCAGTTTAGATTAAATCTGAATTGTGAAAACCCTCTGGTTGGAATCAGCTGGTTAGAAAGTGTCAGAAGGAAGACAGCAAAGCCTTGCCACCTGACCTCTTATCTGGTGAGGTTACCACACTTACTGCTTCATGAAGATGGAAGGTTCTCCATCGTAGTGCAGCACAGAACTTTTCTTCGTCTGGAGGCACTCTCCACTCCTTCCCTGTCTTTCCTCCATGTGCTCTTTATCCAATGCTAAAACACATGGGCTGTTGCCCTTGGAAGGTGGCTCATAGAAGGATTTTCTAGATTTTGTTGCTCTAATCTTTAACAGTTCAAGAGACAAGCTCTTCTCCGAGTCACAAATGCTTCCTGCCCTCAGCACCATAGATACAGGGACTGTGAAGACACACCCAGAATCCTTCATTTGTACAGATCCAAGAGTCTGTATCTAAGAATCTTAGAAACAGACTAGAACTGATCTAATTTCCACCAGCTTTCTGCAGCCAGAACATTAACTTTCTGGCTTTAAAATGTTCACAGGATTTACCACATATCTATGGGCAGATTTTATATTAAATTTCCTTATGGGAATACATTTATTGTTGTCCCATTCCAACAGAAGCAGGTAAAAGTTGGTGTTGTCTTTATTTGACCAAGTCAACCCCACAGTAAGCACTTACTCATTACTGGTGGTAACAAGTGCTAATATTTTCCTTTTATACATCTAATCAAGTGTATCCCTTAACAAGTAAATCAATTATCTGCTGAGAGCTGAAATTTGCTTAAGATTTTTATACACTTTAAAGCAGTAGGTACATGTTCTTTGGGAGTAAATTTAAAAAGAGGCTAAATCCTTATTCTGTTATAATCACAGATGCTTAATTTTTATTTAAATTTTCTTAAGACAGGAGATATATTGAATCACTCTAGGAGTGAAGATTTGATAAGATGCGGTGTATAATGAAGGTAGCACCCTGCCTAAAAAAGTATGCTACGGTTTTACTTTTGTTTTCTTCTTTTTACATGACTTTGTGACTTCTCTAACCAGGATAGCTTGATAACTTTGAAATTCAGTCTGTTAAAAAGATCAATGAGACTACAAGAATAGTAAGTTTTACAACTGTCTAAAATGAGCTTATATACACATACATATTATATATATACTATATATATTGTGTGTATATATAAATAAATAATGTGCAGTGTATACATTATATACATCAGATACACATATATCAGACACATATATACATACAGGTACATGTACATGTAAATATACATATACATTATATATATCATCATATATACACATACATATACATCATATACACATACATAAAATCATAATTAGTATGTCTCATAACTTATTTGGATAAACCTTGTGAGACATTTATTTCATTATAAGACATGCAAAAATTTCATTTTCCTTTCCAATTTGAAATATTCACCAGTTCACATGTACATCCACTGACTTTAAGATGTAAAAAAAAAAAAAGAGTTGTTGATATAGCCAGTGACAAACTAGTGGAGAAAACTGACTTTTCCTATCCTAGAAGGTATGAATTGAAAGTATTCTTAGTAAGCAATGGGGCTTTGTGTTCACTTCCAGTTCTCAGTGCTGGATAATATCTGGTTTGACCATGTGCAGGTCTTGTATATGCTGTGTCAGTCTCTGTGAGTTCATGTGTATCTGTCCTATTATGGGAAGGCACTATTTCCTTAGAGTCATTCACTACATATGTCTTCTATGGTCTTTCTGCTTTCTTGCTTCATAGATGCACTGAAGGGAGAGGTTTCCAAAGTCTTGCACTCTGCACACTGTTTACGTGTGGGCATCTGTGTAATTACCATCTATTATAAGAAGAACCTTTTCTGATGAGATTTGAGTGGTGAGTACACCAAAATGTAATTAGGAGGAATTTATTGCTATATTCCTTTAGCAGAATAACAGTAGTAGATTTTCCCCTTTGTCCCACGATCAGAGGTTCAATCCATTAGCATCATGGCAGGAAGCATGGCAGCATACATGCAGACATGGCGCTGGAAATGTTTAGGAGTTCTACATCTTGCTCTGAAGGCAGACAGGAAGAGACTGTCTTCCTGACAGCTAGGAGGAGGGTCTCTTTCACAATGGGTGGGTCCTGAGCCTAGAAGGAGATCTCCCAAAGCTCACCCACACAGTGACACACTTCCTCTGACAGGCCATACCTCCGAACAGTACCCCTCCCATGGGACAAGCATATTCGAACCACCACAGCACCCAGCTCATGTTTCCTTTTCTCAAACATAAAAAAAGGAAAAACAAAACAAATGAACGCTCAAACAAAACTCATTAAGCAAAAAACAAACAAACAAACAAACCAAAACAAGGCACAAAGTACACACAGACAAATCCTGAAGTCCATTTTGTGTTCACCAACTACTCCTGGGTAGGGGATCTGCCTGGGAGTGTGGTTAATATATCCAGTGATGCCACTGGAGAAAAATGATTTGCTCTTTCCCGTTATGAATCATTTGCAAGGAGGTTTTTGGTTAGAGGTGGGATTTCTATGAAGAACATGGGTTTCTTGATTATGTCATTTACAAAAGCTCTCTCAACATCATTCTTTCTCCTTAAATTCATGGTTAAAATGAGACTAGAGCATAGCATTTAAAAACAAAAGACCAGAGATACCTTCTGGGGTGACTTAGAAGAACACAGATATATTGTCTATGTCCTGGCTTCTAGAATTCCAACTGAAGCCAGTACTTAAAGTATAGGGTTCGTGGCTATGTTCTGTGGCAAGCTTTCCTGGATTTCAACCACGTTACTGCCATGTCTGCCTTGGTATTCAGTCACATGATCTTGTCTGTGTACAATTCCCTCTGGTCTCATTTAGATTCATTTAGACAATCCAGGAAACTGTCTAATCTCAAGATATCTGACATTCACTTCCACAAAGATGCTGTTTTTCATAAAAGGTCCCAAGCACAATTTCATGGACTTGATATTCTTGAGTACTATGTCTGTCCTGCTGTAAATCTCAAATACGAGCTAATAAGGTTGCCCTAACTCCAAACCTTGTATTCGACTCTGCTCATGAGCATCTGTACCTTGGATCCGAAGTCATCATCAATATCCACGAGAGTTTCCTTTGAGATCCTTGTCACACCTATCATTCTTTTTTGAGTCATTTGTTCAGACTGGATTTATCTTAGTTCATTTATGGGGGGAAGGGTTGTTTGTGTATATGTGTGCTTTTGCATGTGTGTGCATTAATGTGCGTAATTAGGAGTGTGTGCTTGCAGTGGCACACATATTAGAGCACAACCTTCCACGTCAGCTCTCCCTTTCCATCTTACTTAGGCTCCAGATCTCTCTCTCTCTCTCATTGTCATTCCCAGCACCCTGCCACGCCATCTACACTGGGTTATCTGGTTTACAGATTTCTTGGGATTCCCTTGCACTGAGATTACAGAATCTCACTACCATTCCTAGCTTTCCCATGGGTCCTGAGGATTCCAGCTTATGGCTTCATGCTTGCATGGTAAGCACTTTCCCAAGGATACATCTCCTCAGCCTCCAGGTCTATATTTAAATCCCACCCCTTTATGGATTTCATTTATTAGCTTTGGCAATAGATCCAACCAATTTTAATTATTTTAGGGATGAAAAGAGACAAAACATATGGAAGCAAGAATTAGCTCAAAATAATAAGACTTTAATATAATCTTTTCTTGGCTCACACTGCTAGGAAATAATGCTTTCCATTGTGGTGTTATGAGAGTAATTTTCAACAGAGAAATCAATTCTTAATGGCATATTTTAATGTTCTTTTTCATATTGTACCATGATGACATATTAGCATATTATTGAGAAGTAACTGATAAATATCAGAGCACATCTTCTCCAGAAAGAGTAATTCACACTGTGTAAATAATGACATTTTAGGAGATACTACTTCCAGGTCAATATTTTCTTTGCTGCTTTGTTTTAAGCAGGGTCTTGTTTAAAAAAAAATCTTAAGTTTTTCAAATCACATAGGAAATTACATACTTAATCAAATTTCATCTTGCACACCGTGATTCATTTTGAAATATTGCTTTTAAAATTGTGAGAATATAATAATAATTTTCATCCTACTTTCTCTGATAGTTTATCAAATCCAATATCCGTCATCAGTCTATGGCAATATTTGACTTTTTATCATGATTTAGTTTCTCTATTTTAAGGACACATTCATTCCACCTCTGCAATGCGTGGAGAGTGCAGCACAGGGCATGCTAAAAACGGCCCAACTCTACTGATTGTGAGGAAATCGCTTACTCCTAGATTGTAATGTACAGTAGAATTGGCTGCATATTAGAGCCTAGTTATTGGAGTCATAAAAAGTTGCATAGGTTTTTGATACTCCGCTTAACCACTCTTCTGAAACCCACATATGAGAACTTCCATCTATACCAGGAGGATAATGTCAGCACTCGGCAATGCCTATTTATGCCACCTCCATGCTGGCTCCCCTGTGATCCACAGTCACTGGCTTGGAAAACCATAGTTTGATGTTAGCCATGTTCCCACTTTACTAAAATAAAGTTTTATCATATGTAACCTTGTGAAGTGTGACTTGTGAAGTGTGACTTCCTGACCAACATCATGCTTAAGAGATACGGGCTATGGCTGAAAGGGGTCACTAGGGTTCTCAGCATCCTTGTGCAGGAGTCTTGCCAAATATATGTGCATTTCTAGAGAATGTTCCTAGGGTTTGAATGGTGGATCCTGTAGCACGCAGATGTGCAGCCGCAGAGGATGCTACTAAGTAGCCAACAAAAGAGTGAGCTCCAAAGGGCTGCGCATCATCACCAGCTTGGTTAGTGGTTAAGTGTGTTTACATGATCAATTCTGATGATGTGGCAAAGAAATCAGACTTGGGTATTGATTTGCATTGTATTGGTGAATAACAAATGAACATTTTTTTCTTACACCTATTGATCACTTGCATGTTTGTTGGCCTTGGTTTCTTGTTTAAATGTTTTGCTCATTTGTCTAGAGAGTCTTACTGCTGTCTTTCTTATTGACTCATTGGTGTCCTGTCTATAGCATAGATTTCTTTTTAATCTATCTTATTTCACTGTTTTTTAAATTTTATTATATTAATTTAATTATATGGGACAATTTATTTTTTCTGTTTAGTTTACATCTCTCTGATATATATATTTAAATATATATATATATTTAAATATATATATATATATATATATATATATATATATATGTATGTATGTATATATATTAAACCCAACGCATCTGAAGTCCTGAGGTTGGGGAGCTGGTTTAATGTAATATTGCAACTGTTTTAGGTTTTGTGCTTGGGCTACAGTACATTTCAAGTGATTTTTTATGACATGAATGAATGGAGAATTTGATAGGATTTTTTTTTATCAGAAATTGATAATTGATACAGTGGAATTTTTAGAATATCTATATGTTACCCACTTCATTAGAGTTACTTTTATGATAAATTAGCTTGTCACTTATATATTTATATCTGTGCATGTGTACATACTTACAAATATTCTTTAAAATTCTTTAAGTCAGTATCTCAGCATACTCCACATTATAGCAAATATAGTAATTGTGCTGGCTGGTTTTGTGTGTCAACTTGACACAAGTTAGAGTCACCAGAAAGGATCCATTCTCAGTTGAGAAAACACCTCCATGAGAGAGCTGTAAGAAATTGTATCAATTAGTGATCACTGGGGAGAGCCTTATCTGTTGTGGGTGGTGATAGATCTCTGGTCTGGGTTCTATAGGAAAGCAGGCTGAGCAAGCCATGGGAAGCAAGCCAGTAAGCAGCAACCCTCCAGGGCCTTCTGCATCAGCTCCTGCCTCCAGCTGTGTGCATTTCTGTCCTGACTTTCTCCAGTGATGGAATATGTGTACTATAATCTGGAAGTGTAAGCCAAATAAACTCTTTTCTCTCCAACTTGATTTTTACTCCTGGTGTTTTGTCACAGTAATAAAAATGCCAACTTAGTAATAAATCTGTATTGTCACCAATTTCAAAATATCAACCAATATGAGCCATTTTTACATATCAGCCCGGATTTCTGTCTAATGTTACTGAACAATGGGTTATTTTACCCATTAGTATAAAATGTGACAAATATTAATATTCATAAACATGACAGTATATTCATGCTAATTGTGCTTTTTGTTTTCAATTTTGCTAAACGTTTTAAAATTTTCTGTTTGAGTACGAATTTCAAATTCATATATGATAGGGGTTGAAATGCTTCTTTGGTATCTTCTATCTAGTTACTCTTCTCCTTTTGCCTTTTGGGTGGGTATATGTTTTCCATTAACGACTATTGAAGGGCAACTTAATTAATCTCATATGTTATTATACAGTTTGGAGTTTGTTACTTGAATTTGTTGGAAGAAGGTATTTTAAAATTACTGTTATCTAACCAGTGAAGAAAAACAACAGCTTGATACTCGCAAAATGCAGAGTGCCAGTTGAAGCTTGTGCCTAAATGATAAGGAATTTGTTTAAAATGATATATTTACTAAGGTTCATGAGCAGGGATATCTATGGCCAGGGATCTTCACGAACAACTGGCACAATACATCGACTGGTTCTTGCTGTGGAAGAAATAACCCATGATTTCCAGTATAACCAAGAGTACCCCAGCTTCTTTAAATGTAAGTTGTTATGAACGTTCTAAGCACTTGCCAATTAATCCACCACTATCGCTTACTGTTATGCTTTTACTATTTTTGTCAACTTGATTAACTGTTAGTCCCTTGAGAAATTGGACCATGTTTTTAATGTGCAAATTAATGAATTTAATAATTATACCGTCTTCCACAATGGGTCATGATGAAGACCAGATGAAATGATCTGCAAACAAAATTCCTTTGATCATTTCTTAGAAGTGTTGGGGAAAAAAAACAACAACAACCTTTTAGCTCTTGCATTTATAGGTGTTGCCTCACCAGTTCCAGTAATGCCTTCTTCAGGACGTTACTGACTCTCTTATTTCTAAGCAAATGTTTTGTGTAGATGTCAACGTTTCTCAGTAATCCTGTTCTTTCCGGAGGCACAGCCACCTTCTCTCCTATCTCAGTTCTCACAGTTTCAAGTTACAGTGCTCAACCTTATGGAGACTTCTCACACAGAACTCACCTGGTGTTCCCACGCTCACTTCCCTAGTTTCTGTTATGACTACTAATATATTCCTTAAGATAGATGCAGAATCTTGGGCACAGAGCACCTGTAATTCACGCCTCCTGTTAATTCTACGACATCTGTATTTTCTTAGTCACAAACTTGCACTCTCTTCCATTGTGTTAAGTTGCTTAGAGGTTTCATTTTAATTGGCATCTTACATCTGACTCACTTCTGTGTGAGGTCCTGATCACATAAGGGAGCAGCTCAACTTTTCCCATTGCTTCTACAGAGAGTAAAACAGAGGCTGCTTCCTCTGCCTCAAAATAATCAGCATGCTGCCTTGGGTGATTGAATTAATTAAAAACTCACTAGATTTTTTTTTCAATTCTTTCACAAAATCATTTCCAATGAAGAGCTCTCAATTTAATGAACATTTGAGATGATCCACTTTCGTTCCTCCTCTGGTTATTTCCATCAGAGAGAAAATGCCTATGGTTATTTTGTTTTATTTCTTTATATTTTACAACTACTGTTTCTTTTCCTTTTCCACTTGTGTTATTATCCCTTCTCATACTCCCTCCCGATGTTTCTCCCTTCTTCCTTCCTTTCTTCTTTCCTCCCTTCCTTCCTTCCTTCCTTCCTTCCTTCCTTCCTTCCTTCCTTCCTTCCTTCCTTCCTTGCTGTCAGAGACCCATGGCATACATTGTAGCATATGCCTTCTCAAAGCTGAGGTAACAGAGGCAGGCAGATCTTTGTGTTTGAGGACACCCTGGTCTACATAGATACTTACACACAAGTCGGGGGTACATAGTAAAACTCTATCTAAAGTAAAACAGAGGAGGAGAGGGAGGAAGGGATGAGGGTCAAGGGAGGAGGAGAAAAAAAAGAAAAAGAAAAAAGAGATTAGAAGAAAAGAGCAAGGAAAAAAAAACTTAGAAAAGACAATATAAAATCCTGTCTGGGTGGGAAAACTTCATCCTTTGATCTTCCGGTGCTACCCACAACAGTGTGGGGGAAAGTGGTGAAAATTTGTACATGAGCCACTTTCAAGGGTCTGAGTTCTAAAAATTCCCAGTGATTTAAAAATAAGCAGTAGAAGGGTTGAGGAGATGGCTCAATGGTTAAGAGCACTGACTGCTCTTCCAGAAGACCTGGGTTCAATTCATACCTGTCCTTAACTCCTGTTCCAGGGTTTCTGAAATCCTCACACAGATAGATATACATGCAGACAAAACACCAATGCACATAAAAGAAAAATCAGCAGTAGAGGCGCATTTACCTGTGGTTGCATTTGCAGCAATGTGACCTCAGAGGAGACTCACTCTTCTCCATTGCATCGGTCTTTTCCACTGCACTGCTCTTCTCTGTCCATGAGACATGTGAAAGTGCTGATGGCCTGCCATTCACACACCTGCTCTATAGAGTCTATGGGCTTGACTGCTTCCCAGGAATTCAACTGTGCATTCGTTTCCAACAGGAGCAGGTATATATTGATAATAATGTGTAAAACATGTGTCTTGCTAAGGATAGACCACAGCTTTCTCTTGCCAGATTAGTGAAGAAGGAAATTTTACCCAGCATACTGTTTGTTCTCCAGGCAATCAAAGGCAATTTTTTCTTTCCACTGGGTGTGATGAGTGAATGCATAGAAACAAATAATCCTGGGATTCTGCCACACTGTATGGTTCTTTTCTTTGCCTCCCTTCCTTTTATTCTCTGTTTTCCTCTCTTTGATTTTCCAATCAATATCTCTTTGACTTAGGGATGAGATTGACCTCTGACTGAGGGTTGCAGTCCTCATCCAAGATTTGTTACTTACAATCACAAAACTTGGGGAGGGGGAATCACTGGTGAATTAAATGATCTGTTATTGTTTCTATCAGATATATGCAATGGCAATGTATGGGCTGACAAGATGGCTCAGTGCTCAAAGGTGCTTGCTGCCAAGGCTGATGACCTGCATATGATTCTCTAGGCCCACATGGTAAAAGAAGAACAACTCACAGAAGTTGTTTGCTGATCACCACAAATATTCTGTAGCACACATGTACTTCCACACCCAAACACACACACACACACGAAATAAATAAATGCTATAACATTTTGTGTGTGTATGTATATAATATATATATATATGTATACTATATATAATACATAATTTTATATAATATTATTATATAATATATATTATATATAATATATAATATATATAATTATTTATATAATATTTATTTATTATATAATATTTATAAATAATATATATATATATATATATATATATATATATATTGAATGCGAACATTCGAACAATGCAAGTTCTATATACATGCTACCACTGACTAACTAAAGGAGAAAAGTTTTCAAAGGAAGAACATTGCAGTGGTTCTGAAGATTTCTCTGTAGAAAATATCATATTTTTTTTAAAAAAATCAATATTTTGTCCTTCATGACAAGTACTGACAAAGTCTAAATTCCATGTTTATTTTGTTTGTAGTTTAGCCTACCTTGTTAATGTCAAGACAGGTATCTGTTACATTCAATTGATAGCTTACAAAGATCTACATCAACATCAGGCAAACAAGGCCAGGAAAAGACTTTTTTATAAGGACTTGAAGGAGAGGCTATGGCTGTCTGGCCCTGCCTCTCTCTCCTTAGCGACTGTAATTATATAGTCTCAATCCTTGACCACAGACTCCAAATGAATGCTCTAGCCAGGGCATCTCCAAGCAGCCTGTGGTCATAGGGACAGATGGCAAAGCTTCCAGTTGCATCAGCTGCCACCCTACTTCCCAAGCAAAGCTCAAAGGAGATTGTTGTGTTATCCTTCTGCTGTGGCTTCAGAGAAAGGAAGGCTGTTTATATTGAAAAATATAATATTTTTCAAGTTGACATGTAAGTCCTAAGTATAGCATAGGTATATTTCTATCTTTTTAATATCTAGTTATACTTCATAAGTTACAAAGTTTGAAATAATACCAGGTCCCATAATATTCTACACTGTATTTCAACCATAAAATGTTTGTACCTAAAGTTCAAGGAAAGTAGTTATAAAGAAAATGTTGCATTAAATCTGTTATAAGTCTTAGCAAATTAATAAATTATAGTCATATAAATATATGAATTAAATAAAATGAGTATCTGCTAAAATATTGCCCAAATCGTCTTTAATACTTGGACTTTCTAGTATAACTACTAAAAATAATTTAGCATGAGTTCATTTAGCAAAAAGAATAGTAAATACATTCATAGAGAATATTGGAAACAGCAGCAAGGTGAGAAGATACATTCCAGATGTGTAAATCCCTCAGAAGCCCAAATCAAAACCACCTTGGAAATTACAAATTTGGTGGGTTATTTTTAAAAAAAACCCATGGTTTGTCCCATAACAGCAGGGCTTGGTTTCCCATCAGTGCAGAATGTGGTCATCAGCCCAGCTGAAAACAGGCAACAGCCTCCGTGTGTGTGTCAGAACAGAGACTGCATTGCACGGCCTGTCTAAGGACAAAAGACTAATTCTTAGTATTGTTAGAAAGGGTGACTGCCGTGGCACAATCTGCTACTGTGCAAACTCCACAGAAGCTGCACAGAAAATACAGCCACTAACATAGGCATCCAGTGAACACTGGACCATGCACCACTCCAATTTCAGCAGTATCCCGGCATTTGACCAGGATTAGTCCACTTCATGTTTTATAAGTGTCCACATTTTTAGATTCAACTGGAAAAACAAATATTCTTTAGCAAATGGGATAAGATAGCTTTAGGATCAGGACCAGACACATCGATACTTCACCCTGTCTATTTCTTTCTCATAGTAAAAGCCAGGGCAATTGCTCAAGTCAGGGTAGCTGAAAAAGTCTTTTAATCTGTTATAAAACCAATAGCTTTTCACCTCAAGCTGCTTGATTGAGGTACTTTTAGCTATAGAACTGTTGCTGAGACTGGAGGTCATTTAAGGGGTTCATCTGGTTGGTAACCATGAGCACTGTGCTTGATGGGTAAGCCAGGGTGAATCATAGAAGCTGAAAACACCTTTGTCCATGACCTACTGGATACTCATCCCTCATGCCCCGCCTTTTCCAGAAAAGTGAGGAGGTGGCGTCGAAACAGCCAGCTATGCCAATGGTGTTCAGAGCACATGGACTTCATGCTGTGGCTCCTGAGCCGTCCTGGCTTCACTGAACCTGTTTAAACACACTTGTTTCTCAGAATTCATTGCTCCTACAGGTAATACATTAGGCACTCAAAGAAATATTAGAGACATAAAATAGAAATGATTGTTTTTTGAACTCAGATGACTTCAGTTCGATCCCCAGAACCTACAGTTCAAGGAGAGAACAAACTTCAGCAACATTTCCTTTTATCTCTCTACATACTCACAGTGTGTGTGTGTGTGTGTGCGTGCGCGTGCCCTGTTCCTCTCTCTCTCCCTCTCTGTCTCTGTCTCTGTCTCTCTCTCTCACACACACATACACAAACACACACACACACACACACACACACACACACACACACACACACTAGCAATGATAATAATACCCATAAATGAAATTTAAAAAGACCAAGGTAAAAGTTGGGGTCTATTGTAGGAAAACCTATGACATTAGTACTCATAAAAGTGGTTCAAAATGCCACCAAAGGATCATATGAGGAAAGTGGGGGTATCAGTTCACAAAGAATGGATTTAAGTTTCATCAACAATTGACACAATGATAAAGAAAACAGAAGAGACATCTGAATGCAGTATGAGCACACATACCCCAGGACTTCCCAGAACATTTAACTCCTAGAGTACTCTTTGGAGAAGCCCCAGCCGATTGTTTCCAGAGTTATGGAGATCTGAAGCTCCACCCACTTGGTCCCAGAGCTGGTATCCCTTCAGGTGCTGTACCAGCTAATCTCTCCAGGAACTTTCTTAGAGAATTTTAGCAAAACTCTTATGCTATCTGTGATCTTTGCCTACAATGGAAGCTAGAATATTTGGTTCTGAGTTTTGTGAGATAGAATGTGGTCAAACAAGGAGACTAATGACGTGTAGGCATTTTAAAAATAGTTTGGGGATGGATTGGAAATTGTTAGGTATGCCTCGCTGACTCCCTTCTGGTTATTCCTCCTACTAATTTGGTACTGCTAATTGGCAAGTGCTTCTATTATAGAAATGCGGCTGGTGAGTTGTGTCTGCATTTTCCGTCTTAGAAGGTTGACATGAGGAATCTCAGACTATAAAGAGAACTTTCTATCAATTACCCATTCTCTTACCACAAGAGTATTTCTTATGACTTATATGAAAAACATGTCTATGTAGCTCACTATCTATCTATCTATCTATCTATCTATCTATCTATCTATCTATCTATCATCTCTATCACTTATCAATCATCTATCCATTATCTATATATTTATATCATGTCTATATTTCTATCTCCATATAAATGCGTTTTGCTACAATAAAAAAGGCATAATCATACAATCACTCCTCTGTACATAATAATTAAATTCTGATAATTTATTTATACACATTGTATTTTCTGAGTAGTTTGATAGTTATTAAAAAGTATTTGTGGTCTGCACAATGCTGTTGACATAAGTGTTATGTCAAAATATATACTATATGTGCCTCTGAAAGAACCCTAAACTTAACTGACAGGGTAAAGAAGTTTGATTGCTTCAATTTCAAAGGGAATGTCATGATCTATTTCAATATAATGTATAAAATGAGTTAGGATTGAACTTGTTTTAAAAATAGGACTATAAAACTTAAAAACTGTGAAATAAAATGTTAAATTCATAAGGTTTTAAAATCCACAGCAAATTCATAGCTTCATTTTGAACAGTCCTCTAAATTGTCAATCTATCTATACGTGCCTAAAATGATGAAACAGTAACTTATTTTAGGAGACATCCTAGTGAAGCACTTCCTGAGGACAAGTCCAGAGTAGCTATAAAAAAATGAAAAAAACAAACAGCCATGTAGTATGGAGAGGTAGGATGGTTCAGTGGTCAAGAGTATCTGTTGCCCTTGCAGAGAGACCCCAGAATCCTCATGGTTGCTCAAAGCCATTCATGACTCTGGTTTTAGTAAATCTGGCACCTCTTTCTAGCCACTGCAGGTATCAGTCATGAAAGTGGTGCAAAGGTATACATGCAGATAAAACACCCATACACGACAAAATAATAATAATAATAATAATAATAATAATAAGTTAATCTAATAACAGAAAAAAAATAAAAAAAACCTTCTGTGTAGAAAGAAAACAAACCTCACCCATCCTTTGTGATCTACTGGCTTTATTTGCATCAAGTATATTAAATATTAATAATTTCAGATCAAGAAAGAAGAAAAATTTCAAAGACTCAAATTGCAGTGCAAAAGAAACAATCAGCAAGTTTAGAGACTGCCCTGCACATAGATGCAGTGGTAGAGGGGTATCAGTCTGAAGTCACAATGAAGCCCACTCAGGTTATCTCCAGCATTCTGATGATCTGGGCAGTTCTAATTCTTAGAAGCAAAAGACGCCCAAGTGATTTGTAGTGACAAGAGTCGGCTAACTTTTACCTTCTGTGAACCCTTATTCTCAGAACAGTGTTCAAAGCTCACAACTCTAGAGGGGGACTATGAAGGAATGAATATTTTTTTAGAGTCAGCAGTAATACGTTGTTTCATGCTAGTGTGCAGGGGTGGGCTCATATCTGAAATCAACGATTCAATTAGTGCTCTGTTTCCCATATTGCAGATAGAGGCGCACTTGGTATTCCTGGTGACTTTGAGTGACTTCTGATGAAGAGGGTATGTGCTGAATTCTACTGTAGAGAGTGACAGTAAGGGATGTGACAGGCAGTAACAAAGCATTTTAAAAATGTTGACACAAAGGTGATTTGCATGTGATGTCAAAATTCACAAACTGAATATTCAAAACACAGAGGGAGATTATCTGAAAACACTGGTTCTTTCAGATAGCTGTAGTATGACAGAGAACCTGTGTGACACTCATTTAAGGTCAGACTCATGAGGATTTTGCGTGGAGAAATGATGGAGACAGGTTCAAGAGGCTTTCCTAGCATCACTAATAGTAAGAGAAATACAAATCGGAACTGCTGTGACATGGAGCCTTGGCCTAGAATTCACACTGTCAAAACTAAAGATAATACAGGCTTATGAGGAAGTGAGAAGAGAGGACTGTGTAGTAACGCCAGAGAGAATGTCGATCAATGAAGATATTACGGGACCCAGAACAGTTTCCTCAGTTACAAGTATAAATATCACGTGTCTTTTGAACACCACTAATAGCTAAGAAGTGGAAATGCCTGTGTTTGGTTTGTATACATACATTTAAAATAGAATTTAACCTAAATTTCAAAAATAATGTCTTCTTGTATAGAAAAGTTGATAGAAAACCATGCGTGCTTGGTAGTTCACACCAACTTGGTTATTGTGAGTCATCTAGAAGAGGAAACCTCAGTTGAAAAACTACCTCCATCAGATTGGGCTATAGGCATGTCTATAGTAGCATTTTCTTAATGTTTGAGAACCCAGGATACTGTGACAGTTCTAGCCCTGGGCAACTTGTTCTAGGTTGTTTTAGCCATAGACAAATTGTTCCACATTGTTTAAGCACAGTCAGAGCAAGCCATGGGTGGGGGGTGGGGGTGGGGAAGCCAGTCAGCAACCGTCCTCTATGGTTTCTGCTTCAGTTCTTGTCTCCAGGTTCCTGCTCTGAGCTGATGTATCAGACTCCCTCAATTAAGGGCTGTAACCTATAAGCTGGATTCAATCTTTTCATTCCCATGTTGCTTTTGGTCAGTGTTTCATCACAGCAAAGAGAAATTAAACTAACACAGGACTGGAGAGATGGCTCAGAGGTTAAGAGTGTGTATTTCTCTTTCAGAGAACCCAAGTTTGGCTTCCAGCATTCGTGTCTGGCAGCTCACAGCCACCTGGAAGTCTAGCTCTATGGTCTCCATTGCCTTTTTCTAGTTTCTAAAGGCATTGTAGCCATGTGTACATACACAGACACACATGTATATACATAATTAAAATAAAACAAATCTCTAAAAATAAGGAAAAATGTAGAATTTATCAGGTAAACCATTTTATTGTCATAAATCACGAAAACTGTGTGTTTCTACATGATGCAGTGCATTTGAATTTTGCTGTGTTGTCAAGTAAGAAGTCTAAATCAGGAGATTATTTAATTCTAGGTATTCAGTCTAGAATAATTTAAAAGCTACAACAGTTAACATTCCATATTCGAAATGTAAGACTGTGTTTATACAAAATGTAATAACAGGTCTTTGCATATATTTGAAGTGATAAATTGTTTTTTTTTTCATCCATGGGATGCAAAAATAATTTAACCAAGTTATATATTATATTGTTTTCACTGTGGTGGTTTGAGTGAGAATGGGTTTTGGTAGGACCAGAAGGTTTGGCTTTGTTGAAGGAAGTGGGAGTGGGCTCTGAGGCTTCAAAGGTTGACCCCAGGCTCTGTCTTCCTTCCTCTCTCTTTACTTACTGTGAATCAGGTTGGAAGCACTTAGTTACTTCTAGAGTGTCATGCCCACCTGCTGCTACCATGCTCCCTGCCATGAAGGCCATGGATACCCTCTGAAATTGTAAGCAGGTTCTCAGTTAAATGCCTTCTTTTATAATATGCTTTGGTCATGATGTCTCTGCATAGCTACAGAGAACTAACTCAGACATATGTTTAAGCAAAGCAAAACAGGAGTAGAAATTTGGATAAAAATTAGTATGATGTCCTGCTAGAGTGGTGTCTCTGTGTTTAAGAGAGATGCTTGCTCTCCCAAAGGACCTGTATTTAATTCCCAGCATCCATCTGGTATTCACAACCATTAACATCCTTTGTCCCAAGGGATCCAATACCCTATTCTGGTCTCTGGGCACTGCATGTGTGTAGTGTACAAACAGACACAGGCAAAACATGATGTATGTGGATACATCAAATTGAATTTTGTAAACAAGTACGCGGTAATTTTAAAGTGTTATAAAATTATAAATTGGGACCATAAAAAAAGAAAGTGTTGCTTAACTTGAAGTTTCAGTGATATCAATATTAAATATTTTAAGGCTGTTTTATTTGCAAATGAACATTGCTGACACCATAAGCCAGCAATCCTAGATGTGTTTATGGAAGATAAGGTAGTTAATAGTTCAGAAAAAATAGGTGCCTCCTGTAGCCTTAAGATAGCATGGGATAAGGTGCTAATGTACTTTTATTTGGCTTACAGTGGGAGAAAAATAATAATCTTTTCTCACTTTATTCCTGTGGGTCTGTACTTTTCATTGACAGAATTGATTGCCCGCATCAATACTCCAAGAACACATCTCCCAAGTTCCACTGTATTTTTCTACTCATTCTCTGTTTTATTTGCAATAAAATGCAGTCAAATTCTTCCAAATTAGGAAGCTGAAATGAAATGTCACAGGTTGTCAGCATCACACTGAAAAACAAAATGCTAACACACCTGACAGATGGTTCATACCCTGAAAACATCCTGTTGCAAAGCAGACGCTTAAAGAGAAAAATCATAGTTGCATAAGAACTTCTTGTCCTATATAATCAAGAGAGCTAGAGTCTGAGGTCTTTGACACCAAGCCTCTGTGCTTCAAAACGTCTAGAAGAAATGATGCTCAGAGTAGTTTTCATTTAAAGATTCTGTATTTCCAATTACAGTAATAGTATTAGACAATTATAAGTAATGTGCTGATGCAATCTGGCATGCCCTTGATTTATAAAAGTAGCAAGTATAAACTTCCTGAATATATTAAGTAAATATTAGCATCAAGAAAAACAGATAAGTCTCCTTCCTATCCTACAATTCCGATTTCACAGTTTATCACCACCCTTGTAGCAGTCCACTTGATGTGGCCTCTCCATCCATCCTGCTGCTCTCATTCTCTGGAAACTAAGTAGATCTTCTCCAACTTCCTCTGTTCTCAACCCATTCCTCAGTCTCAGTCACCAACACGCAGGCACACTCTCTCCCTGCTACCTCAGGCCTGCTAGAGAATCAGGTATGTAGTTCTTACTCTCCAATCTCAATTCGCCATGCTCATCACCAGCCCTGTATTCGACCACTTATAAGGACCTATCTTTTTTTTTATACTCCATTCCCTGTATTCCTTCCACAGTTGTTCTTGGAAGACCCGACTTTCTCTTCCCTGGGACCCTTATAACTAACTCTACCCCCCTTCTAGCCCATCCTCATTTCCTCCTCTTCAACTCCCAATACCTAGAACCTAATTCTACCAGGCAGCCCCAGTGGTTACACCTGGCAGAACTCAGAAACTCTTCCTAAACAACCCACAGCAACCACACACTCCTAAGATCAAGAGAGGGCAATAAGAGCAAAGGAATAGAAAACTCACTCAACAAAGACAAGACCAGATGTCAACACCTAGAATTACAATAATCCACCACACAGATGTCAGATGCTAGTGTAAAAATGCAATCAATAAAAAACCAGGACAAAATGTTTCCACTACAGCTCAGCAGTCCTACTTCAGTAGTCCCTGAGAAAAGCAGTGCAGCTGAAGCATAAGACAAGAACTTCAAAATTGCTATTATGCATATGCTCAAGTATATAAATGAAACCAGAAAATAAAGTCACCACAATACATGATAATCAAAACAACGAATGTATAGAACATAGAAAAAATATTAAAAACTGCAAGGGAAAAAGGCCAAGTAACATATAAGGGAATACCTATTAGAATAACACTCGATTTTTCAATGGCGTTTCTAACTGTCAGAAGGGGATGGGCTAGCTTAGACTAGTATGCATACTTTAAAACAATATGAATAAATTTATTAATGAAATATATGAAAGTACAACCAAACAATGAAATTAGATGAAGAAAACTATTCAAGACATGAAAGAGGAAATAAATCAACCACCCAAATGGAGGAGTATCTGGAAATAAAAAAAAAATAGGAATTTCATCAGGAACTTCACAGGCAAGAATGAGAAAGAAGTCAGGGAAACACCACCCTCCACAACAGCCTCAAAAATGTAAAATATACTGGGGTAACTCTAACACAACTTGCAAAAGACATGTATAACAAAAACTTTATGATGTTGAAGGAAGACATTAAAGAAGATATCAGAAGACAGAAAGATCTCCTATGTTCATGGCTCCATAGGATTATTATAGCAAAAATGGCCAGTTTACCAACAGCAATCTATAGACTCGATATAATTCCAACACAATTCTTCACAGATTTCTGAAAGGATAATCATCTTCATATGGAAATAAAAATATTAAAAATAGAATCACCTAAACAAACAAACAAACAAGCAAACAAAAAACAAAGAGAAAAAACCCCACAAAACAAAAAACCATGATAGCTAAAACAATCTGAAATAATCAAAGAAATGCTGGAGGTCTCATGATCTCTGGCCTCAAATTTTACTACGGAGCTATAGTAATAAAAACAGCATGATATTGGAACAAGAACAGGTGTGTTGATCAGTGGAATTGAATCAAAGACCTAGACATAGATACACACATCTATGGACAACTGGGATTTTATAAGGAAGCCTGAAATATACACTTAAGAAAAGAATATCTTTAACAAAAGATTCTGGTTAAGCCTAATGTAGAAGAATGTAGAAGGTTCTATCACCCTGCACAAGACTCAACTCCAAATGCATCAAAGACATTAACATTAAGCTGCTTACACTGAATCTGATAGAAGAGAAAATTAAGAATAGTCTTGAAATCATTAGCACAGGAAATAACTTTCTTAAAATACTCTTAGCACAGGCTAACAATTAACAAAACTAATAATTAATAAATGGGCTCTCTGGAAAGTGAAATGCTTCTTATGCCAAAGGACTCCATTACTCAGATAAAGTGGGCAGCCTCCTTTATCAGAGAAGATTTTTATTACCTACACATCCAATAGTTGGATAATATCTAAAACAGATAAAACACTCAAATAACAAGACATCAAAAATATGAGTAACCCAATTAAAACCCAGACACAAAAAGACAAATATGGTTTGTATTCACTTATATGTGGATGTTAGCTGTTAAATCTTTTTTTTTTTTTATTTTGGCCAAACATTTTATTGAGTATTTTGTACTTGTTTAACACACACTTCAATGGTCTTACTTGGGGAGGGAGAGGGTGGTTTTCATAGATTCCCAAGGAAATGTCAGAAAAGCAAAATATGGCCAGTATCCATTTGCTTTTTTAGGGGGTTCTGGGTTAATAGTACATTCCTATGCATTAGATCTCAAGTTTGTTTGTTTTATAGACACACACACACACACACACACATATATATATATATATATATATATATATATATATATATATATATATATAGAGAGAGAGAGAGAGAGAGAGAGAGAGAGAGAGAGAGCATTGAGATTTCAGTTGAAAGAATCTGGAAAGTAACACACTCACACACTCAACCAACCCTCCTTAATGGCTAGCTTGTCTGCACAGAGTGTTCATCTCTCTGTGGGGACCAAAGGACATCTAGATGGCTGAAAGTTTTTGGAAGATCTTGGGATTGCTTGCCTCATTTACTGGGGAAGATCAGGAAGTGGCCTTCAAGGACACTTTTACTTGGAAAAGTACAACACCAGTAACAAGCCAAGGCTTACACATCTAACATTTGCTTGGTGAAAGCAACTCAATAGCAAATGAAAATTAAACATGTCTTACTTTTTCCCTTACAAGAACATAAAAATCATTAAGGGGAACAGGAAATTTTAAAAATGTAACACAGTTTTTCCTTTTAGTAGTTTTTGGATAGTTTATGACAGAAAGTTTCCAGTTTTGTTTGTTTCTTTGAATGAAGATTTTTGGTCCAAAGGTTTTGTTTGCTCCTAGTATCTGCTTCTGTCTCCCCCACTATCAGATTGGCTCCCTCCAGGGCCACTACCTTTTGGTGCTCCATGACTTGAACTACTGTAGGAATCACGTGGAGAAGGGTACCCCCTTTCCATAGAAGGGGGAAGCCCTTATTCTTGTCTGCCCACGTGATCACGACCACTTGAGTAGAGATCACTTCGGCTGCTTGAGTAACTGTCTTGGCTTCCACCATATCCATCATGTGAGCTGCTGTAATCATCATAGAGACTCCTTCCACCATAAGATGGCGGGAGCCCTCGCGTAGGTAGAGTACTATGTGAGTTGCCGTAGTAGCTCTCATGCGAATCTCTGTAGGAACTTCCACTTGGATTATCTGAATAGTCACAATCCTGACCATATTCATCTCTGTCACTATAGCTTCTTGATAGATAGTCATCTCGTGAACTGCAATGACCATAGTTACTGTAAATATAATCTCTTGGCGGTGGTGCATAATCTCATGTATCTCAAGAACTTGGATAGTCTATGCTTAAATAGCTGTCTTTAGTGGAATATCCATCATCTCTCAGGGACAAATAAACATCTCTATGAGAAGGCAGAAGTTCCCTTCATGGCGCACTTCCATAACCATCTCTTCCACAATGCACAAGCTGAATGTCTCTACTGGTCTTTGGTAGATGCTACAATCCTTAAGAAGCAGGCTCTAATGCGAGTGAAGGGGTGGACTTGCTAGCAAGGTGAGAGCATACATTCAAAAAGCCAGCTGTTAAGTCTTTAATGAGAAGGCTACAGGCCATAGAAACACAAAGATTAGGAATATAGCAAAGGACTAGGAGAAAGATTGAATCACCCTAGTAATAAAAAAAAAAAGAATAAATAATTAGTTATAGATACATGGGGATGAAGTTTGAGGAAGTTGGACCAGGAGGATTAAATGGGAAGATGGCCATACGCATGAAAGAGCTTGTTGTGAACTTGAAAACCCAAGTTTCATCCCAGTATGCACATATTGTGGGCAGCTTTTGTAATCCTAGGAACCTCACCAAAATATGAAAGACAGACAGAGACTTGCTTGAAAGCTTGTAGTAAGATAGCCCGATGTATACAGTGCAGCAGAAATCAGAGAGAAGCTGACAGCCAGGTGGAAGATATATTAGACAGAAATATTTTAGTAACCTATATATTTATATAATACATGTATACTATATTATATACATGTATACATAATGCATACATTATATATGTGTGTGTGTGTTTATGGGTATGTATATATGCATATGTATGTATATTTTATGAGGAAAATATGTTCATTTCAAGAATACTAGAATAAAATTAATAGAATAATATATATCAAAAGTCAAAAGGATTACATTGGTTCCACATTTTATTTTCAATAAATAAAAGTGTTAAATTTAGGGAAAAAGACGAAAGAGTTCATGTATAGAACATGGAGTTTAAATACACATCTCCAAAGCATTAGGATAAATAACAAAGCATGTAATTTTTAAATAATGAGCAAAAATTTCTTTTCCACAAGACTAGAAGTCCTAGAAGTTAGGGGATGATCTGTTATAATTCTGCCTTTTGTCCAGTACAAAAGGACCTGACTCAGAGAAAATGGACATTAGAAGCCAAGAATACTGTGTTAGTTACGTCTATATTTTTGTGATGAGACATCATGACCAGGAACACTTATAGAAAAAAAAGTGTTTATTGGAGGATTTAAAGTTTTAGAGGATGAGTTCATGACCAACATGGTGGGGAGCATGGTAGCAAGCAGACAGGCGTGGTGCTAAAGCAATAGCTGAGATTATATCTTCATCCGCAAGCATGAGGCAGAAAGAGCTAATTCAGAATGGTTGGGCCTTTGAAACCTGCTTCTAGTTACATAATTCCTCCAACAAGGCCATACCTAACCCAACTGTTACCAAACAGTTTCACCAACTGCCACCAACTATTCAAATATATGAGCCTATAAGGTGTAGGAGGAGCTAAGGTGGGAGGAGTAAGGAGAGGAAGAGGAGGAGTAAGGAGAGAAAGAGGAGGAGGAGTGGGGAGAGAGAGAGAGAGAGAGAGAGAGAGAGAGAGAGAGAGAGAGAGTTAAAGACAGAGAGTTAAAGAGAGAGAAAGAGAGACATGGAGGTGGATATTTGTGTGTCTTTGGCAGTCAAAAGTAGCTGGTATATCTAGGTTGGGTATTGGATTATACCTCTGATTGTATGGGAATCTCCTTATTGAGCATTACCAAATATATAAAGCCTTTGGATAATCTAAGCATTAGAGTCTCATTTGTACGGAGCCCACATGGTTGGTGGGATGGTCTGGGCAATGCCCAGCCTTGCGGAGACACCCTGGAAGACTGGCAGAGCCATCTCCCACGCTGGTGTCTCATGGGTGGCAGGGCTGGTGTTTCTAGCTGGCTGTTTCTAGCTGCAATGCGCACGTGACCTCTGGCCACATAGCATGGAGGCTGAGTTAGGCAGAGCCACTTCAGCTTAGATAGTCGGCTTGACCAGTGGCCACTTTAAAAATATCTTCCACAACAATAAGGGGCATTTTCATTAAAATCACAATGAGCAGTTACTTGAAAAATCACTATATATTGAGGATAAGAAATTCACACCGTATAAGAAAAGGAAGTAAGATATTAAAATATGTGGAAAATTACCTAGGAAATATAGGAAATATTGAGTAAAATTAGCACTTTTAAGGATGGTGGCATAGACTAAGCAATAAGCAAAATGTAATAGGAGTCCAGAAATTTCTGCTGATCATTTGGAAAATTGAATGTGCAAAACTGTGGAAGAATTACAAATTATTATATTATTTACAAATGATTATATTATATTATTATATTATAATAGTGAAAAGTCAGGCAGATGAGTGACTTTTTGCTACTAGAGAACTAATAATGCATAGCTTGATATGCATTTTATGGTGAGGGACAAGCCAAGAAAAGAAGGACAAGCTCCTCAAGATGGGAAGTAGGAAATTCTGAGCTTGTGGAAGTGCCCAGAGTCTTAAAGACAATAAGATATAAGTACAGGTGTCAGTAGCAACCCGGAAGGCTGATCCTGAATCAATGTTGAAGATCAAAGACTGAGAATACGTGTCTTTCTCTTTATTGACGGGTTAACTATGGTGATAAATTTGATTATATGACGAGGAGTGGCCAACAAATAGTAGGAATAAAGAAAATTAGACTCTACATGACTATGGACTACTGGAAATAAGACAGCTTTGGTTTTTAGATGTTTAAATTGCGTTTTGTTTTAATCATTAACCAATATATACACATATACGCTTACATGAGTGTGCACATGTAAATCTTAATGAACCAAGTATTTCCTGAGTTTGTACAAAACAGAGAGAGAAAAATCCCACAAACACCATTCTGACCCATCTTCTCAGTTATACTTATGACATGATTTTATTATGTTGATGCTTGCATAATTATGGGTATATATGTTATTTTAAGATATCTTGCATGGTATGATTATTTTTCCTTTCTTGCTAAGTGATTTACTTTCTGGAAATGAAAATTTCCAATTTAGGGTACTTATTTTTTTCACATATTCCAGGCTAACTTAAACGTCTTCATGAATTTTTAATATTTTTTGTAATGTACAATATCATGACAAAATCAATTTTTTCTTCTGAAGACTTCTGACCCACTCCATTTAGAACTAATTTTCCTTTGTGCCTGTCACATACCCCAGAATTTCCATTTCACGATGAACCCATAGATATCCTTCATACTTACTCTGTTTTCTGCTTATCATATATCAATCTGTGTTGGTGCATGCCTTTGTTGTAATGTATCTCTCTTTAGAATAGCATCTTGTGTAGAATGTATAATAGCATATTTAGGAGACATTGAATATTTCTTCCACTATTCTTGATTTATGGTTTGTCTGGATATCAAGCTCTGTGTTTGAAATAATACCACTACAACCTTATGAACAATGCTCCATTGTCTCTACATTCCATTTTTCGTTCTGAAGCTGCTTCAAGCTTTCCTAACTCCAGAGAATTTTATTTCTGTTCTCTGTGGCTCATAAAATTTTATCTTTGACTTCAATGTTCTAAATGTTCATGATGATTTACATGGAAATAGATATTTCTAAATACATAGTTTTCTGAGCACACAGGAAGGCTTTTAAATTTTCTGGTGGTCCATGTCTTCAATCATGAGGGAAAAAAAAAAAAGGATTTCTTAATTAATGATTCTGTTGGGTGTAATTATTTTGTTTTTTTGTTTGTTTTTGATTTTTGCTTTTTTTTTTTTTTTGAGACATAGTTTCTCTATGTATCTGTAACCTTGGCTGTCGAGGAGCTCACTCTGTAGACCAGATTGGCCACAAACTCAGAGGGATCCATCTGCCTCTGCCTCCCAGTGCTGGGATTAAAGGAATATGCCACTAACCACCTTACTTTGTCTGTCTATCTATGTTTTTTTTGACTATCATATCTCTTCCTATATCTTTTAATGATAGTTTTTCTTATTGAATTGTTACCAATTTTTAGTATTCTTATTTCACATTTATCTGCTTTTAGAAAATTTTTCTTAGCTTTATTTTTAAAAATTTTTGTACACTTAAAAAACATTAAGAATGTATTGAATATTTCAGACAATTTATTTTTGATCATATTCACCCTTTCCACAAGTCCTCCAAATCCACCCTTTTTTCCTACCCACTAAACTTTGTTCCCTATTTCTTTTTCTTTTTATTCTTTAGTTAACCCATCAAATTCAATTTGTACTGCCATTGTACCCTTGGATGTGTGGCCCTTCCACTGGAGGAAATATTGCTAAATTCTTTAGTACTGTCTTGTTCTGCTTTCACAAAAGTTTTATTTCTCTATGATAAATGAATTTATAAGCATTTATAAGAACAAATGTACTTATTCACACACAGTTTTACTTCAGAAAATTTGTGGGATTTCCTTGTTTGTTTTGAAGTTCTGTCCTTTAACTTAGAGGATGTTTGCAGGCACCAAGTGATCCCAGGTTGTCCCTGATACATCAACATAGGACTTTTAATGTTGACTTGATAATTAAGCTTCTAGATGGAGCTTGTAACTGTGATTTTTACTACCAGTGCTGATGTCACTTCTTACCGAACTTAAAAATAATTGACATTTTTTTCTCTCTACTGAGATTTCCACACACAGATTTTATTTTTCCATACCCTACTTTTCCAGGAGACTAATAAAGCTGGAGTCAGGCTATTATATTTTGATGGTGCGTTCATCCAATCTCTGTGTGATCAAACGAACACCTACCCTTTGAGTGTGAGACTTCCTTAACTTCAGTCTTTTGCTGGTATAAAGTAAAACTAATTTCTTGAAAACATGTCATGTTTATTTATTGTGCTTTATTTATTTATTTTTTTTATATTTTTAATATAAATAAGGAGCACAAATGTCCTCCTTCTTTCCCTCTTCCCCCTTCCCTTTGGCCCTGAGAGGGTACCCTCCCTGTATCTCCCTACCCTGGTGCACCAAGTCTCTGGAGGATTAGGTGCATCTTCTTCCACTGAGGCCAGACATGACAGCCCTCTGCTTCATATGTGCCTTGGACCAGCCTGTGTATGCTCTTTGATTGGGGGCTCAGTCTCTGAGAGCTCCCAGGGATCCAGGTTAGTTGACACTAACCTGGTGTTCCTGTGGGGATGTTATCTCTTTGAGGGCCTTCAGTTCTTCCCCTAACTCTTCCATAGGGGTCCTTGACCTTCCTCCAATGTTTGTCTGCAGGTATCCTACATCTATCTCAGCCAGCTGCTAGGTAGAGTCTCTCAGAATCTGCTAGGCTAGGCTCCTGTCTGTAAACACAACATAGCATCATTAATAGTGTGAGGGATTAGTACCTGCCCCTGGGATGGGTCTCACAATAGTCACTGGTTGGTCATTTCTTTAGCCTCTCTTCCATCATTATCCCTGTATTTCTTTTAGACATGACTATTTGGGGTCAAAAGTTTTGTAGGTGGGTTGGTGTCCTGACTAACAGTCCATCCAACAAAGAGCTAGTACCCAAAATATATAAAGAACACAAGAAGTTAGATTAAAAAAATAACTCAATAAATGGGGTACTGAACTAAACAGAGTTTTCAATAGAGGAATCCCAAATGGCTGAGAAGCTTTTAAAGGAAGTTTCAACATCCTCAGTCATCAAGGAAATGCAAATCAAAAAAATCCCCTGAGATTCCATCTTATACCAATCAGAATGGCTAAGATCAAAAGCTGAAGCAACAGCAGATTCTGGTGCACACGAGAAGCAAGGGGAACATTGCTCCATTGCTGGTGGGATTGCAAACTTGTAACAGTACTCTTGGAGTCAATCTGGCAGTTTCTCAGAAATTTGGAAATAGTTCTACCTGAAGACCCAGTTATACCACTCCTGGACAAAAGATGCTCTACCATGTCTCAAGGATGCATGCTCCACTATGTTCATAGCAGCCTTATTCATAAAAGCCAGAAACTGGAAGCAATTCACATGTCTCTCAGCTGAAGAATGGATGCAGAAAATGTGGTACATTTAGACAATGAAATACTATTCAGCTATTAAAAACAAGGACATCAAGGACTTTAAAGGCAAATAGATGGAACTAGAAAATATCATCCTGAGTGAGGTAATCCAGACCCAAAAGGACATTCAAGGTATGTAGTCACTGATAAGTGGCTATTAGATGAAAGTTCAGAATACCTATGATTCACCCCACAGACCCAAAGAAGGTAAACAAGAAGGAAGCATCAAGCATGGTTGCTTGAATCTCACTTAAAAGGGGGAACAAAGTAGTTATAGGAGGAAGAGAGAGGGAGAGATCTGGCTGGGAAAGGAGAGTGTGAGGGGAATGAAGGCAGGATCAGGCATGGAGAGTTGTAGGAGAGAGTCCCAGAAGGCCAGAAGAATGGATGGGAATATGCAGCTGCTGGGGTAGAGGGAGTGGAGGAAGTCCCAGAGACCCACAATGAGGGAAGCTCCCCAGGAGTCAATGCAGGTAACTTCAGCCTAATTGCCAAATAGTGGGGATATGGAATCTGAAGGGACCATTTCCAGTAGCCAGACAGGACCAAGTGGAGGAATGGGAACACCAACCTACCTACAAAATGTTTAAGTCATGTTTCAACTTGTCAATTTTATTAGAAATATAGATGTCTAACAAACAGTTCAAACTGTATAAGCCAATGCGTTTGTTTTGTATGATCATATTTACCCATGATCACGTCACCACAATAAAGATACACATTGTCCCCAAACCAGTTCCCACTGTCCCTTTTCTCTCCTTTTAGAAGCCCCCCCCTCTCTCACACACACATACACACACACACACACACACACACACACACACACACACACACACCCTCCTCCAGGGTTGAAGCCTTTGGTCTTGCTCTTTTCTGCATAACGATTTAAAGATTCGTGCATGTTTTTGAAATGTCAGATATTTTTTCCATTCATTCCAATGTGACTTTACCATTCTATATATTTAGTACTCATAAACACAGCTGCTGGCAGCTTAGATCCATTATAAATTATATATATATATCTATATACACACATATACATACATACAATCATATATATTCATATACTCATATCTATGTATTCAGGGAAGTACTATAACTCAACCTGTCACATTGAGGTTCTGTGCTGTAGAAGATTTGGGTGGGAAGCAGTGTCTTCATTGACTGAAAACTGGAGTGTGGTACTTTAAAGATGTGGCTTTAAACAAATGCGGGTCATGTTATATACAGTTTCTCTTGTAAATCATGAATTCACCAACAGCATAACTTCCTTTTGTCCATCAAGCTGCGTACTGTTAAATATATACCCACAGTGTATTGTGTTATATTACTGCATTCATTCTTTACCCACTAAAATTATTACATTAAAAATTTCTAAGAATTCATAAGGTTATCTGACAATTTTCATCATTCAGCCTCTGCAGGCTAAGATTCCAGGGGTTGGGAACTGACAAATTCAGTGCCAACCCAAACTGCCGTTTCACCTGTCAGAATGTTAGTTTTCCAAGGACATAAGATTAGTCTGGTGACTTATACCTCATTCATTTTATGAAATAGACCAAGATTCACAAAGAATACAGATCATTTTGTAAAGTAGTAGAGTTTTCTAGAGAGGACAGAAATCTGAATGTTGATCTTCTCAAAAGGACGATTGAGGGAAGCCAGAACATTCAGAAAAGTGGGATGGAAGAAGCTCTGAGAGAAAAAAGAATCATGCGTTTTTTTCAAAAAGGGGAAATAAAACTGGAAAAAAATTACCCCTGAAGACTGATTTGAAAATCTAAACACAAACTACAAACAGAAGCACAAAGACTAATGCAACATGCTTTATAAGAAAAAACAATTGATTATTTACATAAATATCAATTATTTATGTTTATAAATAAGCATTCAAAATAGAATGGGTAATGTTCTAACAGTTTCTGCAAATATAACATCATTAATTATGAAAATTAATTGTATAATATTTACCTTAAATTGTCTAAAGTAAGAAGCTAATTCATGTTAAATTATGTGAGATTGTGAAATTTGGAACTTCTCAAGACATAGTACATTATATGGTACACCATAGAACCTTTTATGCAACTGTAAAACACCCATGCTCAGGGTATTGTAAAGCAGTACCCATGACTGAAGACTGGGAACCAAGGAGAAGGAGACAGAAAGAGTATACCATGAACATGTGCCTGTTATGTTAGGATTCAGAAACAAACACGTGACACCAGAATTCTAGAAATGATGCTTAAGACACATCCTCCTGATCAAAAATGCACTAAAACATAAAAAGGATTTGCCACTACACAGTGTATAGATTCCAGGGTAAGGATCCTGTACTGTAGAATTTATCCTCTTTTTTGCAGTTTCAAATCAGTGCTTGAAGAAGTTTCTTCCCAGAGTTTTAGTTTATCATCAACAACACAAATAACATCGGAGCTTTAGCAGGTTCATTGGATGAGGACAGATACAGCCCAAGTCAAGTTTCTCTTAGAAATAGCCGAGTTGTTTTCATGTTTAACACTCCAGGCATCCAAGGAGAAGAACAAACTGCTTCATGACACTGACTGGAAAATGTAGAGTATGAGGCTTGCTAAAGACATCTTACACGGCAAACGTCTACCCACAGTGGCACTACACAGATCACCCTATTCTCTCACCCTCAAATTCCTACAGCCAGGAGGGGTAAAGCAATACTACACCTCTTGCTTGATGGACTACTGAGTCTGGCTTAGGGAAAAGGGACCCAGTTACCATCCAGTAGAAAGCTAGATTTTTACATTATCTGGATTTTTACAAACTCTCTATGTTTGAGAATTATACCACTTATTTATGTATTTATTTATCTATCTATTTAAAATATGACAAAATAAAAACCAAACAAACCAACTCCCACCCTCTAGTGAAGCTCTTCCCTCTAATCAGTTTCCAGCATGGCTCCATTTCCCAGCATACCTGACTGTACATGAACACACACTGTAAGCACATACATATCTTTACAGTTGTTTCCCTGAGGCAGCCCAGTGTTGATCAAGAGAAACTCCTTTGCCAGAAAGAACAATTTACCATTGTGTTTGGAGTATTTTTTTTCCCTGAAGAGAAAATTACATTGGGCAAAATGCCTTTGGAACTGTATATTTTATATGTTAGGACAAGAACTTAGACTATTTTGCACAAAATGTTAGTTCTTCAAAACAAAAGAAATGTCATCATTGAATATTTCTCCACTTTCAGGTTTTAAATAGACAAATGACTTCCTGTGAGGTGTTTTAACATTGGTGCTATGATATTTACATAGATCTTAAATCTAATATCTCACAAGCATCCACTTGTTCTTTGAAGAAAAGTTAAATACCTCTCAATAGAGAGGGTGGGATGTCTAATGCAGACTAGGTATTTTATTTATAGCCCTTTCTGAAGTGCTGTAAATACATCCATCTTTACAAATAATGCATTTATTTGTTTATAAGATGCCAAGGATTAATCTTTTTCTTATTTTAATTTCAAATTTTTTATTAGATATGCTAATATTTATGGCCATTTTATCAGCATGTTAAATTTCATTGTCATTAGATTCTTTTAGCTATTTCCAAATACAGACAGACTCTCCCTTAAAGGGCTGTGTGTTGTTAGCAAAGTGTCAGAAGTTGGCCCTGCTGACATTTAATCAGCTTTCTTGTCAGTGTTTTCTTCTTCCCCTGTGCTGATGTCCTCCTTGCCTACAAATCTTTATTTCCTCTGGAAGTAGAAAGAGACAAAAACACTTTAAAAATTTTTACCTCTATTTAACTGTCGGAACAATTATAATGTCTTCCCCTGTTTTGAGTTGTTATAATCACCAACAACCGGCATCCTGTCTTTTACTTGTACAATAGACATGGCCAAGGCACAGCTATCTCCTCCCAGGTGAGAGCTCCTTTCCTGCGCATGCTAGACATTAACATTCTGTCTTCTTCCTGCTTTCCAGGCTCCTCTTGCAAAGCTTCTTCTCCTTTTGAACTCCATGTGTTCAAATCTCTGCAACAGCCTCCCTTTCTCTTTGCTTCTGAATTCCTTTTCTGCCATATTGTACATGGCCAATATGACTCCAAAATGACTTCTATTAGTGAATCACTTTCTATAGCATTTAATGCCTATTTAAGCCTCTTAAATATATGAAAGTATTATATGACATGTTCTATGATATTGTTTTCCAAATAAAACTTACAAGTATAAGCTGTGTACAGACATGATGGAGAAAATGTCAGAAGAGCAATATCACTCTATGAGAAAAAAAGGTCAGGAAATTAATTTGAAATTAAATAATATAACTTAACAAGTAAGGGCTTAGGAATGTTTTGAATAGAAAAAATGTGCAGTTATTGCTTGTGCCTGTTTATCATAAACACTTTCTGGACTTAAAGATGATTAAAAGAATCAGATGCTCTTTCATAGAAGATGCAAAGGAAAATAAAAGTGCAGGAAGGCAGGCATCAGTATGGGAGGAAGAATCTGGAGTGGGACAATGTTTAACAAGCACAGCTCATTTGTACATGATAAGAATAAGAGGAAAATGAGCAGAGTGGAAATTATAGCCAAGCAGAACTTGAGATGGGTGTAGTGGAAACAATCATAGTACTGTTCTATAAAGGGATGGAGGTGTTTTTCTAAGTATAGAATCAAAATCTATGATGTTGCCTTGTGTGAGGGAGTGATAAAGTATCTCAGAGTCTTAAATGCATTTCCTGCCTTAAAATTTAACCTCAAATAGAGATGTGTAGGCACCAGCACTTAAAGCTACCCCATTCTCTGTTTCAGTAGGCCGTATGGACTAGAGGATAGGCTGGAAGAAGAAGCAGTGATTTTGGAAGATGTAGGAAGCTGGCGTGTTAGACCCCAGGGAACAGAGTGAGAAAATGCTGGGAAACAGTGGACAACCTCTTCCCATGTGGGCCTACATCAGTTTCCACAGGGATAGATTTCTTATCCTGGCAATGATATATCTTTTGTGAAGGTTTATTAATGAAATTTTGTATTCAGCTCCGAGTCCATTGTAAGATATCTTCTATCTCACATGGATGCAACAATGCGATTGTCTCTCAATATTACTATTTTCTAAATACCACAGGACAGGAGCCCTCAGGAGCTACGGAGTTCTTTGGACATGGTGTCACTATGGGGTTGGGAAGCTGAACTCTGTTTTCACAAACTAGGAGGTCAAATATGCTCATGCTTCAGTAGTTCACCAAGTCTGTGCAGTTCCAACATTGTGAGCAGCATTACTCCTTAGAGTTGGCAGTTTGTCAGGGCTTTACCCTTAAACTTATTTCAGGCTACTGTTGGGGCTGCTTGCCTTGGATGGATTGTACCCTTGGACCTAGGCAAGTTGGTCCTCACTATGCTGATGAGCAGGCCCCTCACCTGCCCTTTGCTGTACTGTGTAATTCCAGCCTTCATGATATGGGCTTCTACTCAACTGTCACCATGCTGAGGAGGCTGGCTTTTTGGACTTAATACCTTGAGAACTGATTGCAGGCTACCAATGAAGCCTGTTCTTTGATGCCAAACAGCTCATAATAAAAAAAGAAAAATCAAGACTCAATTGGCTGACAGGTTTCTTTACCTATTCACATGGTTATTTTAGAATCTAATTGTGGAGGAAAAGGCTTGAGAAGAATCCAAGAAACTGTGAGACCTGGTTCTGCATTCTGGTTAGCTGGGCTGTCTCCCAGCTCAACAGACTCACAGCAAACGTAATATTATATATGAGATTCTGCCTTTTAAAATATTAATCATTGAAGAGATTTCAACTTTGATACCACTAATACATGCCCAAATTTATATTTTTCTCCTGGGAATAATGGAAAAACAGGAAGACTCCTGATTCATCAGTAAGGACTTCCAAAAATATAGTGTTTAGTTTTGGAAACTTCCCTTTCTTTTCTGTGAACCTAGTTACGAAGAGCCATATGTCCTAGACCGGTGGAGCTCCATCTCCCTAATGCTGGGACCCTTTAATCCAGTTCTTTGTATTGTGGTGGTCCCCAGCCATAACATTATTTTTTGTTACTTCCTAACTGTAATTTTGCTGTTATGAGCTGTAATGTGAATATTTTTGGTGATAGAGGTTTGCCAAAGGATCCATGACCCACAGGTTAACAACTGCTACCCTAGGGGATCTTTGAAATGAGTAAATGCTCATACTTCACACACCACCAAGATCTCAGTCCTAAGAAGAAAGCCTTGGCTAGTTCTAAATTGGAAAAAACATCTACTCCAGGAAAAATGAGGTCCCTTTTGTAGATGTACTAAACTAGTACAAGTTCCTAATGTGTCTTCCTGGCTCTAATGTTAGTTGTCTTCAAATATACAACTGTAAGAAATAACTTATAATTTTATGACCATGGAGTTTCTAATGAGAAAATGCGTATTATGAAACAAATCATTTATTTACTTAATTAATTAATTTATTTATTTATTAAGTATATACCCACATATACTTAATGTATCATATACGGATCTACATTTTTGTGTACATGTGTACATTCATGTGATGGTAAGAGATTAGTGTTGTCTTCCTTATTCACTCTCTGCCATAATTTTTGGGACAGGTCTCTTATGGTACCTGGAGCTTACTGATTCTAGTAGTCTGGCTAGCTAGTAAGCTTCAGCAATCTACTTGCCTCAGTGTCCCCAGCCCTAGGGTTATAGACACATTAGCATGTGTGCCTTGTTAACATGGGTTCCAGGGATCCATACTCAGGTGCTCATGCTCGTCCCTGACAGTTTCTCAGATGAAATGAGAGAAAAAAAAAACCCTTAAAAACAAAGTTACACAGAAATATATATTCTATTCCCAGGGAACTAAAAAATAGTTCAACTACTTAAAAAATCCCATGATTAAATGTCTTATTACTCATGGTTTTCAAGGTTTTTGATCATTTTATTACATCTTATGTGCCCAGTCACAAGAATGTTTTATCATGAAAATACATGTTTAGTAATACAATAACATATTGAACTCACAAACAACAGAAAAAAATGTATCTCCTGATTTTTAGATGACATATTTGATAGTTTCCATCTCTCTACTTTTCATAAATTATTTGCATTCTTATGTCATTTCATGAAAAATGAGATTATCATATACTTATTTAGCATCTGTTCATCTTTATAGAGTGTTCAACAGAAGGAAATGCTGAAGGGTTGTGCAGGTCCTGAGATGGCCATTTATTTTTCCAAACTATTATGTTCTATGCAGTTCATGTGGGGATCCCAGCCACCGTCACTCCAATGTCAGTAACATTGCACAGTCACTGTGAGCTCTAACTCAAGCTTAGGAACATTTTCAAGACTGTAGGATGGTGATCAGATATCGGGTGTGAACAGACACAGACCAGTATTGTGAAAAATCTTGTGCCTGAACCAGACTCTCACATTCAACTGCCCACTGGACCAATGCCTGCCTGCTACCATGGACACCCCCTCCCTATTTCATGTATTATTATGCAACAACACACATTTACTTTACTTCCAGGAAACATTTAACATATTTTCAATTCCTTCTATTTTTACCATCAAGTCTCTACTCTAAGCTTTGATTAGTTTTCTTTCCCCAGCCCATGCAGTTGATCTCTGATTGGTTTCTAGTATCTAATCTTGCCATCATTTTATTCGCAGCTGACAGGAGGAACCTTTAGAGGCATGAATCATTTCACTCTACTCCTGCACTTTAGATTCTTCTATAAATTCTTTGTATTCTGATTAAATCTCAGGCTTCCAGTGATTTGTAAAACTTTGGATGACCTGCCTGCCTCCTATTTGCCCAACCATCATAATAATCCATCCCTTGTTCAATCACTTTCTGGTATTACGTTTCTTTTATTTTTGTGCAAACATTTCTGTACCAGAATGCCATTATCTAATTTTTGAAGAATGTCCTTTTTCACCACTTTCTGTTCAGTGTATTCATTTTTAATATGTAGGTCTTTTTATAAATGTTGCTTTCTCTTTCAGGTCTTCCCTAATCATACTCATGGAGGGTAAATTAATTTATGATATAATTTATTTTCAAAATGACTTTCCTGTAGTTATCATATTCAAATTTATGTTTCTTTTATTTTCTTTCTTCTCCTCCTTTCCCTCTCCCCCCTCCCCCTCTCCTCTTCTTCTCCTTTTCTCCTTTTTCTCCTCCTCCTCCTCTTCCTCCTTCTTCTTTAATTTTGGTACATTTTTCTCCTAGTAGAATGCATATGTCAAAAAGTTACCAAAAAAGTAGAGAGTCTGCATGTCTTGCTTTATACCAAATTTCCTGCTATTATCTCAAGATAGAAAATCAGGAAAATTTGTTGAATTAAAAAAAAAAACTTAAAAGTTATTCTGTATTAAGAAATATTTAAAAATCCCTGATATAATCATATTTTATATTTCTACAGTTAAAACATTAGATTAAACTACTATTTATTGTTCCCACTTAATACTATAATAAAAAATCATCTTGTATGTTTTTTGCTTATTTACTTCATTTTTTTTTTTTGCAATTGAGTCCAAGAAAAAGATTAACAATGATAATTAGGTTGATATTATAATCTCTGAGTATCATGTACCTCAGGCTGAAAATGCATCAGATGTAAGTTAGGAGTCCTGTACTTACATTGCCTCTTGCTAATGCAATCATTTTCTCTTTCTTAAGGACTGTAGTTGTACAAGAGACAGATACATAATTTAAATCAATATGCTGAGTTTTCAAAAATCATCTTAAAGTATAGAACCAAGTGGCAACCGTTTTCTCATGGAATCCAATCCCCTATCCTACTTGAACCACATCTCAGGACTCCTCTGAAGCCTGGAAGTGTAGCATGAGGTTGGGGAGAGAGGAGGCGTGCTAGCATTGGAAAGCAAGTGGTGGGAAACCAGAAAGGAAAGTCAGTGACACACTTGCCCATCTCTATACATGAAGCACACAGGGAAAATTATCCAAAATTCACCAACAAGCTAAAACACTACCAAGTCATCTTAAGCATCTGCTAAAATGTTTCCGTCACTTTCACTTTTTAATTACTGTTATTATTACCATTATTATTAGCATTTTATGTGAATACATACACACATAAACACACACACACACACACACACACACACACACACACGGCCTATAGACTGTGGTATGCATGTGGAGGCTAGAGGATAACATTAGGAGCAGCTTCTTTTATTCTACTGTGACTCCACTGATCAAACCCAGGATGCTAAACTTCAAGTAATCACTTTGACCCACTGAGTCATCTCACAAACTCAAGTTCAAAAACTTTTTAATGTCGTTTATTTTAACTTTAGATTCTTTCTTTTGTGGGGAAATGTTTCTGATGTATAACAATTTGAACCAGTGTTTATATCTCTAGCCCTCAGCCTCCAATGTGTGATATGTGTGTGTTTGTCTCTGCGTGAGTGTGTTAACTACAAGGGGAGTAATGATGGGCAAGAAGGAGCTCTTAGGGGAGTTGGAAAATGCAGAAGGTCTTAGAGTACTATTGATAATGTAGTGAACAGGGGAATGGAAGGAAGGAAGGGAGCCAGCCAGTGGAGAGTGCAGTGTAAGAAAGCTGAGGGGGAGCACAGAGTAACAGAACACTGTAGCAGCATATTTTCCCTGCAAGTCAGGAGGAGCTAAGATGGGAAGAGTAAAGAGAGGAAGAGGAGAAGGAAGAGGAGGAGCTAGGGGAGAGAGGACCAGAGAGAGGGGAACATGGCAGCAGTTGTGTGCGTGTCTCTAGCAGTCAAAGGTAGTTGATATATATAGGTTGGGTATTGGGTCACACCTCTAATTGTGTGAACATATTGTTATTGAACATTACCAAACATATAAAGCCTTTGGATAATTTAAAAATTAGAGTCTCATTTCTACCAGGGACTGCATGGATGGCGGGATGGTCTGGGCTCAGCCCAACCTTGTGGAGACAGCGTGGAAGATTTGCAGAGCCATCTCCCATGCTGGCATCTAGTGGGTGACAGGGCTGATGTCTTTGGCCGCATGAACAGGTGGCCTGAGTTGGAGTTCTGAGCTGAGCAGCAGCGAGAATACTCCACCACTGCTCATGGCCACGGTCCTTGTCTAGTAGGGAAGATGGCGGCTGATTAAGAACGAACCAGATTGCATGCCATCATTTTAAAACATTAAATACTCCCGCAACAGAACACACTCGTGATGATGTCGTGATGAGACCTGGTACTTCTAATCATACACCACCCCCCCAAATAGTTAAAAATGACCTGCCAAGTTATCTTCTTCCAGGACTGCTCTACTTTGAATTTCCTGTAGGAGAACATGTGTTCCTGTTGCTTCCCATCCTCATCAGCTTTTGCCTGTCTGTGTTAAGATTTTTCCTTTCCCATCTTAATAGAGGTTCACTGTGTACTGCACTTTATTAACATTCTAATTTGCAATTTCCCAATGACTTGTGGTGTTGTTTTCTCCCCTTTTTCTTCTGAATATCCCTATTAGTGAGATATTTGCTAATTGTTATTTATTCATTTTATATCATTAATTTATTCTGTGTCTGTAGTGCATGGAGGCATATGCAGACACATATGTGCAGGCCAGAGAACAACTTGCTGGAGCCAGTTCTCTCCTTCCACTGGGTTCATATCAGGGATTGAACAAGGTCCTTGGGCTTCATGCCAAGTGTCTTTACCTGCCATGTCATCTCCTCTGTCTTATGTTTGCTAATTCTTTTTAACTTGGTTATTTGCTTTCCTGAGTTTTGAGTGTGTGACTATTGTGAATAGAAATTCTTTATCAAAAATAAATGGCTAGTATATCTTTCAGACTTTAATTTTGCAATTTTTTAAAATTCTTTGGTCTGTCTCTCTAGTTTCTTGACAGTACTTTCAAGAAAGCTCAAATAGAAATTTCTATTGATATTGAGTCTCTCAATTCTTTCGGTTTTGGATTATGCTCGTTCTTCCATGTTCATCCAAACATTTAATTTGACTCAAATTTTGCATTGAAATCTATAAGCCAGTTTGAGTTATTTTATGAAAATGTGTCTGAATTTCTTTGGTATGTGGATATCTAATTGTTTTAGCACCATTGTTAAAAGGGGACATTTCTTATTGTGTTGAAGACCAGTTAAATATGTTTTTATGGGTCAAGTTCTGGACTCCATAGTCCATTGAATCTATTTTCCCCTCTTTTACTGAGAGTATCTTCATAGTAATTCTCAAAGTAAATACTAGCCATCCTCTGTTTTGAGTCTTGGACTTCTACATGTAAACTTCAGGAAATAATAGTAATTTTTAACATCTAAAAACACTTTAGGGAGGTGAGAAAGAACTGGGAGGAGGAATAGAGGGAAGGGAAACTACAATCAGGATATATTCGATAAGAAAGTAAACTCTTTTTAATAAAATTAAAAAGCAAAGGATATTTTATGTATATTTTATTTGTATGAGTGTTCTACCTGTGTGTCTCTCCACATGTGCACTGTATGTGGACATTAGATGACTGAAACTTCAAGTTACAGATGGTTGTAAGATACTCTGTGGATGTTATAAATTGAAACTGGGTCCCCTGGAAGAGCAACCAGTGTTCTTAACTGCTGAGCCATCTCTCCAGGTCCCATTATCATTTTAACTATAATATAACTTTAAAAATAGCAACAATAATAAACATTAAAGTACAATTACCATCGTTATCATTATCAAAAGTAACAAACTTTTCACAGAGGGAAAACTACTGGTTAAGTGACTCACCCAATGTCATGGCTGGTGTGTATGAAAAGACAGAGATTGGAGGTGCCAAATTAAAACAAAAAACTGAAAGAACATTTTCTTTTTCTTTCACAATGAAACATCTTTATGACACTATGAGATCCTTATTAGAAAATTATCTTTGAAATTAACTTAAATTGAACTCCTAATAGTGTTGTCTTTATGCCTTGTCTTTTCTCAAGTGCATCAAACATATTCATTAGACAAATGAAAGCTAAGTCTAAATGATAGTATCACTCTGAGGCTTCATTGATATGACAGGTTCTAGAAGTTTGAAGACTTCCACAGAAATTTTGGTATAGAGAATCAGAGAAAAGAAGCACGGGTTTCCGTTTTAGAGTTATTAGAAGTTTTTCTTGGTTGTTACAGGACTCTACACTGTCAGTGGAGATTCTCTGAGCATTATAAAGTATACTGATTATGTGTCCTTGTTATATGGTGGATCATCTTCTGGGTATATGCCCAGGAGTGGCATAACTGGGTCTTCAGATAATACTAAGTCCAGTTTTCTGAAGAACCACCAGACTGATTTACAGAGTGGTTGTACCTGCTTGCAATCCCACCAACAATGGAGGAGTGTTCCTCTTTCTCCTCATCCTCGCCAGAATCTGCTATCCCCTCAGTTTTTGATCTTAGCCATTCTGACTGGTGTGGGGTAGAATCTCAGGGTTGTTTTGATTTGCATTTCCCTGATGACTAAGGATGTTGAACATTTCTTTAGGTGCTTGCTGGCCATTTGAGATTACTCAGTTGAGAAGTATTTGTTTAGATCTGTGTCCTATTTTTTAATAGGGTTACTTAATTGTCTGAAGTCTAATTGCTTGAGTTCTTTGTATATATTCGATATTAGCCCTCTATCAGATGTAGGATTGGTAAAGATCTTTTCCCAATCTGTTGGTTGCCATTTTGTCCTATTGACAGTGTTCTTTGCCTTACACAGTCTTTGCAATTTTATGAGGTTCCATTTGTTAATTCTTGATCTTAGAGCATAAGCCATTGGTGTTCTGTTCAGGAACTTTTCGCCTGTGCCTAGATATTCGAGGGTCTTCCCCACCTTCTTTTCTATTAGTTTCAGTGTATCTGGTTTTATGTGGAGGTTCTTGATCCACTTGGACTTGAGTTTTGTACAAGGAGATGAGAATGGATCAATTTGCATTCTTCTACATACTGACATCCTGTTGAACCAGCACCATTTGTTGAAAATGCTGTCCTTTTTCCACTGGATGAATTTAGCTCTTTTGTCAAAGATCAAATGATCATAGGTGTGTGGGTTCATTTCTGGGTCTTCAATTCTATTCTACTGATCTTTCTGCCTGTCTCTGTACCAATACCATTCAGTTTTGTTTTTTAAATCACTATTGGTCTGTAGTACAGCTTGAGGTCAGGGATGCTCCACTATGTTCATAGCAGCCTTATTTCTAATAGCCAGAAGCTGGAAAGAACCCAGATGTTTTTCAACAGAGGAATGGATACAAAAATGTGGTTCATTTCTACACAATGGAGTAATACTTGGTTTTTAAAAATAATGAATTCATGAAATTCTTAGGCAAATGGATGGAACTAGAAAATATCATCCTGAGTGAGGTAACCCAGCCCCAAAAGAACACACATGGTATGTACTCACTGGTAAGTAAATATTAGCCTAAATACTCAGAATATCCAAGATACAACTCACAGACCACATGAAGCTCAAGAAGAAGGAAGACCAAAGTATGGGTGCTTCTGTCCTTCTTAGAAGGAGTAACAAAATACTCATGGGAGGAACAATGGAGATGAAGTGTAGAACAGAGACTGAAGGAAAAGCCATCTGGAGACTGCCCCACCTGGGGATCCATTCCATGTGCCATTACCAAATGCAGTCACTGTTGTAGATGCCAGGAAGTGCGTGCTGACAGGAACCTGATATACCTGTCTCCTGATAGGCTTTGCCAGAATCTGACATATACAGAGGCAGATGTTCTCAGCTAACCATTGAACTGATCATGGGGTCCCCAATGGAAGAGTTAGAGAGAAGACTGAAGGAGCTGAGGAGGTTTACAACCCCATGAGGAGAGCAACAATACTAACCAACCAGAGCTCCCAGGCTCTAAAACACCAGCTTAGGAACACATAGGGAGGAACCCATGGCTCCAGCTGCATATGTAGTGAAGGATGGCCTTTCAAACATTGTTGGGAGAGGAGGTCCTTGGTCCCATGAAGGCTGGATGTCCCAGTGTGGAGGAATTTGAGGGCAGGGAGGGGGAAGTGGGTGGATAGGTAGAGGCACACTCTCATAGAAGCAGCAGGAGGGGGGATGACAGGATAAGGGGTTTCTGGGGGTAGGGAATGGAGAAAGGGCATAACATCTGAAGTGTAAGTAAATAAACTATCAAAGACATAATAAAAAAATAAAGTATACTGATGCAGGGGAGTGCTGCTATACTGTACCATCTGAATATGTTATGGCTGTTGTATTCATATACAGAGCAGCTGTGGTTAACAGCAGAGAGATCTGTACAAGACTGAGCCCTCCAACTCTCCTACATGAATGATGCACAGGTTTCTGAGCCCCCATGCCTTGCTGAGAGGTTGTTAGTAGTTAATGGCTGCTAAGAGTTGGAAGAGTCATTTTTCCTCAGTGGAGTAGCCACTGGTGAGTAATCGTACACCCATACTCATGTAAGCAATCAACCCTAATTAATCTCGGTATTTTTTTTAAAAAGACATAAAAATACAAAGACTCTTTGTTGGGAAGAGGAAAAGATCCAAAGTGGGTAAGAAGAGTAAGAGAGGTGGTGTGTGTGTGTGTGTGTGTGTGTGTGTGTGTGTGTATGTGTAATGATCAACATGCATTACATAAGTGTATGCATTTGTCAAAGAATAAATAAAAGTAATGGAAACTAAACTCAACTAAAATAAAATAAACCATGCTACTTTATAATTAGTAGCATATCACTGTCTAAATTGTAAGTATAATATTTGTAACAACCTGTCAGTATTTAGTTACTAAATGTGATATATTCATAATAGCTTCTAATAGTTAAGTTTAATGGTATAGAAAAAGAAGAGTCATTCAGTCTACAAAATAATTACAAAGTGACAAGTGGGTTTATATGGTGAATTTGATAGCTAACCTAGAAGTATTTTAAGATAAATAAACTGTAAAATTATTTTCATTAGATTGTGGAATATATAGATCAGATAGTTTTCTGTGTTGCTATTATAATATTCTTAGTGTTATATATTGCATTAAATTTATAGTCATATCAGCAGTGTAACAATGTAATAGTATTGATCTAAGAGAGATATTTGTATTTACTGTCCTGTCTACCATTGACAGCTTCTGTTGACTTCATCTCTGTGACAATGCTTGCACAAATGAGTGATTATTGGGACAGTCTCTTTCTCTTGCCTTGAATTATGCTTCAGTTACATCCTTAAATTTGCTATTTGAAAGGAAAGATTAGAACAAATACATTTTATGTCAAATGAAGGGTTCATTTACGCCATATCAAATGTTAAAACACCTCATCCTTTTTACAGGCCAACTTATAATACATGAAAGTTTGAGAAATCTGCCAGGAAAGTTATAGGTATCAAAGAGTAAGTGGATGGCAGACTTTGTGAAAGCAAATTGTCTTACTTTAGCATAACCTATTCTATTCACTAGGTAACAGGGATGTGTATAGTAGACGACCGTTGAGTTGATTTACTTGCAGATGACATTCTCTCTCACTATATCCAGCTGTCCAGATGTCTGGGAAACTTTCAGTGCCACCAGTTGTTCTGAAGCCCCTACAGTCACCACGGCCTGGGTGAAGCAAAGAGGAGACATGAACCCTAAACCACAAGACATCTTTATTGCCTCTGCTTGTCTGTAAGATTCCAACCACCCACAAGTCCTTTTAAGAACCCCTGGCTGTTGTTTTAACCCTGTGAGAATGCCTTCAGGGGACATAGTTTTTCCTTCACAGGCCAAAAGGAAGAACGTACTCAAGGAGAGATAATTAGACTTGGGGGCGCCAGAATGGAAGGGAATAAAGATCTGGCTCTGAGTGGGAGTTGAAGCTCATTCCACTGCTGCTTTTTCATCTGGAGAACACCACTATGCTTTTCTGAAGATAACGTGGGATAGAACCCCTGGGAAGATGCAGAGACTCACACACAACTATACTCACATACTACACATATACACGAATAGTTATGAGCATATTTATAAAATATTTTAATCATTCCATAGCCATCAACCTATAGGGATCTGTCCTCTACCTTTTCCCTAATTACTTAGCACCATAGGTTTTTTTTTGTTTGTTTTGTTTTGTTGAGAGAACAACAGCTATTATCTGTCCCTAATCAGTTTGTGCATGTCCTCTGTACTCTTCTGTTGTCTTTTCTAGGCTTGGAAGTGGCACACAAATATTAATAGAACTCCTGAAGACTATGAGGTTTGGGTAGTTCTACTGAAAGCACAGTTCTATTTGGAAATATTTCCAGTTGTGAATGAGAATTACGGTGCTCGCTACCAGGATGCTTTTCCTTTCTCGGGCACACCCACAGACTCATCTCAGTGTCTTCATCCTGAGCACATAGGATTTGTGGACCTATGGAGTGAGAAAGAATCTGAGTACCCATTTCCAGATCTGAACTCTCAACATTTGCATGCTAGGCCAAGTGTTTTCCTTGTGCATTTCTAACGAGGTGCAGAGGATTCCATTCTGGATATCAAGGAAAGAAATTAGGAAATCTGGGTCCTTGAAGACATAGTAGCATAATGGCCTGTGGGGAACTCCTGAAAGAGCAAGAAATGAATGAGTTCTATGTTAGGCCAATGTCCCTAACTAGTACAGTACTTCAGCAAGTACCAATGCTAGCCAAGGTCCCTGAAGTTTGAGCCCCTGATGTAGTCCGGGGAAAGGAAATTGAGATAAATAAGAAGCTAAAACATCTGCACATGGCACAGCCTTCTGCAAATGCCATCCAAAAATGGACTGTGGGAGACTTGCTTGGCTCTGCTTGGGATCTTCCTTTTCCTAGTCATGTATGCATACTACATAGTAAAAGGTGGCTTACCAAATTTAGCAACTGGAACATTAATTGAAAGACCATACCAGTTTCTGCTAATTTTTTGTGTGTCTTTTGTGTATTCATTTATAATATTTCAAATGTTTTTAATATTTTAAATCTATCTGCCTAGACATCTTAGTAGGTGATAGAAAATGTAATGAGACATATACATGAATACATAGCATTCCATCATCAGTAGGAACTCCACAAATAACATAGTGGTGGGACAGAGATAAATGAAGAGATGGGGTATGTTAAGAGATACACAGGGCAGCTCTAAACTCATGGTTCTCAACCTGTGAGTCACAACCCCTTTGGGGTATAGAACTACCACTTTTCCGGGGTTGCATATCAGATATCCTGCATATCAGATATTTATTTTACAGTTCACAACAACAGTAAAATTACAAATAAAATACAAGCAAAATAATTTTATGGCTGAAGGTCACCACAGCATAAAGAACTGTATTAAAGAGTCACACTGTTGGGAAGGTTGGACCAGTTCTCTAGACACAGAAAACCTATCTTGAAAGACGAAGTACAGAAAAAGCTACCATAGACAGTATTCTGAAGATATTCAGTCTATTCCAATCTATGCTACTTACCCCGGTGTAGGCTATTTTCTGTGATTGAGTAGCCTTGAAAATAAACAATCTACCAGTATACAGCTGGTCTTGTCTTTCATTTCTGATTAAGCACTTTACATTCATATGCATATGTGTATATCAATTCATATATATGATTAACTGCAAAGCTATTATTTCAAGCTCTCTGGAGCATTCTGCATGCTGATATTAAAAGCAGAGCCAAATTCTCTGTTGTGCTTATTGTAGCTTGAAAAAATATTGACAGAACAGGTTTAAAATGATAAGTATTTAAAATAATAAAATTTTCAATTTTATTATAAAATGTTTTGCTACAATTCAGTGTTTTTATTTCTACTGAAGATATCTGTAAACAATCATTGATTGCATTTAAATGACAAAGAGGAGACACGTAGAAAGCTCATGACATGAATAGAGATTATTTTTCCAATCAAAATGCTCATGAAACAAGCTACATTTTTAAAACAGGAATTTAAATTCCTAAAGAAAGGAATCATTATTTGCGTAAATATTTTGTACCATGTAACATCAGCATTCTTACAAAGTCTGGAAGAGTCTCTAGCTAAAAGATATAGGAGTTTGGCAAAATGTCCCTTTGGTTCATAAATATTTACTGAAGTAGATTTCACAAAAGAGGCACCATATGAACTCGGGGTATAGAGTAATACTATGTCTGGCTCATAATTTTATTTCATTCTACTAGCAAAATAATTAGGTATATTTCACATATTATGCTTATTATACATAGCACTTTATGAATTTTTATCTGTGGTTGGGAATAATCATGACAAATACTGATGTAAGTCAAAGTACCTAGACGCCAATTCTCCAAGTCATTTCCTCATGCCACAGGTACACAGATGCTCTGGTCTGTGCCTAAGTGACTGCCACAGAGTCTTGTGTGTGCTTAAAGTTGTATCTTTAGGTCATATCTTCAGGAAGACTTTGGCAACAGTAATTCCATCTATAGCGAGAAATCAAAAGTGGTCTTCAAGAAGCTTTTACGAACCTGTGGGTTTTCTGGAGAAACTGTAGGAAAGCTGACTGGAAGAGATGGACGGTTCATCAGACACAGAGATGAATAATTTAAGGGTGGTGAACTCAAACTTGCTTTTTACTGAGGTTCTTGCTGCACAATGATTAAAATGTTATTAAAAACAGTGAGTGTCTACAAATGAGTGTGGCTCCACTTTTCTTAAAAGAGCTAACGATATTCATGCTACTGACATCATAAAAGACTCAGTGCCTCTTGCTTACTATCTTGTTTGTGCCTGCTCTTCTCAGTCAAGGTACCCTTACCAGAATCCAGGGGCATCTAGAGACATGGTTGATGGATCAGCACCAAGTCCTGTGAGGAACCATGGCAGAGCACTTGTTTATATACTTCTCTGGTTAGTTCCAATCTTATCTCCAGTATGATACAATCTATTTCATTATTGTCAAGCTGACTTGAGTATTAAGGAAATATTTTGCTATTCTGAATATCAAGTTTCAATCTTTGTGTGATTTATTATTAATATTTTGACAAGATAAACTTTAATTCTATTTCATCCATTTAAAAAAAAAACAAGCATTCCAAACCAAAAATGCATGATTTGTCTCTGATATAGGATTTATGTGCTTTTCTCTATTCACAGGACCTTGGCACCATGTACCTCAGCCATGTAGATGGTTCCAAATTACTATTTTATAGAGATGCACATTCAATGGGAATTCTTACTATGTGCCTCTGAAATTAAAATTCCTCACTCATCTTGTGTTATTAAAAACTAATACTGGAAGTTTTTGACTAAAATTTAACCCATCTTTAAATGATATTTCATCAAGTACTTCTCCCTGGCCATGTAGTTGAACCAACTGGAATATTCTACTTAAAATCATAATCATCATTATGGTGATAAAAAGCAACAATGACATCACAGCCACATGCTACACAAAAATGTATAGATTACACGAGTTTTCTAGTGGGCCATGTCTGCAAATAACTTGATAGACGTGTTCACGTGTATTCCATTGCATAATCTGATATATAGTGCATTACAAATCAGTTACTATGATCTTGAAGCCTATGGCTCATTTCCTCTAGAAAGCACCTTTACATTTCCTGTCTCCTCTAGTATAGATGAAAGATCCATTTATACCTCAGTGGAAACAAAAAAAAATGTTTTATAGTTAGTGGAAACATTATGAACAAATGCAGTTGAACTTTTAAGATAGAATCTTTCTTTCTTTAATTTAATTTTTTATTTATTGATTGATTTTACATCCCACTCACTGCCCCTTCCAGGTCACCCCCTCCCACAAGCCTTCCCCCATTCCCCTCCCCTTCTCCTCTGAGTGGATGTGGCCCCTTGAGTATCCCTCAACCCTGGCTCTTCAACTCTCTCCTAGGCTAGGTGCTTCCTCTCCTCTGAGGCCAGACAAGGCAGCCCAGATACAAGAATATATCCCATGTAGTAGCAACATCTCTTGGGGCAGCTCCTGCTCCAGTTTTTCAGGACCCACATGAAGACAAAGCTGCACATCTGCTACATATGTGCAAGCACCAATACCTGACACTATTAATGATACTGTTATATTTGCAAACAGGAGCATGTTGTCCTCTGAGAGGCTCCACCCAGCAGCTGACTCAGACAGACGCATACACCCACAGCCAAACGTGAATGGAGTTTGGGACTCTTATGGAAAAATAAGAGGAAGGTTGCAGGCCTCAAAGGAGATAGGAACTCTATAGGAATATATCTCTTTATTAATAGCATATTAATAGCACATATTAACAAATCTTTAAATTTTATGAAATTATCATTTCTAAATGATACCAATGCTTGGATTCATGCTAAGCCTAACCCCATTTATGAAGTAGTATGAAAACTCTAACTAAATATAAAAATAACAGATTTGGGACTTTAAAACAATTCATTTAGACAGTGTTTTAAATTCATTCCTGTTAAATGTGATAAAGTACCACCATGGAGTGGAGAGGGGGCAAGTTTGTTTGATTGTTTGGTTCCATCTTGTATTCCAGGTACAATCCATCAGTGTGAAGAATTCAAGACAAGGATCTGACTGAAGCTGGTCATATCGTATCCACAGTCAAGAGCAGAGAAAAGAACTGCAGGCATCATTACTTGCTTGCTGGTGCTTAGCTCAATTTCTCCACTCTTACACAGTTTAGTAACCCTGCCTAGGGAATGGTGCCTCCCACCCCACATCAATTAACTTAATTAAGACAGGCTCTCCAGACGTGCCTGCAGGCCAACCCAGTGTAGACAAACCCTCACTGAGACTGCCTTTCCACGGGATGCTAATCTATGACAAGTTGACAATTAAAGCTCATCATCTCCCCTTATCCTTTGACAACTTGACATAAACGGTTTCAGTACAAAGGGGATTATCAACAATCAGAACAAACAAAACCAAACCCAGCAGGGCAAATATCACATACACCAGACCAGTGACGATCATCTGAGACTCCTCTTCAGACCTCTCAAGGGCGCATGTAGACCTACCCCTCCAGGTCTGTCATCTGTAGTACATGCAGCTTTTCTCTTTGGCTTAGATATGTTCCATTTTATACCTACTGTTCAAATTAGCAGACGTCCCATGGTCATCATATCTCTTCTCTCCTAGAGTCTTCAGTTCTACCGAGGCTTCACCTTCATAGCTCTATAAAATGGCTCCCCATGGCCTTTCTATGGCAACTACAAACATGCCACTCTGTGCCAAGTCTCAGCTTCTCTTCGTGACTCTATTGTCTATACCTTTAAATCAGGAGCACATAGATGCTACTTGTATTGCTTAGATCTGCTGCCTGGGCACCTAGGGCAATAGCTCCACATGAGCCCTTAGGAGCCCAGAAGTGGAGCCTCAGATGATAGTCATCTAGGGTCTAGGGTATTTGATATTTGCCCTGCTGGATTTGATTTTATTTGTTCTGATTGTTGATATTCCCTTTTGTAGTAAAACTGTTTATATCAAGTTGACAAAGGATGAAAGGAGATGATGATCTAAAGGAAACATTTTCCTATTAACCCGATGAAGCCCTGGAGGTCTCAGTTCTGTGGTGCTTATCTCCTATAGAACCAGAGATGCTTTCTAGCTTCAGCCTCGTCAGCACAGACAATTAGCTAAAATGTTACATCGATGGAACAGACCTGAACCCTTTCCCTGACGTCTTTGTCAAGTGTCCACATTTCTCTCAGCATTTTCATCTTCCAACCTCCTACTAAAACATCCTATTAAATAAGCCTTACTTCTAACTGTCAATGGCTTATCCAGACTAATGTACCTAATATTTCAGAGTTCTTCCCATAAAACCACTCCAAGGCATAAAAACCACATGGTCAGGTCTATCACAGCCTCTGTACCAATTTATATTCTTGTTGGTGATAAAATATCTGAAAAAAAAAGCTAATTGGTGTAGAAATAGTTTAATTTCAGATTACAGCTCCTGATATCAATCTATTGCTATCAGCAATCAAACTTAATAGGAGCTTCAACCAGCTAGTCCCATCATATCAACAGGCAAGATCATAGAGAAAAGAAGGCATACGTAGCCCCTCATCTCTCTGTTCTTAGCTGCATTTCTCCACTTACACAGTTCAGGAGAGCTTGTCTAGGGAAGGTAGGGAAAGGTTCTATCCACAGTGGACTGCATCTTCTCATATCAATTAACTTAATTAATAAATCCCCTGTGCTGGCTAGTCCATGTCAGTGTGACACAAGATGAAGTTATCTGAGAGGAGGAAGCTTCAACTGAGAAAATGCTGCCATAAGATCCAGCTGTAAGGCAACTTCCATAATTAGTGATTGATATGTGGCACGGTGGGTGGTGCCATCCCTGGGCTGGGGGTCCTGGGTTCTACAAGAAAGCAGGCTGAGCCAGCCATGAGGGGCAAGTCAGTAAGAAGGACCTGTCCATGGACTCTGCATCAGCTCCTGCCTCCATATTGTTGGCCTGTTTTGATTCCAGTCCTGACTTCCTTTAATGAGGAACAGTAATATGGAGAAATAAGATTAATAACCTTTTCCTCCCCAGCTTGCTTTTTGGTCGTGGTGTTTCACTGTAGCAATAGAAATTCTAACTAAGACACCCTCATAAATGTGCCCACAGGCCAACACAATATAGTCAATCCTTCAGAGATCATCTGAGTAATCTTTTATTGACTCAACATGGCAATTAAAACTAACCATCACAGACCTTTTAAACAAAATTTTGTAACACCAAGACAAAAACAGTTCAATAAATATGTGTATTTAGTTAGATATGTATCTATGGTAGTGATTACTCATTTTTTAAGGATTTTCTATATCTGTATTTTTATTGATATTTCAAACATATTGCAGAAATGGTCTTGTTCATAAACTTCTCTAAATCTGGAGAGAAATATGGCTAAATTTGGATTTTTTGCTATAATCTTAAATGGGTAAAATCATCTAACTAAAATAATGAAAGTTTCATATAGCAGTATTTGGTATTTTTTTTTTTTATATTTGAGAATCAAGTTTTAAAGACTTTCAAAGTACTGAAAGTGTGTAAAAGGCTAAACCAAGATTTTCCTTTAATGTGAGCAAATCTGATTGAACTATTTATAGGTAAGAGACTTGTTGCATCTGGAGAATGTTATTTTAAATTGTATCATAGTAAGTAAAATTTAAAACTCTAAATCCAACCATCACTCATGACATGTCTCATACTTTTTATATCAGTAGGAAGAGAAACAAGACTTAGCTGGTCCTAGATTTTATTTTATTTCTTTCAAGTGTCCCCTCCTGGTCACTGTTTTTCTTTTCAGATCAGAAGGCAAGACGTTTGTAAAAGAGTTTCTGTTATTTTCACATTCATACTTAATACTTAAAAATAAATTTCTTTTAACAAAGAATATGTTGTATGGTATGCCCAGAATTATTATATTTAATGTAATTAAAGATATCCCTTTTAATACATGCTCTGCACAGTACTCCAGCTATGATTTGAAGCCTGCCAGCTCAGCCCTCACATAGCAATGCAGTCCTGCAAGTAGGCATATCTCTAAATGATAGCACTACAGAGCCACACGTACGATAAGTGGACTGAGCAGCAATCCAGTTCAAATTGTTATAAGGAATACTAAAAAGAATATAGAATTAATTGTTAATTACTTTGATTTATATGAAAATATCTAGATTCAGTTTGTAGGAAAATATTTTTATCACATTTAATTTAATGAAAGGTAAATGAACAGTGAGAACTTTGATTCTTGTTTTTTTCTGCATGTGGTTTCTTTTCTCTCTTTTTATATGTGTGAATATATATATATATATATATGTATGTATATATATATTTATATATATATATATATGCTAATGAAAGAGTCAATCTGTTTAACTTAATTTTTCCAATATTGTTATGTTTGGGTCAATAGATTTGCCTATTTTTAAGTTTGCATTTTTCCCCCACTTTTTACGTCCTTGCCCAGTATATTCTTCTGTTTTCTAACATATCCAAATTCCAACATCTTCATTTTTACAAAACTAAATAAAATTCTCTGATTCTCTGGGTTTTTTTTTTTTGTTGTTGTTTTGTGTTTTTATTTTTTTTCGTTTTTTGTTTTTGTTTTGGGTTTTTTTTTTTTTTTGGTTTTTTTTGAGACAGGGTTTTTTGTGTAGCTCTGGCTGTCCTGAAACTCACTCTGTAGACCAGGCTGGCCTCGAACTCAGAAATCTGCCTGCCTCTATCTCCCAAGTGCTGGGATAAAAGGCATGAGCCACAACTGCCCGGCAATTCTCTGTCTTCTACTATTTTGCACAAGAACTTCCCATTTCTATCATATGTTATGCCCTATGATGTCCCTGGTGTCAAACACAAAGTTTTAAAACCTAACAAACATTAGAAACTCAAAACACATATAAAACACAAGTGACCTCTTGGAATGCATGGCTAGAATGTGAGAGGTAGAGCATCTGCCTAGCGTGTGTGAGACTGGAGGATTGAGAATTGCAACACCAAAAGAACAGCTAATACAAATTGTCCATTTGGATATATTAGTAAATTAATAATGATGTTCATATGTGACCATATTTTTGTGCCTGTTTTATAAATGTATTGTTTTAATAGAAAATAAATTATTATCTATGAGACACGAGTAGTTCTCTGCTTAGACAGACAGACAGACAGACAGACAGACAGACAGACATATGAAAGGATTTTCAAAATCAACAGTAGCTATGGGTGGCACAAGGATGGAAAGAGAGAGGAGAGGAGAAGAGGAAGGAGAGAAAGAGGGAGAGGGAGAGAGAGAGAGAGAGAGAGAGAGCCTGCTTGTGAGTGCTTTAATGAAGGTACTCAGAAAACTGCACAGCACATGGAGGGTAGCCTACCAAGGCCATGGACTGTTACCTATTTGAAAGAAGTTGAAGACTTCAGTTGAAGAAATGTAAACTTCAGGATTGGAGTGTTAAAAAAAATTTGAAATACAAGGGCATTTTACCAGCTCTTCTTAAGGTTTCCTAAACTAGACAAAGAACCAGTATTAAAACATAGCATGAGAAATATTTCTGACAAAAGAATATATGCCATTGTAACAGGCAAATACCAGCTCTTCAGTGTCATTAGAGAATGTATATTAATTCAGAATTGTGCATTCCTGGTGTCCCCGCAAACTTCAACATATACAGTTTTTATGATTTTTGTGTAGATCACTGAAAGAGAAAAGTGCTGTCATGATACAATTGATTAGAAAGAGTATAGCCATTTCCAAATATCCTTCAAAATACAAACCTTTATGATCTGAAATAACCTTTATGATCTGAATGACCCAGTAGCCATGTGGACATCCAAATATTGCATCTAAAACCTACATAACTCCAGTGATATCAATGTACCTTTGCCTGCAGAATAACAATACTTGGAGCCATCAAGATGGCTTGATGGATAAAGAAACCACATTAATTCTAGAAATCCACTACGTTAACTGGAATCTAGAGGAAGAGTACTAAAGGATCTGAGAACAATATGAATGTGGGCTGGCATAGAGACACCCTTAATATGTACAGGAGAATCCTCCTGAGTCTGTGAAGCCATTTCCACATCACTATTTCTTAGTGAAGTTCTAACCTTGAAGGATCAGAGGATGGGATGCTTTATACGCCCTGGTGTAGACTCTGTGGACTTGCTAATAAATGTTTCCACACATAGCACCTTCTTTCTGTCTCCTTTGGCTTGTCATTACACCTTAAGAGATACAGTGACATCCTAGACAGGAAGCATAGACTCTGGATTTCTAAATGTGAGGAGATATCAGCATTTATCACAGGAGCCTTCCAATGATAAAAGGCAGTACTGACCCAAAGTTTTCAATGTGAGAAGTTGTTAACTAAGTAACTGTAAAAGTAGATGTAGCAAAGTTGGTGGTTTCTTTCTGGGGCAATTTACTTAAGCTTTTTCTTTTAACTTTTCATTTTCTATTTTCTGGCATTTTAAAAACAGTTGCAAAGAGTTTGTGATCCTTTGCTTATCCTTTATGATCCTGGGTGAATGTCTTTCCACTGGACTTCAAGAATAGAAATCACTATTAATCCAAAATGACCGCACAGCACAAGGGTGTGTGGACTATGGTTATCACATCATGATATAAAACATGGAAATTATTTATTATTAGCAATCACAGTCCCTTTACCAATCAAAATTCCTTTCTTATAGTCTGGGAAGATTTAAAAGTACTTATGAGGACAAAGTGGTTGGTTTTCTTGTGTTCAAAAAGTAATTGGGACAGTGACAGGGATTGATGGAGATCTCTGAGGTGAAGTGAGGCAAACTTTGTGAACCTGAAGGACAGAATGATGGACCAGGAAAGTGTACAGATGGACAGTCTCTTTCAGAAGGACTTAGACCAGCGAGAAGGAGAAAGGAAGAGTGAAAAGCTTCACTTACCATCTTTATTCAAGCTGAAATGACAACTTGACTAAATTTCTGCTAGACTATAGCATCAGGAAATGGGGCCTCAAGGAGCAGCCAAGAAGAAAGAACATGTATGCTAGGTATGGTTTGTGCACTAGCACCCAAGTTAGGAGCTGACAGATTCAGATGTGTGAGATTAAACCCCCAGTAGTAACACCCGTATACCTTTAAGGAATTACCAACACACTAAGCTTCTTACAAATGCATTGGACGCATAGAAAATAATGAAGGACAAATGTGTTGCATCCTTAAGGACTTTGCTTTAATCTTTAAGTACTTTTCCTTCTTTGCTATTCCTTTTTTTCCCCTCATACATTTCAAAGCAAACAAGTGATTGTATATGTGGGTAAATTTTTGAGTTGCAACCACAGTATTATTGCTGAAGTATAATCAGTTTCGGTGTTTAACATGTACTAACTCTAAGGAAATGTTAAAATACCATACAATAATATTAATAGCAATAGCAGCAGATATAGGATAAGGAGCAAAACCAGAGAGCTTTTCCAAGCAATGAAATATGCAGAGAACTTCTGTGAAACACCAGAAGAAGAAAACAAAAACAGAAATGGGGAGACACGGCAGCAGAGATGTCTCAACTATTAGAGAACAGCCTCGTGTGCTCGCGTTCGCGTGCGCGCATACACACACAACCACATGCACACGCACGCACGCACTCACGCAGGCAGAAGTAAGAACTAAATAATTCCTTCTTCCAAACGCTATGGATGAGGAGCAAGGGAGAGTTTACCCACCACACATCTTCAGGGATCATCATAGATGCGTCCAAACCTGAGCCTTGCGATCTGCCTCCAAGGCTTCTGCTTTCTGGGCTGCACTTGCTCCTTGGTAATCTGTGAATGGAATTCCAGAGATCATAGAAGTCTCCCAACAATTTGTAATCACAGAAGTGTGTCGGTTCCCTGCAAATGAGAAGTGTTGTTACGCCGCCACTGTTATTGTAATGTTCTGCTGTGTGCATTTGTATTTATGTCCAATGTTGGTGTATAGCTAATATCGACATGAACACGTCCATTCTAAGGCTTTCAATAAAGGTTCCATTCAATTATAAAATATGGCTTTGGTTGAAACACTTCTTTAGGCTTTTTTTGTTTGTTTGTTTTTGAGAGTCACCGAGTTTTATGTTTTATGTATGAAGAAATGTCTTTTAAGCATTTTTCAGAGGAAGACGTGGAAAAATGTGATCCGTAAAATGCAGCACTAAGAGGTCTTCAATGCAGCAACCTTCTCTTCGCAGTGGCCCCTGCAGCTCCTCCTACTCTCCATTTCGTTCGTTCTTGGTCACCAACTTAGTACATGCTCTGGCTTTAAAATGTTATCTGTGTAAATTCATCTTCCACAGCTGGACACTTTCAAGAGTTTTTGTTTCCTGTGTGGTGAAGCAGCTTTCCCCTAACGACCGTTTCCCATCAGTGCCCACAAGACCTACCTTCTTAACCACTGTTTCAACGGTTTCTTACCACTTCCACCTCTCCACAGAAGCTACATTCAGGACGAGCCTCTCAAATATTTGTTCCCTGGGCTGTGAGACTGAAAACTTCTCGCAAGACTTGACCTTTGATGAACAATTTTTATCTGACCCTAAAAGCACAACTGCCAAAACACTAGCAGATGACACCCCAAATAAAACAAACCCCTTTCTGTTTCACATTCTCTACAAGGTTATTGGTTCCACTGCTTCGGAAAATAGACGCCTCTGCATTTGTCTAAAATTGAAGGTTTATCGTTTGTTTGTTTGTTTGTTTGTTTGTCTACATACAATAAATTTGCTCCGTGTTAATTACTACTCCAGAAACAAATTAATACTATTATACCTATGTTTCTTAAAACGAAAGTATTAGAATACAGTCATTACAAATAATTTTTAACCACTGATTTTTAAAACACTAAATTAACTTGGATTATTTTTATTAATCAAGAAATTACTAAAGTTTAATATCAGTTTATATATAATATTTTGCCTTTGGCATTAATCTTGTTTTGTAATTTTTGCCTTTATGTCATCAAATTCTAGGTCATTTCCAAAAGTGATTATCTTAATGGTGTTAGAATAGAAATGATTCTGGCTCAAACTATATCCCAACTTCCAAATCTGCTATGCAAGGAATGACACTCTCTGCAATACACATACACACACGCACATCATATACATTTACATCTACATCATCTACATGTATGTATGTATGTATGTATGTATGTATGTATGTATGAGTCCATGCAATGATGGGTGCAGAGAAAAATGGAGAAGTATGACTGCCCCAACAAAAGGTGGAAACACAAGTTGGTGTTTATTACTGCCATAATCATGAGAATGTATATACGCCACAGATTGATAGTTTTTCTCATCAGTAGAGTCTTCTTATATAACTGCCAATATGTCAGCATTTGTTTCCTCCCACATTTGGGGGTTCCTTTCTGATGTGGTCAATAAGATTTCTCCATCCAAAGTCTTCTCTTAGACTTTGATTTGGCAATACTGTGAGCTCCTCCATATTGGAGTCCAGCTCTGGCCTCCAGAAGCACCTCACACGCTATGAAGAGCTTCGCGATCTATTGGTATGTAACGTGAACCAATAGTTAAGGTCAGATAGAATTGTTTGTGTGGAGTGATCTAACCACTGGACTATGCTTCTCAGTATTCACCACTCCTCTCAAGAGTGCCTTGATCTCTTGTTGAGTACTTATAGTTCTCTTCCTGTTCTGTCCCATAAAGTTCCCGATATTTTTTCCATTTCAGCCCCAGCAAAGACATGATTTCCCTGAATATTTGACATTGTTACTCACCAGCAGAAAAACCTTTTCCAGTACAGTCAGATATATGGGGACATCTATAAAGCGATCCTAAAATTTTTTAAAGGTGATATCTTTTCATAGTGTATCTCTGACCTTTGATAGCATTATTCCTTCTTCTGGAATAAACCAAACCAATTTGCTCTATCTAAAGTCCAGTATGTTCTTTGGTTCTAATCTAAATGGACTCTTGTCTCTGGGCTGAAATATTTAGTTCTTTCAAGAGGACAAAAATCATTCACCTAAAAGTCCATAAAGACTCTTCACAAATATTTTGAAGAATTTTTTGTGTCTAGTTGCCTCGGTTCACATTTAAGGTAAAATATGTTAGTGTGATGGATATATTACTATGGAGGTTTTGCTAGAAGATACACAGAATTACTTTAGACAATGATTGACTACACAAAAAAATGGGTACATATGTGTCCATTTGGGAAGGGTTGTTACTACAGTGTAACCCTCAATGATAATAACATTAACACATAAAGAATTACTGATTTCAGAAAAGAATTACAAGATACATACTATATTTAGTAAATAAATATAAGTAAAATAGTATTTTATCTTTTACTTAAATACACCAATTTTAGAACTTATATTTTTAAAATATTTTATATGCCTGCGTACTTTTAAAAAATCTTTGTGCACCCACATGTGCATGTTTGCATGCATGTGTGTGTGTGTGTGTGTGTGTGTGTTGTGTATGTTTTCACGTGTATGAGTGCAAATGTGAGCATGCCTCAATCACATATGGAAGTTAGAGGACACCCTTCTCTGAGACAATCTCATGTAGTTTGTTACTGTGTAAAGCAGGGTGGCTGGCCAGCAACAAGTTTGATTCCCCGTCTCTCCACCTTCCTTTGAGAGAGCTTGGGATAACAGATGCACTGAGGAGCCCAGGTTCCATGTGGGTTCTAAGGATCTGAACATAGAACCTGTGTTCACTCAGCAAGCTCTTTACAGTCTCTCCAGTCTTTACTTTCTCTTAATTAACTTAATGAAAAATAGAATAAATAACTTTGTCTAAAAGGAGTGCATAATCAGCTCCTCCTCTTTTTACTGCTATAATGATCTTTCAAGAACCTAAAACAAGTGACCTCTATTAGGCTCCTTCATCCTAGGAGCAACTTCTAAGAGAACTCTTGACTGTATCGTATCTACGTTTCTTTGACTATTATATAGTTCATCATTCAAACCAAATAAACCATAAACCAGACCAGAAATGGGATATACTGTCCTGCCAGGACATGTGTTCATTGGAAGTGGATAAAGAGAACTCACCCATGCAAATTAACATTGCTAATTTGCCTAAATCTTCAATACAATTCACATTCTGTTACAAAGATGACTAAAAGTAGACATAACTGGGAATATCCACAAGTTATTCTGAGGAGCCTGAATATTTAGGTTCCCAACAACTAAAATTTCGCCTTTCAATAACAGAAACGACTTCAGTTCTCATCCTTCTAGTCAGACTTTACCTGAGGGTCACAGGAATTTTATTTCAATGGAATTAACATGCCTATTGAAAAGGATTATCTTTAATTCTAAGTAATATAACAATAAAAATGAATTAGCAATATGGAATTTGGCACAAGGAAGTTTGTTCAGAGCTCCAAATTACATCTAGTTAAACTGGATTATTTTTGACCTTGTGTATTACTCTGAAGCCACTAAGCCACTGGCAGGCCAGTGTATGTGGATGTGTGTGTGTGTGTGTGTGTGTGTGTGTGTGTGTGTGTGTGTGTGAGAGAGAGAGAGAGAGAGAGAGAGAGAGAGAGAGAGAGAGAGAGTGTGTGTGTTGATGTCCCTTCTGCTAATTTTTATGCAGATTAGTTAAAGCCCCGGGGACCATCTAGCAACCTCATAAACGATACAGCATCCTTACCTGACTCACTGTTTTTAGTGATTGTGGATGTCAGACTCCTCAGGAGTCCTCATGTAAATTTAGATTGAGAATATGCCTTCCTTTTGGCTTCTTCACTGCAGAGAGAAGTTTCAATCAAAGAAGAAAATAGCTTTTCAAACATGATCAGAATTCAATAACGGTAAAAGGCAGCCTGTGGGAAATCAGAGGGTAATTGATTTCATTTAACAAATGAAAAGGCTCGTTTTATGGTTAATCCTTTCTATATTTACTGTTTAGACAAACTGTTTTGAATAAATGTAATCATTTATCATTTTTTTAAACCACCGCTGGCTGTCAAAGTGCTGCACTGTGGAAAGGATGTGGCTAAAGTGGACGCGTGAGTACAACCTACAATGTCTAAAAGTACATGTGTGTCACCTAACCAAAAAGTGCCTGGACACACCTCACCATCCTGCCTGTAGTAGCCTGGACAGTTATAAAAGATGGCCTTTGGAGGCAATTATATTTAACCTATCCTTTTTTAAGATACAAAGAAAAAAAAATAAGGATAAAAATAAGTCAATGTGATACTCAGGTAACATACTGTTCTAAATAATAAAAAATACCCACTAACTTCAAAATTCATAAATTCATAACTTCAAAATCAGTAAAGACAACTAAATTGAGAGTAACTGATCAAAATGAATTTCAAAAACTGGTATTTTGTCATGGCACTGAGGGCAACTAGAGATCAAAAGTTGTATATACTGGTAGGATTTTACAAGAAAACTTTTGAGCATTCATGACCATTGACTACTTATTAGACTCTTAATTTTTAGACCCTGTGAAAAATATTTTTCCATCACGGAATTTGGTCATTATAATTTGACAATTTAAGCGACTCTGAAACAACTAATCAGTTGCTTAAGGATGAATGTAAGACCAACTAAAGACATCTAGATACCAACATTGTTAAATATTTTCGTTGAATACCCCTTTTCATGCCTAATTGTTTATAAATACTCCCTCAAAATGAAGCCTCAGTGTTTGTATCCCATTTTGCAAAGTAGAAACTGAAATGACAGCTCTTAGTATCACCTTATCATCTAATTGTGTCTTCTAGGCATCAAAACGGGTATTTTGAAAATCACTGCTTATTTCTTGCTCATATTTTGTTGCCCAGTACACTGACAAACTTAGAGGACATAGAACAGTTCACAGCCAAATTCCAAATAAATGTGATGAAACACATTTCCTTTGAACTTCCATTTTTTTAAACTTCTAACTTACTTATAGCTAGTTTACGAGATGGAATGGGTTACAAGATTATAAAGTCCAATATTCATCTTTATATAATAGCATAGTCCCTTTGAGAATCTATAAAGTACCTTTGGGAAGTTGTGTTGATATATATTTAAATACTTTATTACTGACTGGCACCCATGTGACCGTCAATATAAGTATTCTGAACATATTTTGCATACTTGGGCTCAAATTGGATAAAAGACTTTATTATGATCTAGACTTCCCACTAGACACAGTCCTATCCTCAGCACATGTTTGGATGGAAGCAAAGAGTAGATACATCTGCTCAAGGGAGATGGGAGTTCAGGAATCTTGCCACATACACCGCTGAGGAGATAAACATGACACTCACTGACCCATTCACAGTGAACCAATCAAGGCTGTGGCGTCTAGGACATTAATCTCCATTTTTAGATATTTGTCAGAGAATTCAGTCATTAGATGTTCCACTGTAGAAAATACACATTTAAGGTTATTTTATTCCTCCCCAAAACATGGTTTCTCCATGTAGCCCTGGCTGTTCTGAAACTCACTCTGTAGACCAGGATGGCCTCTTAACTCACAGAGATCTGCCTGCCTTTGCCTCTCTAGTGCTAATGTCGTAGATGTGGGTCACTACTGTCCATCTAAGGTTACTTTTTCAAAACCAGGAAGTATTCATCATCTTTATCAAAGCTTCAGTCCTGTTTTCATTCACTCACTTTCCTTGCAGGCGCACTCTGAAGCATACTATTGAAACAAGGACCTTTTTCAAGCTGAGTAAGAGACAAGGCATGCTCCTTCCATAAGAAAACCAGAGCTCGTGTGTTGCACAGCTGCTGTCTTAGGCCCACTCAAGAGTTTGACAAGTAAACAGTGCGAGTCCTTTCCATGGAGCTGTGTTCTAGTGTTAGACACCTGCTTCTGCCTTGGTTTTCTTCTGCACCTGGTTTTCTCTAGCATGCCAATAAGAAATTTAAAGCCCGGGTAGCAAAGCCATATTGTGAAGTCTTCCTGGACTTTTCTATCTGACCCTTCTTCTTTCTCTTACACATTTTTTTATCAAGCCATCCCTTTTCTAATTCCTTTTTCTCCAAGAGAGAAGTATCACACCAAAGCCAGAGAATTCTTTAAGTGCATTTTTTTTTAAATCTATGAAATGATTAATGACCTGGGCATAGGAGACAAAGGTCTAAAAAAATTTAAAGCATTATTGCTCTGAAAAAAAAAGAGAGTCAATAAAAGTAAAAAAGCCTAAAGAAACGAGCGAATAAATAAAAATAAAACAATAAAACATCTGGAGAAAAGAGAATGAGAGAAAAAGAAACAAGAAAATCAGACTCAGGTGAGGGTCTCTCCAAAGATGAGAGGCACCATTCCTGAGGAATTAACGGATGCTCTCAGGAAGAGCTAGATAATTCCAATATGAGAAGAGTCTGTTCCAAGTGGAACTAGCTGTGGAAAATCAAAGCCCATAGAAAGTGATACAAAAGAGCAGCATCCTAGCCCAGAGACAGAACCTAATCTTCTCCACGGTCTCTTGACGCACAGAATACTATGGAAACACACCCCAGATTCCACTGCTGCTCACTAGGGTAAGAAAGGTGTGGTGAAAGATGTTAGACCGAGAACAAACAAGGTTTATTTCAGGGTAATGTGGGCTGCGATTCAGTAGGTGCAGGACAGCTAGCTGCTGGGGAAGACCAGCAGAGAGCACAGGAATCCTCTGGACAACAAACGATGTGGCGACTGATGACACCATGCTCTGCTTCTCATCTCTCAGGAGCCTCCCTCTGTACTTGGGAACCTATTTTTTTCTAAATAAAATGTGTGTCAGGAAGGAGCATTGGGGAAGATCTAAAATGGATGCCTTTTGATGTTTACTACCAAGTCTACTGACGATGGATGGTTGCTGCATCTTTTGACCTGAATTAAATGAGGTCTCCAGGCAGATGTTTGATTGACCTACATAAAAATGAAGAAATTCACATTTTTTGTTAGGCGTATTTCAAGTATAATCCACTGGGCACAGTCTCCACACATATTATCGTCACTAAAGCTGGATGGATAATGAGAAACAGCACTCTGAAACATGTTTTGTTTCAGTTTTTAAGTGAACTCTTGACTACTGTCAGTTATCTCTCTGACAAAGATCAGTATGAATTATTATATCTCGTGTCAATATAGAACAGTTAGAGGTATGGGCTTCCTGGATCCTTCAAAGCAATATTTTCAATTTCCTCCTTAGAGAAATACAGATAATGGCTTTTTATCCATATATATAGCCTTTGACTGTTTTTGGTAATAAAGTACTTTTAACTTTGATTATATATTTTAAAGATCTAAACTGATTCCCATTGTGGAGAAGACATCAACAGAATAAAAACAAAAATTCATGGTATTTCCAGTTTCTTTTGGAGTTACTGATATACATCCTGTAGAAATAATAATAAAATAATAATAATAATAATAATAATAATAATAATAATAATAATAATACCTGGTTTGTTAATAAAATAAATTATGCTTTGAAATTAAATTCTTTCACAGATTTAAAACAAGCCCATGACAATAATGGGGTATCTCATAAATCTACAGACTCCCAGGCAGGGCTCACTTATAGCATTCAAATACATGTGGCTTAACAGGCAAAGGCATACAAATGCTTCTGGGGTTTGTACTGTTTGGCACAGTGGGTAACATATTCAGGTTCTAAACAAAGAAATGCAATATCTTGTGGCTGGGGTTGAAAGGGCACTGGATTGCTTTAAATTAATAAAAGTGACGAGGATTAATGGTATTTTTAATCAGGGGGAAAGTTCAGCTCTGTCAGAACCCCTTCACTATAGAGACTTTAGATCACTCCAGACAGAACAAATATGACAAAAACCAAGTTATCCTTTTGCTTCGTGGTGATTTAGGAACATCTCACTTAATCCAGCAAATAGATAGACAAGCACATAAAAACCAATTAATATGAGTTTTCAAAAATATTTGGCTTCTATCATTATTTCCAGGTTTTCCCTGAGATGGTCCTATGACTAAAGGCCCTGAGTTGTCTTAATTTGCTGCCTAACATTGCATAGGGTAATGCATGAGTCTGTGTGTGAAGGTGTGAGGATGCGAATGGCAAGATGAATATAATCAAAAATATAAGAAGTAGTCAGTCTCATTCTTAACTGTGTTATCTCCTGGTTTAGTCTGAGACTGAATTAGCATTTTAGGAAGTTAAATCATGCTTTAGAGAATTATGGTTGCAAAAATAGTGTATCTTTCCCATGTGCCTGCCTGTGCGTTTTGTTCTAATGGAAATCCTTCTGCTGGTTTGCTTCATACTAAGATAGAGTAGGAGACTCTTCATGGGGAGAACTGAATGAACATTTACTCACCAAATATAGGAAACTGATGACAGACCATAATAATAATTTTATCAAACACACACACACACACACACACACACACACACACACACACACGTGCACACATGTGCATGCACACATTTTTTTTTATAATAGTTGTTGAGATGGAGGAAATACTCCACCAGTGATGTAATAGAGACATGAAACATGAAATAACTGATGCTGTGTTAGATGCTGGAACTGTGACTCATCTGGTCCCTAGCAAAGTAGAATATCATCACATTGGTATATATGTGGGAAGCAGAGAAGCTCTGTATAGCAATGCCAGATGAAATCTCTCTAGAGATCAGAAGAAACCAACACAGCACAGCTACTAACAAGTTTTATTTCCAGGTGGGCAAGCTCTTAACCACTGAGCACGTGATCCCAAGTTCCACATGTGTTACTCATGGCTGTGACAGCCTCCTGATACATAGCTTAGCTTTATCTATACAGGCCATAGAAATCAGAGAAGAGTAATTAGAGAGACAGCACAACTGCCTAAGTAAGGAATAGTTACAGCATCTTGTCTATTTCTAACTAAATTGGTAACCTGATTGGAGGAGGGGGTAGACTGTCAGAGGAAGACTTCTGTGCTACCATGACAAATGTATAGAGTACAATACTCTGTTCTCCCACAAATAGCCTGTGGACATCTATCTATCGATGCAATTGATCACCCAAATAACAACACAGAAACATTCAAGGACAGTTGGTCCTGGGACGTGACAAGGGCTAGAAGCAATGTCATGGCCCCATATTAGAGTTAAGGTAAATGAAGGCTGGCTATTAAACACAGAGTCTGGCACAGATACAGTTCACAGTGACCTAGTAGGATGAGAGAAGGCCATTTCCACGGTCATATAACATATCTGGAAAATTAATCCAATATGGTCTTTGGCCTTTAGGAATTACTGCAGGGAAAAATAGCAAATGCATACCTATAAAATGGTTGCCATATTCTCTAGTCAAGACAACAAACCTAAACAATACCTCATTCTGGGAAGTAGCCACCACTGGTGCTATTATTTAGGAACAAAAGCAATATAAGAGGTAGTCCCTATAATCTGTTCATCTACCTAGCAGCCTATAAAAGTCCTATTGAATTTTCAGCATGAAAGTGAGCTACAGAGACTTAAGCAGATGCATATGCTGGTCACAGACTCTGATATTACCAGGAAAATTTGCAACCTTACACACAAGGAATATGCTGTTAGTGAGCTTGAGAATGCATTGTATTTTACTCCTATAGTCTTTACCTCATTCCAACAAAAACTATCACATATATTGTGCTAATTTTTATACTTCACTGTCTTAGTTTAATCTAAAGGTGATATATCATCTAGATAATCTTTAGATAGTCAGTGGCTCACCACATTACTACTATGCCAACTTGAATAAACACGTTATAAGGCTGTTGCATATTGAAGAGTAAACACATAGGAGAATTTTTAGGAAACTTGTTCTTCAAAAGGTAGAAATAGACCCCACAAAAGTTTTATATTAAGGAAGCTCTTCGGGTACAGTAGTTTGAAGAATGTTAAACAGTTCCTTCCAAATTAAAGGAAATTACTCCACTGAGTATCTTCCAATGGATCTCTAAGACAGGAGCATCATTCATGCCTAAAACTACTATGAAAGTCATAGGTGTCTACATGATTCCACAACCTGAGTGTGGCTTAAAGTTATAGGAATATAATAAGTAGAGCCTCTATTGCAAATAACTTTGATGCTGGAGCCAATAACATGGTAGAACTTAGTATGTTAGAAGAAACCAATATAAAAGATACTGTGGAGGGTTTCATAGCAGGCTCCTAGAGAAAAATCACAATGGACATCCAGTGGTTATGGGGCAAAGTTGTGTCATAAATGAACACATCGACATGGAAGTTCAAATGACCACGTGGTCCAGGATATTCACCATGAGTTATGTTCTGAAAAACATACGTTTTGGCACATCCTATATTGTGGTCTAATAGAAGATAGAAATGCACATTTGGAATTGGAAGTGCCAAAAAGAACGCTCAATAACTTGAAACTATCTTCTCTCCATTCATTATAGCAGGGCTCTCATGACACAGTCTTCCCCTCGCATACATCCACAGTTTGCTAGGTATTTCTAAGCCAGTCAAGCTGACAATCAAAATGAATCATTACAAAAACCTAAGAGTACATACCCACAACTAATAGTGTTTTCACTCTGGTTCACTTTAGACAGAGTGCGCCTAATGCAATGACATATGAGTGGAATTAATTCTAGAGCATTGAAACATACTCAGAAATATGTCCTAACATGACTAATTATTTTTAAAGCATTTTTGTAAACCCCTAAGGCAAATGTTGGCTTCTAAGATCTTAAGCTTTCTTTATATTGTACATATACCAGTAATTTCCATTTTAAGTGAACGCTTTCAGAACCCTGGCTCTGAGATACCTACCTCAAGTGATAAGGCAGAATTATTTTGATTACTCTACTGGTTTCCTCCTGGACAACACTGTTCATGAACTGTCAATTCCAAAATGATCATTTCTTAGTGATGCATTCGACTCTGGAATACTAATGCTTCATATATTGTCAAAAGAAGTACTAACTCTGAATTGTGTAAAGTAATTTTGGAAAGAAAAGTGAGGAATTTTCTTTCCAAAATAAACTTAGGGAATTTGTTAAACTATATTAGTAGATAAATATCACTTGGGTAAAGGAAAAAAAATGGCCTACACTTTAACCTTCTCTTTATTAAGTATTATTTGTGACAACTTCAGTTTGAAGCTCCAGAGCATGCGGGATACCAGTGAATCAAGGAGGCAGCAGGGAGGGGGCGTGGCCTGAAGAAGAAACAATAGAAAGATCAAATACTCTTCTTGGCAATGAGGCAAAAACTTTAGTGGCAGGATCTGCGGGATACAATAGCAGTGACAAAATTGATCGTATCAATTTTATTGTTTATTTTGAAATATTAGGTTGAATACATACACAATTACTCTTTGAATGAAAATAGTAAAAAGACTTCACAAGATTAAGATAAGGAAACGTTTAAAATGCATAATGTGTATGAAGAGTACTATAGGTGAGGCAATGTCCCCTCCAGTGTTCATGCCAATACTAAGGACAGCAGCAGCCTTTGCTCTCAGGGAAGTAAGCAGTAGAGACCTCAGGTAGAGCAAGCAGGAAAACAAGAGCAGAAAGTGCAGCTTCCAGAGTAGAGAGAAGGGGAGCAGCAAGCTGATGGAGAATGGACCAAGCCCAATGACAATTGGATGCTGCTGCTAGTATCTGAACTTAAAAGTCGTGGACTAACATTTCTCCTCTCTTTGTCCTTGCCCACCATGGGGCAGGTGTGACTCAGCCACATGTCTGGTATGTTAAAACCCTTTTCTAGTGAGAAATCCAAATCATTTTGAGATCACAGATGTCACCATTCTAACACTGATTGAGTAGTCTGTGACAGGAAATGGACTAACTTCTGAGAATGTCTGAGTTAATTTTTAGAGAGCTTATTGTACAAGTAAGTAATTTTTTACTTTATAAACTTTATTTTTTAAATGCAAATAAACAAAAATGTCATACATCAAAATTAATGAGACACATGCTTGTAGTTTAATAATGCCTACGAAGTTAAAGATTTGGATCAGAATCTGTGGAGTTTAGATTACATTTACACTTTTAGTATGGGCTATATTGTACACATTTATCTACCACCAAAACAAAACAAAAATCATGATGGAATTAGGACAAGGAAAATAATCAAATTTATATCGTCATTCACAAGTCATGTCCATTACCTTTATTCAGTCCTTTGTTCCCTTATATTTTGCTTTTCTTGTTCTCTTTTTGTTATACTGTCCCACACAAACTTTTGTTCACATGTATGCATATATAATTGTCTAGCTTCTGCAAAAGAATATGTGGATATTTTTCTTTTCAAAATTGTATGACTCCTATTTATGTTATACCTTCTAGGTCCAACCATGCAATGTAAAAGGATCCCCAACTTTAAAATTATTTACATTATTTTTTAACTTTTTCCATACCTTTCCTCACAGTCACAAGAAAATCAATGTTCCAAGAGAAATCACAAGTATGAAACTAAAACAAACAAGCAAATAAACAAAAAACAAAACAAAGCCTAGTTATACTTGCTCAATGACTAAGACCACTGACTATTCTTGAAATGAACCTTAGTCTAATTCCTAGCACCAACATGATGATTCACATGCCTCTGTAACTTCAACCCCAGGAAATCTGCTTTTCTCCTATGACCTCTGCAGGTACTTCATGAATGTGCTGCACAGACATACATGCAGACAATCCATCCATACACACTAAAACATATGCATTTTATGCATCTTTTACTTTATTGTTTAGTGGTGTGTAGTATTCCCCTTTACAGTTATTCTACATTTTTCATTATCTGTTCATCTGCTGACAGACAACAACATGGTTCATTCTACTTATTTGCTATAGTGAGTAAAGCATCAGTGAACTTAGAGTACAAATATCTCTATGGTAGGATCCAGAGTACTTTAGGTTTATGCCCAGGAGTACAATAGCTGAGTCATACGTTATTTACATTTTTGAGGAATGTTAGAACTGAATGTTAGAATTGTCTTGGTTAAACTGCATTGATCACCAACAGTGAATAAGAATTCCCTTCTTCATATTCCATTCAATATTTGTTATCAGATTTGTTGATGACAGTTATCCTGACTGGGGGTAACAGGTATCTCAATGTACCTGGTAGCTATGAATATTGAATATTTTTTCAGTAGTTATTAGCCATTTGTGGTTTTTTTTTTTTTTTGAAAACTGCCCATTCGTTCATTTGTCCTTTTGTTGACTAATGGTTTTATTTCTTTGATATTTAATTTCTGCATTTCTTTGCAAATTCTAAATATTAGCTTTTTATCTGAGGTGTACCTGGCTAAGCTTTACTCCAATGCTGTGAGCTAGCTGTCTTACTGTTTGCTTTACTATGCACAAATTTTTTATTTTTATTTAGTTCCAGGTCTCAGTGATTCAGGTTGGTTCCAGTCTTTTTGGCAGTGCATTCCAAAAGTTCTTGCCTACTCCAATATCTTAAATGTAACTCTGTGTTTTCTCCTAAAGTTTCTGTTTCTGGCTTTAAAATTAAGCTCTTTTTTTCCCATTTCAAATTGTTGTCTTTGCATAAGAAAGATAAGAATCTAATTTTATTCTGTGAGTAAAAGTGCAAATTTGCCAGCACAACTTGTGGAGTAGGCTATTCTCTTTTCAGTGTATTTTTTGTCACCTTTCTCAAAACTAATTTTGTTGTTTTATTTCTGGGCTCTCTAGTCTGCTTCTTTGGTCTACCTGTCAGTTTTTATGCCAATACTAGGTCATTTAAATCACTGTAGCTCCATAGTATAGTTTGAAGTTAAATATTGTAACTCTTTCACGCCATAGGAAAGTAATAGTTTGAATTCTTCCATTCTCATTGATATCTCTGTGATGTCATTATCTTGTCTATTTGTTATATCTAAGACTTTTCGTACTATATGGAATAAGAAATGGGAGCTAATATCTTGTCTCATTCCTGATTCTAGAATAAATTCTCCATCGGTCTCCATTTTTTATAATGTTGGCTATAGATTTGCTGTACATAACATTTATTTTGAGGCATGTTTCATCTTTCAGGAAGTCTCCAGAACTATTGCATGTATACAATTAAGGAGAACTGAGATTGTGCTTTATATCTAAAAGATGGTTTGCTGTTTCTTCCTTGGGGATAGTCTGAGGATATCTGTTCACTTGACAGACACTCCCTCCAAAGCATGGCATGCTTTCTAAGCATTTTCCCTCTGTTTGCATGTGAGTGACCTAGCTTGTGGGTCAGTCAACAGGGTCTGCAAGGAAGAGAGTAGGGATGGAGGGGCAAGAGATTTGAAGAATGGTGACAAGACAATTGTCTGATCAAGTCTCATTTATTGAAAGGCAATTATGGGTATATAAGCAAAAGCAGGGGAGCACAGCTGGAGACACTTAACCATGCGTGCCTTGCAGCTGGGGGCACTAAACCATAAGTCCAGGACATGTTTGAGATAAACAAGACTGTGGGACCTTGAAAGGATAGCTTGGTTTCTGGTCAATTACAGGCCTCAAACCCCAGACCCTAATGGGACTATGGTAGGTGTTTGGACCACACCCCCAGACTCCAGGCTCCTGACAGGAGGCCCCCTCTCTCCCCAAAGACCTTATTGATCCACACCTTTCAGATTCGTGGGGCAATACCCCTACCAGCTCCTACACAGGTAGAGGGCATGATTACAGGCCACTCAGCCTCAAGAGATTTTCATATTAATGAGATACTTGAAGGCTAGAGTGAGTAGCCAATTAAGAATTCTTTCCCAGACCCCCTCCCTCCCTATTTAAGTCAGGTCTGCCCTGAGTTTCTGGGGATGGGGGGTACAGCCAGATCCATCTACTTTCTGCCATGACAATAAATCTTATGAAAACTATGGACTTCCTGTGTCTTTGGGGCCTGCCATGGAGAATCATGGAGGGGTCCTCTGAGTATTGAGTTGTCTCCTAATGTCCCATGGAGAGCTTCTCTGTGTTCCAGTCATGGAGGCCACCTATTCAAGCAAGCTAGACGAGCTGTTGAGTCAGCCAAGTGAGTGAGGTAACAAAGACTCCCCTTCCCTGTGGGGTGCTGTTGGGGCCTCTCTCCCTCGTTTCTCTCGGCTGCAGGTCAGTCCCTCCTACATGCCCACAGTCTCTGTTCTTCCACATCTCCCAATGGCATCTGTGAGCCTGAGAACGGAGACCACTGGCATCCAGGTCCACTCAAAAGCTCTGCCCCCAGGGGACTTTCAGGCTGAGATCTCTCTGTGCCCCGGGCGGAGCCCTGAGTGGCTTCTCACAGCCTAGCATCTGCCCAGCTCCACATGGAAGGAGCTCAGTCAAAATTTCTGTGCTTCTGCTCTCCAGAGCAGCATCCAGCAGCCTGGGTTGGCAGACATGTGGGAACTACAACTCAACCCAACAGGACATAAGTGTGCACACACATGAGCTATCAACAACCCCCCTCCACACACACACACAAAATGTGTATCAGAGTGTACTCAGCTGTTGTGGGCCATTTGCAAAAATATCATGCTAGAAAAACAAGTCTCTTGTCAGGGTGGAAAAGTATCAACCTGTAAATATATGGCCCAAATGGTTGCAAAGATGATAGCTGCTTTCACCTAGGAGTCACCTCCCAACAGGCCCCCCTTTTAATTTTTTTCAAAAGGGAAGGATGAGCAAATTTATGGAAACCGTGTCTGTCTTGGGTTGGAATAGACCCTAGCCTCCCTTTCCCATCTCTGGATACTCAACAACCATTTGGTTGAGCTTCTGTCTTAGGTTGGGCAGGCCTCCCAGTTAAGGTCAAGGGTCTTGAGGTGTTTTCTTACCCATCATTGACTATCCAGTTTAGCACATAAGTTAGGGGCTAATCCTTGTCAGTTTCGATGACAGAGGTTTTAGAATCCCCTCTTTTCAGCCTGTAATAATGAACCTGTATGGGTTTCATTTGAATAATGTCTATCTGTTGTCATACAAAAGCCACCAGTTTGTTTAACAGTGTGGGCCCAAAAGACAAGAGAATAAATAGCCCTAATAGGGGTTCCAACATGGAAGGGAGTAAAGTGGTGAGCTATGGTGAGGTACTAATCCAAGCCTTGAACCAGCCCTGTTCCTGGTCACCCTGGCATTTGTGGTTTTCTAGGCCTTTCTGAATTTTTACATAGAATCTTTAACAATACCTGAATGATTGGTATAAAAGCAGCACTCTTCTTTAAGGGCAGCATACAACCCCCACCCTGTTGGAGAAGTAAAAAGTCTAAGCCTCTTCTATTCTGAAACACTACTTCAGCTAAGGAGGATAATGAATTTTGCAAATGTGATATAGCTAATAGATTCCATTCTTTCTAGATCTAAATCTATAGAAGTACAGAGCGGACTATAGCTTTGATCTTGCAAAACAAGTGAGGAAATCCCCATCCCTGCCCCAATCAATCCCAAACCCAAAAGGACAGATATAGTAACTATGATAATGGGTTCTCTCCTGGGTCTAAACAATGTACCCCACTAAATCATAAGTCGGGGAACCAAGAGTCTAATGGAGCCATCTTGAAGGCACTGGTGATAATGTCTCCTTCAACACTGAGGACTTTCCAAGTCAGGTTATATGGCACATGCTGGTTGATCTGTTCCAGTTTGAAGGCAGTTGTGAAGGATCTTCATGTTTCTGCAAAGAAAAAATAGGGTTTCATGGAGCTTCTCCTCCCTGGATTTGTTATTATTGTCTATGTGTTTAATCAGCTCTCTGGCAGTCATCATGCAGCATCTGCTGTTTGGAAATATATGCAGACAGAACCTCTTCCTGAGATAAGCACTGGGTCTGGCTCATTCCAGGTTCCGGTTAATGGGTCTTTACAGAGGACTGTTGCAAAATTCTTTTTAGTATCAGGATGCCAAAATCTATCTACAGCAGATTTTCCTTTGGAACCCAAAGTAAAAAAAATTAAAATAAAGGATGTGTGAAGGATATTTCTGAGAGATCCCTTGGTAGGGTACCATTCCCCATTTAAAAACATTTTTTAAATTGATGTTCAACGGTTCAATGTGTCCTTCCTACCTACCATACCTTGGCCCTGTGGATCATATGGAATACCCGTTTTAGGTAGTATTCCCAATTTTTACATACTTGGTGAAAACTGGAGCTTGTATATCCTAGGCCATTGTCAGTCTTTCTCTGTCTAGGCACACCCAGTACAGTGATTGTAGTGAAGATATGAGTGATCACATGCTTGCTTGCTTCTCCAGTTTGTAATGTCGCATAAATGAAACTACTGTATGTATCTACACACACACACACACACACACACACACACACACATATATATTTTTATTTCCAAATTCACTATAATGAGTAACGTTCACTTGCCAGAGACTGTTTGGTATCAGTCCCTTTGGATTTACGCCCAAATGAGGAACTGGTAAAAGTGTAACACACAATCGACATTGTTTGACAATTTGCCTATCTTGTTCTCTGGTAATTTAAAACATGATCTTTAAAGTGTGGGAATCAAGGTGATGTAACTCATGAGCCTTTATGGCCTTATGCAAGTTAGATGGCAGATCTGATAAAGTCACTGCGTCTACATAAGTGGCTAGATCTGCCTTGATGTTTTCATCAGAGAGGAGACCTGGTAGTCCAGTGTGGGCTCTCAGGTGTCCTATAAAGAATTTATACTTTCACCTCAAAATTAATTGTTGGCACTGTAAAAACAAATCAGCTGCTTCTGAGAAATGCTTTATTTGCACAGCAATTTCTATCAAAGGTATAGACTGAGCTAAATATGAGCTATCTGTATAAATATTAATGGCTTAATTCAGAAATGCTTAGAACACAGCAATGATAGCATGTAATTCAACCAATTGAGCTGACACAGATGATAGAGGAAAGGAGATTACTTGATCTTTAAAGGCATAAATGGCTGTTCCTTATGAAGAACCATCAGTGAAAATTAGCAATGCTTCTTTTATAAGTGCATACACATTGTGAGATGGAAAAACAAATGCATGGCAATTACAAAACTGAACTAATTTGTCTGGTGGATAATGATTATCTAGCTGGCTAGCAAATGAGGCACATGTGGTAGGCAAAACTTCAGAGCTATGCATAAGCCAATCAACCTGATGCCTTGTATAGTGTTGTACTATGACATCAGAGTCTTGTCTGGCTGCTGTCAAAGATACAACAGGATCTCCCTTTACCAGAAGTTTATGTCAAGCCTTCATGGCTGTGTTTTGAATTGAGTGAAGAAGCCTGGGTCATATTGCATTTGGTCATCACTTGAAGCAAATTGTCCTTCTCTCACTAAGGCATCATAGGACCAATCATTGCCTGCCTGAACATTTCTCCTAGCTGTCTCTTTAAAATTCTCATCATACTCTGATTTCCAAATAAGATGCTTGCCACCACTAAAAACTGCTCTCACTAGAATATTCCAATACCCAGGAGTCAGCCACTCCTCTATGGCAGATTCTAAGATTGCAAGAGTAAAAGGAGCAGTGGCGTTGTATTGTGACACTGAATTTTTTAATTTTTTAATTCTTTTATAAGAATAATGTGTGATGTCTCCAAGCAACCCCTTGAGCATTTGTGGTCTCTGATACAGGGAAAGTCTCAGCCTCTCCCTCCTCTGGGCTATCTGTGGCTGAAATACAGCTAGAGGCAGGGGCCATCTTTGGACTCTGCATTGAGGAAAGCAAGGACCCAGGGGATTTTTGAGGGTGGCCTTGCCCTCGCAAGACATCTTCCCTGTCTTTAACTTTTGTAGCTGATTAATTAGGTCTTGATGCTCTTCCTTTAACTCTATTTGTTGTTTAAGGAAAAAAATTGTTCTGTAACTTCTTTCTGGGATCTCCAACCACCATTCTCATAGCAGGAGCATCTGGAGGCAGAGTCACATAGGGAAGAGGGCCATTCAGGGTCCTAATATTTGGCTGCCTCTTCCTCTATGTTATCACAGTCTGACTCAGACAAATTGTCATCAATCTTTGGTCGTATTTCGGATTTTAATTTTGGATATATGCATTTTATCTTTTTCTTTTGAACAGTGGAGTTATTTCTCTCTTTGTGCCAAGCGCCACTATTTGGTTTTGTTTACTTCCCCCTTGGATTCTTTGTCTCTAAAGAATTTTAGATCCAAATTTTGAAGCCTATTGGTTGACCTTTGAGAGGTCACTCCCTCTCTATCCCTCACTATCTAGAGAAATTAAATCTATTTCTTTCTTAGAGGAATCAATCCTTTCTTTTATCTTTTCCTTTCCTTTTTCTTTCCTTTCACTGTCTTTAAAATTTTTTTCACCGTCTTCAATGACTGTCGCTATTGAGGGACACCTTGTTGAGATAATTTCATTTATCAAGTTCCAATATGAAAAGGCAGTAACTGGGACCTTTTCAGGCCCAAGTGTTTTGTAAAAGTCTTTAAGTGTATCTGCAACTCTATGCCATCTTTTTTTCATCAATCGTTCTTTATTGAGGAAACCAGGAACATAACTTTTTAATAAAATCAAAAAATGACAACAAAAGCTGAATTTTTACCTTTACTCCTCACGTCTTTAAAGCCTTTCTCATCAGTTCTACATATAGTTCATGCTGACTTATTTATTGCCCCATTTTCATTACTATGACTTACCAATCTTGATGCAGCAGGTTCCTGCTGTGATCACCTTTGTTTCACTTTTGAATTTTTGGTTGACCCTTCTTCCAGTAACGTCCCTCACAGGGTCTCTTGTTCTCACTTTCCCACGTTAGGCGCCAGGTGATCTGGGCCACAGGTCAGTCAATGGGGCCTGCAAGGGAAAGAGTGGGGATGGAGGGGCAAGAGACTCGACAAATGGAGACAAGACAGTTGACTGATGACTGATCAAGTCTTATTTATTGAAAGGCAATTATGGATATACATAAGCACAAGCAGGGGAGTGCAGCTGGAGACACTTAACCATGAGTGCCTTGCAGCTGGGGGCACTAAACCATAAGTTCAGGACATGTCTGAGAAAAACAAGATGTTTATCAAAGTGTACTCAGCAGTTGTGGGTTATTTGCAAAAAATATCATGCTAGGAAAACTAGTCTCTTGTCAGGGTGGAAAAGTATCAACCTGCAAATATATGGCCCGAGATGGCTGCAAAGATGATAACCAATTTCAGCTAGGAATCAGCTCCCAAAATGCGAGTATTCCTGTTCTTGTAGTATATAAGTCTCTTTAAATATGTATTCACATCAAGTGAGTGTTTTTCTTCTTCCTCAAAGCCTACCTAGGAGTTAGAGCAGTTTGTTGTCTAGTTCCCCTCACAGCCAGTACTTTGCTGGTTTGTTAGAATTCTAGAATTAGTTAGAATTGTGTTTACTTTTCACCAGCACCTCCCACTACACGAAAGGATTTTGTTTTAAAGCTACATGAACTTTGACAGGCCATTTGCTAATTCACTCCTCAAAACTATGAACAAAAGGGAAAAATGAAGCCACCATCATTCAAGAGATCTTCCTGTGCAATAGTAAAGCTTCTTTCCAATTGTGTGGTAATAGAAGCCATAGTGTTAAAGACTAAAGATCATAAATTTGATTACAGCAATTCTGTACTTGTTAATTCCAATGGGATACTGTTTAACAGTGCTGACTGAAAAGACTTTTAAACCCAAAGAAACTCTTAAGTGGGTTCTGGTATTAGGTTCTAAGCAAGAAATATTGTGTCATAGTAAGCCCTTGGAGAAAAATATTTTTTTGTCAGGATAAAGAACATTAAAGAAGTATATTGTAGTAGATCAAAGATTATTAATCTACTAATAGATTATATATATACATATATATATATATGATAAAGATTAAAGAAGATTAAAAGTAGATTTATATTTGGAAGGTTTGTGGACTCCATCACAAGATGTTGCCATTTTTTTATGGTTTAGACCAATTGCATATTTCCTTTGTTATATTTCTTTCTTTTCTTTTTTCTTTCTTTCTTTCTTTCTTTCTTTCTTTCTTTCTTTCTTTTTTTTTCTTTTTTTTTTTTTGCAAACTTGATTCAAGATTTACTATTGAACACGATTTGGTAGGGTATAGGAGAGCACTGTGGAATCCTTCAGGAATGCAGGGCTCTCCACTTGTCTAGAGGACCACGATTGGGAATATATTTGACACCACAGCCATCAGGAATGAGCAACTTCTCAGCAACCATGTCTTCAAATTCATCTGCATTAAGCTTGGTGAAGCCCCACTTCTTTGTGGATGTGGATCTTCTGGCAGCCAGGGAACTTGAACTTGGCTCTGCGAAGAGCCTCGATCACATGTTCCTTATTCTGCAGCTTGGTGCAGATAGACATGATGACCTGGCCAATGTGGACCCTGGCCACTGTGCCCTGGGGCTTCCCAAAGGCAACATGAATACCTGTCTGGAGCCTGTCAGCCCCAGCACAGGACAACATCTTGTTGATACGGATGACATGGAAAGGGTAGAGCCTCACTCGGATATGAAAGCTATCCTTGCCACAACTCTTTACCATGTATTTGTTGGCACAAATACGGGCAGCCTCCAGTGCTTCAGATGAGAGTTGTTCATATTCATCTGACACCATGTGGCCACAAAGTGGGAATTCATCAACTTTCGCTTTCTTCCTCCCAAGTCAAAGATGCAGATCTTAGCATCAGGGACACCACGACAGAAACGAGACTTTGGGTATGGCTTGTTCTTACAATACTGGTAACACCAGGTGGGTCGGCTGCCCATGATGACAATAGGATCATTGGTGGCATGCTAGAAGAAAAGAGCCTTTGTTATATTTCTTATCATTGACATATTTAAATATTTCTGGAGACCAGAAAAGGTCATCATCATAGTGAGTAAGTATACAAGGTTTTTCTTTCTTGGAAAGTGAATATAGAAATGATTCAGTATACTTGACTGAGATTGGTGGTGGGCTTAGGGAATCAGATGAAGAGGATTCTTACAGATGCCTTTACAAGGAATAGTCAATATTCTATCTTTATTAGTACTGAACTGTTTCTTTTCTTAGCAGTTAGAATTTAGTCACTCAGATGATTCCAGTTTCTACACCTGAGCATCATAAGACAGTAAGGGACAATACCGGCTAATCTAAATTTTTGCCAACCAAAGATAATAGGACCTGGCAGAATAATCAAAGCATATTGCAGTGCATTAAAACTTCTATGGAGACAGATGAAATTTGAAAATAAAAAAATACTGAGATTGGGATTACTGCACAGTAAGCAACATATTAGCTAAATTGATACAAAGGATGGTTGCTAAAAATCACTAAGCAACCAGTGTAAGCAGCCCTCTGCGTAGCAAAGCAGATATATACTGAGATGATAATTATGAGGGAGATGATACAGGGGTGAGGGCTTCATTATAGAATGACAAAAATGATGGTTTCCAGAAGAAAATCAATAAAAAGAAGGGAAATAACAGAATAAATAATCTTAGCAAATTGTTCTGAAATGACATCTGTGGAATAGAGGAGGGTTTTCAGGTTTCTAAAATATGTTGACAAAAAAAAATACATATACCATAAAATTTCTAAAACTAAAGGATTTAACAATGTTTGTATTTTTCTTAGACACCTGATACAAATACATGTTACCCAAAAAGAGAGAGGCACATACTTGCATCATTGTAACCCACAAAAAAAGGGGTATATGCTTGCATCATTAGAACACCATGTGGTGGTGTGAATACAAGTGATCCCCATAGGCCCTTATATCTGAGTGCTTACAGGCTAGGTATTGGAACTCTTTGAAAGGATTAGAAGGATTAGGAGGCATGGTCTTGTTAGAGGAAATGTTTCCCTAGGGCGTGGCTTTGAGCTTTCAAAAGCCCAATCCAGACCCAGTTTCATTCTGCTGCCTAGAGATCAGGGTGTAGCTCTCAGCTATTGCTCCAGTCCCTTGCATGCCTGCCTGCATGCTCTCATTCTCCCCACCATGATAATTGTCTCTGAAACAGAAAGCAAGCCCCTAATTAAATGCTTTCTTTGATAAGAATTGGATTAGTCATAGAATCTCTACACTACATTAAAACACTGACTAATCATATAGTTTTTACTACATTTTATTATTTATAACATTTTATTATTTATAATTTTATTACATACAGCTTAAGAATTTTCTAGTCAGCTAAGATGTAACTTATTTTATAATTGTAAGAATTGTGAAAAGTCATCACCTAATACTTGGAAAATATCTGGAAAAATACTTGAAAAAAATCCCCAACCAAATAAAGAAGAACCCCCAAAACTATGATGAAGAGAAGGATGAAGGTGGCGATTGATGTTCATCCTTCATCCACTGAGGTCTCAATATCTTCATCAATCAGTCTTTTTGAGTAAGTCTCTTATCGTGTTATTTAATGCTAGACTTCAAACTCTTAGAGTTAAGGTATCACGATGAAAGACATAGTAAACCAAATCAAATGTCTTCATCGTTAGATAGGTTATTATCTTATGGTTAGTCTTCATAAAAGAATACTAGTGTTGCTGTATCTGACCAGAAGAAATAAAAATTAATGAAATAGAGACCTATGTTGAAACAAAATTTTAAAAATATTTGATAAAATATTAGAATGAAGTAAAAAAGGAATGTATGCTATATACTGAACAAAGGACACTAATTAAACAATGGGCACTAAGGTCTGCAGTTGCATGAACAGAGTAGTGGAAATCATGCAGAAGCATTACAGGTCATGGGCACAGGCAAAGCAAAATCCCTGTCCTGTGAAATGGAATTCTCAGTTAAGTTTATAAAATATTGAAGGCAACAGAGTAAGTTGTTTTATCTAGTGTGTTCACAGGCAGCATACAACCATGGAATGGAAACATGTTAGAAAAATTATATTTATGCATGTCTGGTTAAAGCATACCCAAAGAAAATGGGTCATAAAATCCAAAGAAAGAAAACCATTCACTTGTTCTTAATAGGGTACAAGTTTAGACAAAATAGGACTGGAACCTATATGTATATCTGCATATGTATGCATTAATCACCTACTCAAAGACCATCCTAGAGCTGCTCTGAAAGTAATTTGGTTGGCATCTCACTTTCCAGAAACATTTATGGGAATCATAGTTTAAAGCGCTGAGTCATAGTGTATAGGATTAACATAAAAGTTACAAATCGTCACACAATTTAATTATCATTGCCTATTGATCTACATGTGTAATAACCTCAAACTCAAGGGAAGAAGTGATTTTCTTTCAGAGTTAGACTTAGCACAGTTAAAAACAACTCTTCATCCATTAAACATTTCTCTTGTGTATAATATGCAAGTTATTTAGTGTAAGTTTTATCTGTAAAAATAATGTTAACATGGGGGAAGAAAAGTAATTTATTTATATAAAATAATTGACTCCTTTAATGATAGAGATAATGGAGAGAGAGAGAGAGAGAGAGAGAGAGAGAGAGAGAGAGAGAGAGAATAAGGGTTTACCTGTGAGTCTGTTTCTTTAAAGTGAATGCATTTAATTTACATTAACTAAGATATAATGCCCCCAAAGGTGTTTTAGAATACCAAGAAGGAACAAGAGGGAAGAAGGTTAACTCATTCATATTCATGAGGGTTATGACAACAGAAATAAAAATCATGAGGAAGACAGGAGAATAATGAAAAGCAGAGGGTATTCTTGCAGACATTGGGATGTACATGAAACAAAAGCAGAAAGCTTATATAGATCATGTAATCTGGGCTTTCTCCATATGTCCTGGTAGCTATATTTCTAAAGAAAATAAAAGAAAAGTAAACAGAGGTAAGAGATGCCAAATGCATGCCATTTTCCGTATCTGGAGAGGCCAAGTGACAATGGTGTGGGCATTCTTCTGAGGGGCAGAGGTTGTCGACTTTCTTCCCTACTGCTGCCAGCTTGACAAGCAGCCATGTAAGCAAATTCATCTAACTGGGTCTTAGTTTCTTTAACTGTTAAATGATAGGGTGGCACCAGAGAAAATCATACTTCTTTTTAATCCTGAAATAATTATGGTCACAATGCCATAGCTAAGTAGAGACATAGTGGCCGCCTTTAATTATTGGTGGTGTCACTCCTGCTTGGCCCATGTGGCACTTGTTTACTTTTGGCCTTATCCATGACAGAACAATGAAAAGAAAAATATCACTAAACGTTTCTTGTACTTGATACTGAGATTTCTTTCCAAAGCACAGTAGCAGCCATTTTTCAATCACTCTGTCATTGACAAGAATTTCCTCCTCTAATGAGTGTTAAAGGGCCATTGTAGGTTTGGGAAGACATTCTCAAATGCAGTATCTCCACCCTCAAAAGCCACCTGAAGGTTTATGAAATACAGAAGGATTAGTGAAGTTCTGCATTTACAGCTTCTGCCCCTTTAGAAGATCAAATTCTGACAAAAATGTTTGTTTTCATTTGTAAAGAATCTACAAATGCCAGGAGACATAAGATTCTCCTCTCTGATTACAATCACTCGGGAATGGTAGAAAAACAAATTCTTTTATCCATTTTCCTTTCTTTCTTTTTTAGTATAACCACAATATACACCAAAAAACCCCCAATTTTTTAGGTATAATTTAAATAAAATAACTGAGAAAATGAGCTCATCAAATGGTCTGTAGGCAGGCCTTTAGGGGTATGTTCCTGATGGTTGATGACTGATGTAGAAGGACTCAGTCCATTGTAAGTCCTGCCATCAGTGGGCAGGTAGTCCTAGGGTATATAAGAAAACAGGCTGAGCAAGTGTTGGGTGACAGGCCAATAAGCAGTGTTTTTCCATGGTGTTTTAGTTGTAACCTCCAGGTTCTTGTCTTGAGCTCCTGCCTTAGATTCCCCTGATAATGGGCTCTAAGGTGAAACAAAACATTTCCTCCTAAGTTGATTTTGGTCATGGTGTTCAAAGCAATAGAAAGCAATCTAAGACAGTAGTAATTATCAAGATTTAAGAAATTATAACAGTGAGCATTTACTGAAGATGGTGGAAGTTGCATATCAAATATCATTCATATCTATCTATCTATCTATCTATCTATCTATCTATCTATCTATAAATACATAACCTAACTGTTACCTAGTTGTACCCAATAGTAACCTAGTAAGAAGATATCAGGGTAGGCCACACCCCTTTGTAGAAAAAGAAAGCAAGAACAAGAGCCAGCAAGAGCTCAATGTCCCCAGATGACAACAGGAAGTCTCTTCCAGATCCTAGAGCATAGTGGAAGCAAGGCGGTGGATGGTGGGTAAATTTATCTTTAATGGAGTTCCTTTGACTCATGTAGATGGTTGCTACTAAGCTATAGACAAATTTCTGGTTGGTAAGCTCTTTTACATGTCTATGACGAACCAAGAGATATGCATGGAAGGTTTCACACAACCTGTATAAAGCTGTACCAGAGCTTACATTCCTCCGCTTTCTGTACTAGTACCTAGAAAAGGACCCAATGTGGTATCGTCAGCACTCTCCCTATATTTTTCCTATGAGTTGATATTTTGATTGCATGGATGGAAAGCACATTTTAATCTAAAACCTCCGTGCTTTAGAACTCTGTTGTGTTCTAGAAACCTCTAGTTGATGCTTTTGAAATTTCCTGCTGTGATCCAAACGCTAAGAGCTGAATCGCCACTGCCCTTTAAGTGTGCTGAGAAGAAAGAGGTTTACTACATTATTAACGCACATTTCAACAAATTGGTTTGCTTGTCATTTGATCTATTTCTCATTAAAACTTTTTATGTTTCATTTGAGGGGGAAAAAGTCCAAACCAGAAGCCACATGGGTTCCCTTTTCAGCCTAACATGTACTTTTCTAAAATAACAAGAGTAATGAAGAAGTTTGTGTGAGTAGCATAAAAAAGGTCAGTTAATTGGCAGGGAACATTTCTTTTTATAGCAGGCTGTGTGTATAAATGTTGACTTAGGAGCCCACCAGCTAGACTAAAGAAAGCTGAATATGTTATATTAAAAGGTTGATGACTTTGATTTTCTAAAATATTCCTAAACCACACCCATCTTCTTCTAAAAGTACAGCCTTCCATTTGGCTTCAGTACAGAACGGTTGCTTTCTGACTCTCTTTTTCTTAGGTCAGACTTTAGTGCACACTACTCAATCCAGACAGACATAACCTGAATATTTGTGGAAGCAAGCTATCACTGCTTACATCAGAATCAAATAAATACATTTATTTCTGTAAATTCTCTCTTGACTCCCTCAGAGCTTTTTTGTTAATATCCTTTGGTTTTAAGACTTAGAGTAAAAATAAATTTTATTTTTTAAGTAGAGGTTTATAAAGAATATTATTTCTATAAAATTTCAAAATAGAAGGCTCATATAGAAACATAAGATTTATAAGTGACAGGTAATCTGCTTTTCTGGAAAAAAAAAACACCCAACAGTATATAATAATCTAAATATACACAATTTAGTGATATTTTAAAAATTTATAAACTTCTGTGTTTTATTAATGTAATTTACTGTTTATCACTTATTTTTAAAATATGCTAAATTTTGATAATGCATTGAGTAATGAAAGCAAGTGAGAGTTCGAATTGTGTGCTTTGCTAAAACATGGAAGATGTTTTCAACAAACATGTTCAGTCAACAGTCGTGAAAGTATGGAGACAACAGGGTGCTTATGAGACCTTACTTCAGACACTTACATATTTACTGATTTTTTTGTTTGTTCAATAAGTTGCATCTTGCTATGCTGTGTTCAGTTGTTATCCCTTCTCCTTTCTGAAGGGAAATGGAGGAGCAGTGGATACTGGGGAGGAGAGGCCACATGTTGGGAGGATTAGGAGGAGTGGATGGAGGTGAGCATACAGTCAAGACATATTGTATAAAGAAAGAATGAATAAAAAAGGAAAAAGATGAGCACTGAAAAAATTATTTGGAATACAACAAAAATAAAGTTAAGGAGACAACTTACTGGAAATACATTGATGAATTATTTGAAAACCTATATATTGTTCTTTAGATTTATCTTATTATTTTAAAGTACCTTTACTCATAATTGATGTATAAAATGATATAAAATACTAGCTAAAGAAGAGATACATGGGTTTGGCTTAAAACCCTTTGTCTTGGTCATGTCCTCAGCTGTGGTTGAGTAATCTCATAAATTTACATAACAAATTAAGGAGAAAGCCAAAGTTTAAAAGTTTGAGTTTAAACTGCACTCACTCACTCATTCTTACCTAGGTACCACTCACTCTCTGAGTACCTGCTGGGAGCCCACCTATGCTGCTTATTTCTGAGGTTATATGGCTCAAGAAGCATATGCTGCTAATACCCCATGGTGTGAGCTTTGAAAGAAACGCAACATGGCTTGATGTAGTAACTGTGGTAAAGTTGTGATACTTGGTGGCTTAGCAAGAGAAAACTACACACAAGAAGGTAAAGGGTGCACTGCTTTGACCTAAGTCAGAGAGGTGCACCAGTGATAGTCCAAGCTACTTCAGGATCAGAAAATTGACCAGTGTTGCCAAATCTGCCTGAAAGGATGGTCATTAACAGGAAAGGCACACAGCAGTTCAGCTGAAGTTCAACCGTCCAGTTGCAGCATTGATTTGGCTCCCAGATGTCAGTTAATTATCTCTAATGTATCACAGCAAATTCAGAAGGAAGTAAAATGAAGTGCTAGACAACCATTGCTTTTGAAAATGAGAGGTTATGGGTAACTTTAAATGGCAGAGCCAGATACCAAAGTATATGATCTAAGCACAAAGTAGGATCGGAAGTCTGATTTTAGCCAGCAATGTGCAGCTTTGGAAAGTACCTAAAACAGTGGCAAGGTCTACCTCAGGAAGGCTATAGATGGCTTATCCACTGCAAGAGATGGCAAGGCTAAGTACTGAGTGTCTCTGTTAGTGTCTCTGTTAGACACTCCAAAGAGCCTACAGTACACGCCCCCTTTGTCACTGTCAATCAGAAACTTAGATAAGGAATCCAAAGCAGTCTTCAATGGAGAAGTTGTGGCTTCTCTTCTTGCTGGTTGGTAGATGACTTATGAATTGTCATCCACCCCACCTTGTCAGTCATCTGACAGGTCTATACATTATACATATTTCATTGGATATCTTAGCACTGGAAGTGAAGTTAGTTAAGAACCAGTAGCTCCATTCACTAATCAATGGCTGGGAGGTTGTATTTGTGTTTACCCATAACATCTCATTTTCAAAAGCAAATACAAGACATGAATCATACACAGTTGTGATCTAAGTGACAGCTGCCGTGAGGAATCATAACACAGATACAAAAGGATGCTTGATCCAACTGGGCGCTGAATTTGGATAGAACTGATAGACAAGGACAGAGGCAGCATTAGCCTCAGAGACTGAAGACGGTGCAACTTCCTGAAGCTCGTGTGGAAAGAAGAGACATTTTTACAGAGCTAAGGGTTCATCTAAAGCAGAGCAGAGGGAGATGAGTGGGCTGCCACCATAAAGTTATCAGCCTTGCCAGGAGCAGCACTGTATGCAAACCCAAGGAAGGACAAACTCCCTCTGCATGCCCCCATTAGGGTTTCGATTTTATCCTAATGAAAAATGTGTGGCTTTCATGCTGCCAACCAACAGTGACTCAGGCTTCACAGTTTGCATGACTGACTTTATGTTCTTTGCTTGAGTTCAGTCGCTCAACAAATATTTATGGAGGCCCTACAATATGCCATATGGTATATTTTTCTATTTTGTTAAACATTTTCTGACAAGAAAAATAATATTTACTCTTTGGAAAAACCTATCTGAAAGAAAAGTAAAATATTAAATTATTAAGTATTTCTTGAGTATGTTCCACATACCAGGTTCTTCAGGAAATAGACATTGCTCTATAAAATTTAAATGTAGTAAAAGAAACTCAAGCCAGTCCCCCAACCCCTACCTCTTTCATAACACACCTCTGCCAGGTAAACAGTGGGTAGCTTTGTGTCATTTTGCCAATTTCCTTTTCAGATTTAGTAACTGGGAGTAGTTTTTCTTTTCTTTTGACTATTATATTCTTTCTTTTCGGGTGTGCTGGGGATCAGACACAGGAGCATATGCATGTTAGACCAACTCTCTGGCTGAGTTGTACCTCAGCCTGTCATGTAACCTTTCTGGTAAGCAACATCTGGAATATAGTCCATGCTATGTTCAGAAATGAATTCTTTAATTTTAGACAAGATGTCTGCCTTCCTAAGAGAAAGAGTAATGAGCTATAACAAATTTTAAATACTGCTTTTATTATATATTTCTTCTTTTTAAAATTTAAAACTGTGTGATTGGATGGGTGTATTTACATGAAGTAAAATGCACTCATTAATTTTTTTAGGCAGTAAGGATTGAGTGTCTCCTTTTAGCACATCATTCTAAAGCCTGGCTTACTCACCAAAGCAGATTCCCACAGAAACTTTAATGCTTTCAGAACCTGTAGGTAATAGCTAAGAATGTATAGGTTTTGAAGACCAAAGAGTTTCATATTTTAGAAAAGGAGATTAAAACTACAGAAGGAAAACAAAAAGAGAAGAGATGGTTTCAGCTGATTTAGAAAGTGACTGGCAGATTTCTTTGTTCTTCCTGGTGTCATACTGGAATTTCAATGGTACACAAGCCTTTACCTTTCTCTGACTTTTCTGTAAGGAAAGACAGCATGTAGGTAGGTACGGGTACATACCTGTACCTACATACACCTACACATACATATATACACATATACATCATATATACATATATACACATACATACATACATACATACATACGTGTGTGTGTGTGTGTGTGTGTGTGTGTGTGTGTGTGTGTGATACATGAGATTAAGTTGGTTATAAGATCTAGGACCATAGTGTCAGGCACACATGTTAATATTTTTACCATAACCCTGGAACCCTTTATTTTTATTCAACCTTCTGTGTTTTTTAAATTTTTTCTCCTGCAGGAACCTGTGTAGGCAATATGTGTTCACTAATTTGTCTTATACTATCGCAGAGGAATGTGAGAAGTGTCTAACATTAGGTATTATAATTTGTGATAGAAAATGACTTAAAGATAGGATTGAATGTGCTTATTTAAATTGACATGAGCTTGGGGTACAGCATTATACTGATATTTCTCTCTCCATCACCTAAACTCTTATCCTGTGACTTTGTATGCTTTTCTCTTTCCCCAAATATCATGTATAATTCAACATAAATTGGAGGTGAATCTACAGGTTTCTATTTGTTGCTCTAAGAATGGTATTCCAAGATACATTCATAAAACAAACACCATGACCAAGGTGATATTGAAAAGAAAGAATTTATTTGGGCTTACAGTCCCAGAGGGATGAGCCCATCATGTGGAGAAGCATGGTAGCAAACTACAGGGGTGTTGTTAAAAAGAAAGCAGAGAGTGTACATCCTGTACTGTACGCACGAAGCAGAGAAAGACAAATAGAAATGACTCATGTTTTATGTTTCTTAAATAATAAATCCAGTGATATACTTTTTCCAGCAGAACAAAACCACTCAAATCTCCAAAACTTTTTCACCAACTGTGGACTAAATTCTCAAAAAAAGAGCCTATGGGGTGACATCCACCAAACAAAGTCATAAAGGTCACATTAATCCCTTTCGACAAGACACTGGCTATGCACTAATTTATCTATAGTACAAGATGGCCTGATAAATATTAAAGAAGTAGTAGCTATGAAAATACTAAAGGGAGCTTGGGGATACTCCAGTCAGTAAACAACTGGTCTTAGATGTAGTTCCCAGGATGGGCATGGTGTCAAGTAGTTGTAATTCCAGTACTAGGCAGGCAGAGACAGGAACATCCTGACAGGCAGCCTAATCAAATCACAAAGTCAATGAGAAACTCTGTCTCAAAAAAAAAAAATCAAGACTCTTTTGGAACCACATATAAAGCTCTCATCTAGATTTCATGTTTAACAGCTGCACATACATGAACACACACACACACACACACACAAATACACACATTTACACATGTACACAGAACAAAAACAACACTGATGATAAATAACTACATCTTTTCAATGCAGAGCTGGTTGAAGATGCTTCCCAGAGCAATTTCAGAAGGAATTCCCTGACATTGCATCAGCTTTTCCCACTTCTCAGAAGACAGCTCAACTTTGATTGCAGGGAGCAGAAGGCACAAAGAAAAGACTGTTTCTTTGCCCTCTGTCCCAGCATTTATTATTCTCACCCAAAGGAAAGGGTTAATTTTTTTCAGAAGTATGAGTATAAATTTTCTCTTACACTTGTTTGTGTTTCTAAAGCAAAATGTAATGGGAAACAGCTGTGACAACCATTCTTCACCTATTTGTACATTTATTTTAAACCCTTGCATACCAAAAAAGCTAGCTATGCATACAACCTATAGCAATAACAAGCCTATAGAGAATTTTGTAGAGGGGGTCTAGAGGATAATGTTGGAATTAGGAATGTCCCACGCAAACACACAAATATGAGTCCTGAAGTTTAGAAAGGATGTTCAGATGAGAAATTCAAGAGTCTTTGTGTTTGTGTGCACATGTTTATCTGTGCATGCATGACCGTGCATCATGTATGTGAGCATGTTTGTTCATGAGTGTGTGTGTGTGTGTGTGTGTGTGTGTGTGTGTGTGTGTGTGCGTGCATTTGCATTCATCCATGTGTTCTCAAGGTTCTTAAGCACAGAGCTCTGAGAATGTTATCAGTCTGAATTTTCACAGAAGAGTGGAATCCATTGGAAGCCTTCCCTGAGAATGAGTACAAGCCCATGTTTCATCAGCACCGGGATGTTAGATGTGGGGGATTTTCTAAATTTTCAGCAGAGGTGCCTAATAAACAAACTGAAGAACACTGTGTAAGTTGGGAAAACAGTCTTGGCTACGTAAACACAGCAAACTTGCTTGATGGGTGCAGACTTGAGGAAGCTTAGATCCATAATGTGGATTTAAATTTAATCCAGCCTCTGAGACATACCAGATACGAGTAACAAGGGAAGATTCTGGTGACAGACAGATGTGGTCCTGAGCCTTTTCATTACATGAAACTTGGAGAGTTAGATCTGCCTCTTAGAACTTCAGTTTTGTCTTTAAAGTGGAGGTGATAACAGCAGTTATTTTCGAGGGTGATTTCTAATCAGTCATATAGATTATATCAGGTCCTTATATTTTAAAAATAATCCTTTCACAGGAACTGTATAGCAAGTCTGTGAGAAAAGAAAGAGTTACCAACATGATTTTACAGGAATTCCCTGATTCCTTCTTGCTGTGTGGAAACTAATTTATCCTTAAAAATGTACTGGACAAGCTTCTTCTAGTAACTACTAGTAACACAGTAAACGATTGACAACATAGTCGATAAATCTTGAATTAATTTTCTGGGATGAGTTTTTTTAAAAAAAAAATACATTCTAAATTAACTAAAATAATTTCTTTTCTCCTTCCTTTTTTGTAAGAACATCATTATTCAAACCCAAAGGTCCAATTCTGCACAAGAACCATTTTTAAATATTACTCTTTTAAATAAGTTTTATATTTTACTATTTATCCCCTTGGAATCCCCAATTTTTCAAATAAAATCAAATATATTTCTCTTAATCATGAGATAGGCTTTGCTACGCAGACTCTGATTCTGCCAGGGGAGTTTTCTTCAAAGCATTGCTCTATACTCAGCCAGCACGAAGCGGAACCTGAAGCTCTAAGGGTCTGACTAAATTTAGAAACCACAATGTTCAAGTGGTTCTAAATTTGACAGAGAGAACCAGGAGCTAGCCAAAACTGGATATCAAACGGTCTTTCTTATTATCACAACAGATCAGACAAGATGTTATTTTCCTAAACTTAGAAAAAAATCTCCAGCCAACAACCAAAGACCCATGAATTAAGAGTGAAGTGTTTGTGTGTGTGTGTGTGGGGGGGTGTGACAGACAGACAGACGGATGGAGGGAGGGAGAGAGAGAGGAAAGAGAGAGAGGGAGAGAGAGAGAGAGAGAGAGAGAGAGAGAGAGAGAGAGAGAGAGGCAAGCAAACACACACATTGCCCTAGTGATTATTCTGGAAGATTTTTCTGATAATATGTGAAATATAATGTAGCAAATATATTAATAAGAATGGAGAAAAATGAAAACTCTTCCTATTAAGTACACCATTACTATGGCAGGAAGTTTATAATGAGGTGAAATATAGTCAAGATGAGCTGTGTTTGGAGCAACTCATATCACAGAACTGAATTGTTAGCCCACCTCCTCACATCAAATCTGTGGTTTTATACATAGTAGTACACCATGACATTGTCAAACTTGATGGTGGTATTTGCCAATTTCAGTTTAATTACATGATGAAATTTTCTGTTTTTAGTTATTACTGTTTACATGTATGGGTGTGGCATGAGTGAACCTGGCCATGGGGTATGTTGTTTATGGGGGCAGGACGTGGTCTTCTAGTGTCATGGTGTGTGTGTGTGTGTGTGTGTGTGTGTGTGTGTGTGTGTGTGTGTG
>JANHMN010000009.1:37363678-37443984 GCA_030674055.1 Rhabdomys pumilio
TGTGTGTGTGTGTGTGTGTGTGTGTGTGTGTGTGTGTGTGTGTGTGTATTTGCTCTAGAGATATACCTTTGTTGGTGTTATTAAGTACATTGGTAAAACTACTAATTTTTCTAGTATAAAATTTCAGGAAAAAAATCAGATTCATTCCTAATATTCTAATTCCATTTAAGAACATCGTGATAGAATTACTTCCAAGAAATAAAGACACACTGATGCATATAATCTTCAAGTTGATTGCAATAGAAAAATACAGACATAGCTTTCTTAAGGGTGCAATGTAAAAACTCTTAAAGTTGAGAGCAGTGGATGATTTTATTAACATAGAAGGGGTCTGGACAAGTTATATCAGAGGGAAGAAACATGTTTTCTGAAAGAAAGAAAATGTCCATTTCTAAAACCACTTAACATCTTCAGCAACAATGAGACCTATTTTTGTTTCCCTGTGTGGGTACTGTTACTCAGTACCAAGGCTCAGCCATCCTAAAATAGTGCTGAAGAGTTTACACTTCTGATCTCTGCAATCGGATGTGCTGAGGTCAACATCAGAAGCAGACTAATTTTAAATGCTAGCTATTCCCCAAATTATATCATCAACAGTCAGTACAATTTCGGAATTTTATGACATGCTTACTGAAGTCTAGATGTCAGAAAGTTAACTCCTCCCCCAAACATACTAAATAAATATTGTGCACAAAAACTAATAAAGGTTAGGCCAACAAGCTTTGTCATATCATGTGATGGACAGCCTGAAATTCTGCCATTTCTTTTGTATATCTCCTTTCCTTCTGAAATAATTGGCCACAAGATTTCATGAATACTAATACACCAGTGAATTAGTTTTAGATCGTGGCTTTGCAGGAGAGCAGCATTACGTCTCCGTTTTTCCCCATGTTTACTTAGGTCTAAGTTTCCCACACTCTGTTTGTGTAATTGCTGAGTGATTGGAAGTAATTGCAGGTCATTCTTTATTGTCTACAGGTGTTCTCATGTTTGACGCTTAAGAAAAGTGTTGATGGTTTCTAATTTCAAGGGCAATATGATTGTATTGTAGTGATTTTTTTTTTAACAATTCGGATAGGAAGCATAATGACACTATGTCCTGAGACAACTGGCATTAGTAGAATCTGGGGTGTACAACTGTATAAGTGTTCACAACTTGATTTTATTCATCCAATCAGTGTTACAAATTATGCCTCTAAGGCTGAGACTACACAGCAAGTTAACAACATTCAATAATATATGTTGAATAATAAATAATAAATGAAGATTGGAAAGCCAACAAAATAACAGAGAAAAAAAGAAAATAAAAACACATCTCTCTTGATTTGGTTTTGGCAACTTGAAACAAGCTACAGTTATCCTGGAAGAGGAACTCTGAGTGAAGAAAATGCCTTCATCAGATTATTTGTAAGCAAGCATGTAGGGCATTTTCTTGTTTAATGATTGATGTAAGTGGGCTAGCTCCCTGAGGGCAATGCCACCCTTGGGCACATAGTCCTGGGTTGTCTAAGAAAGCATGGCTGAGCAAGCCATGGAAAGCAAGCCAGTAAGCAGTAACCCCCTCTCCCAGCCTCTGCTTCAGTTGCTGCCTCTAGGTTCCTGCCTTGAGCTCTTGCCCTGACTTGCCTCACTGGTAGACTTATAAGCTGCAAGGTGAAATAACACCACACACACACACACACACACACACACACACACACACACAGAGAGAGAGAGAGAGAGAGAGAGAGAGACATACACACATACACACACACATACACACACATACACACACATACACACACATACATACATACATACACACACACACACACACACACACACACACACACACACACACACACTTGCTTTGGTCATGGTGTTTTATCATAGTCAATAGAAAGCAAACAAAAACACCCAACATCTGTTATTGTGAAATTTATGGACACTGCTTCTGAACATTTGCTAAAAAAAAATCTCTAGACACCTAAATGGGCTTAGGTACAATAGAACATTTACAATTCTGAAATTGAATTCTTTCTGAGTTCTACATTTGTAAGACCAGAGAAGAAAACTTGAAGCCAGTGTCTTGTCTTTGTACACCAGATGTGACAGTAAATCCTAAACTTCCATCATGGGACTAATTGAGAGTCAGAGCAACTGCTACCAACTCAAGGCCACTCTGTAGAATAGAGTGAAATCCTGTCTGAGCCAACAACAATAACAACAAAATCTAGTTTTGTAATGTACTTTTCCAAGAGAACCTACTTTTGTCAAAATAATGGAGTAGAGCCTGGAGAGATGGTTCAGCACTTACAAACACTCACTGATCTCCCAGAGAATGCAAGTTTTGTCCTCAACACACACACTGTTCACAAGTACCTATAATTGCACTCTAGGGACCCTGGGGCCTTGTTCTGACCTCCTAAAGCACCAGCATGCACTTGTGCATAAAACATACACACATGTAAATAACAGTAATATTTTTTTTACAAATAAAGAAAACTGGTGTGGAGAAAAAAATGTCTTCCACATAAGAAAGAACTGAAGAGAATTTCTGGACTAACAGTGAAGGGAGTTCCTCAGGCAGTTGGTAGCTGGTCTAGAAAATCCAAAGCATAAAGGCCAAGGAATGAGTATCTCCACAAGGCAGACAAAATGAGAAAATAATCAAAAATTCCCTGAAGGTATTGATCAATAATTTTTACAAATGTTTTAATGTTCAAGATGTAGCATTTCAAGAAAATGGGTTATAAATATATGTTCAAGACAAACAAGAGTTAATTATGCAAGGATGTATATCTTAATAAATAACTCATTTCAGGTGTGGACTGAAATTTCCCAAAGGGCGGAGCACAAAAATAGATTGTAACTTAAATAAACATTGGCATGATGTTCTTGATAGAAGGAGAGCAAATACGTTAAACATTTGACATTGTGGTCTAGAAGTTCCATTTTAAAAATTCATAACAGACAGTCAGTGCTATTGGTGATGGGTATTATTCAAGCTTAAAGTTTGTTTGTTTTTGTAAAAGCACATGAGAGACTCTGATCACAATAAGATAGAAAGAAGACATATATCTTCCTTCAGCTCTGCTTTACTCAACCGTCAACATATTAAAGCTATTCATGAGATCCTGCTAATTAACAATAAAAGAAACTTTCATCAAAAACACAACATCAAAAATCAAGTGTCCTTCTCTGTTCTATTCTCTTGTCAATAGTTATATACAAGCTGTATTCAAGTTACTTGTTTCTCTTTTTGCATCTCATACTCACTGTTTTGTTACATTTTAATAGTTAATTTTGAAGTGCACATAATAGAAAAATTTTCTAAGACTTAAAGGAAGTTGGGATGTGTGTGTGTGTGTGTGTGTGTTTGTGTGTGTGTGTGTGTGAACTTGTGTGAGGGAGAGGAGAGGGGAGGAGGGCAGAGGAGAAGAGGGGAGGAGAAGGAAGGAGAGGGGAGGGGAAGGGAGGGAAGGAGATAGTAGGACAGGAGAGGGGAGGGGAGGATCCAGAAAGCAGTCAGTGAGCCAGGGGCCGAGAGAGGGTTCTGTGTATGAACCGGTGCTATGAGCAAACAGAAGCTTCACTAAAGTACAAGGACTAGGTCTCAGGACTCTGTCCTCACTCAGGCTGATGAATTATTGCAACAAAGTCACCATTGATTACTTTATCACCAATCTTCCACTTTAATCTCATCTTTCACAACCCTTTCAAAATTAGGTCTAAACCACAGGTCTGGTATTCACTTCCCAGTCAAATAGAATAATAATAACCATTAGACTCTATGCTTTCTATTGTACTCGATTACTGAGTCCCAAACAATTCTGGATTGACTGGCATTACTCGTCTGTGTGTCAATGAAGGCTCTAACTTGCCTAACTACTCAGGGTTCTTAATCATCATTATAAATGTCTATCCTAGCTCCAGGAGGTTTTTCCCTCAACTTTAAACAAATAATCCTACCTGCATCGCCATTTATTCCCATGGTGTTATCTGGGGCTAAAGTTCTTCCCTTCATTCTCCTCCATCCACCCACTTGCTTTGTCTAAAACACCTCTAGGTTTTAGAAGCTACTGCAGAGATCAGTCACGTGGGTGGTGGGTGCATTGTTAGCTTGTTCCTGTGTTCCCAGTGAGCAATGCTTATTTTAAGTCACATCTGTGCATCTGTAACCCTCTCTCATAGGGCCTGTGCTGAGGATGTATGCAAAGATTGTTGAATTTTAAGTGAAAAATTTGACTATAAAGTTCACATGCCTGTATTCATGATAAGTTGGCCAATGACAGTGACCACAATGCTCTAAAACTGCAGAAGTGTTTCAGCTCAAGAATTAGCAATCATTTACCTGAGATTTCAGGCTACATATAATATTATTCCAAATTAAAAAAAATTTCAAAACAAATAGGAAATTAGAATGTCCTAAATATGTTAGTGAAATGAGCTATTGAAGTCCTGAGTGAAGGCGTATTTTTTGACAAGGCCATGGCTGTGTTAAGAACCACAATGCTTCATCCCCATGGGGGTGGCAATGCCTTCCCCTTTTTCTTTCAGAAAAACGGCAAAGCCTTCCCTCCTGGTCTGAGTATGAATATTGCTAGTGTGTGCAGAAAATATCCACTCTGGATGCTTTCTCCTCCAGAATGTTAATGGCCTGAAGACGTCTACCCTACAGAGACTGCTCCTACCAAGAAAAGCTAAATCCTTTTCCCTGATTTGGTGATATATAGCCTTGTCTCCTTGATTAGCTGTATCTAAAAGCCGCTCCTCCTTGTTCAGTTGTATATAACAAACAGGCTTAGCTTGCCAGGGCTGTACTTTCTCCAGATAGAGCCCATTCCACCCCAGTCCAGCTCTTCTTTTGTCTTGTCTTGTCTTCATTTCTTTGATTCTACAATCATGTCGATTCCTGAAATAGTCCAAGGATGTGGCATGTTAGAATTAAAAAATTAAATATAGAATGGATAGCCAAGACTTGGGATTCAGTCAACAGAATGCTTGCTGAGCAAACCCCTAGACTTGAATTCTTATCCCTAGCAACCATTGAAAGAATGGAGCATGACAATATATGCCTGTGATCTCATCAGTGAGAGATGGTATGGAGATGGAGACAGGAGGATCCTTGGAGCTCACTGGCCAGCCAGTAGTAGATGAGTGAACTCCAGTGCAGTGAGACACCTTATCACCCAAATAAGGTGGAAAGCAATTGAGAAAGAAACCCAACATTGATCATCCCCATGTGGAGGCACACCCACACACACATGAATACATACCTACAACTCCATACCACCACCAGAAATCCAAGCATATAGATAGTCGCTCTTTTATTAGCAAAATAAGCTGTTGGTTTCTATAAAATATACAAAGTGGAAAATCTTAATAACTATAAGCTGTGGGTCTCTTGATTTTAATGTTCTTTGTTATTCTCATTCTAGTTCTCTTAGCTCTCCATATGACTCAGTCACAAGAGTGGTCTCCTCCTGGCTACTCATTTTCATTGTCCCTCACAACTCATTCTTGGATTAAATGGCAATCTTGAATTCACCTGTGAGTAACTGAGACAGCTCCTCTGATCTGTTCCTGCCCCCTACATCAATAAGTGGAAAACAGGAGTGTTTCCCAACAGAGTAGTCCTGCGCCAACCAAGTCCCATGTGCTCAGAACAGACGCAGCTAATTCACTCAGTGCTGCTGTTCCCTAGGCTTCTGTCTGCAAATCAAAAATACGATGGGTTAATGGAGAAATTGTCTTGCATTCATTTAAAAAAATTCTAAAACTCAAGAAAGCAAAGCCAATTCCGACGCAGGCCAGCGTTGAAAGGAGAAAGCAAATGTCTGGTGAGTGTAGATGCGTGGGAACTTACAGTACACACGTAACTCAACATTTCCTGAATTCTTTCCATCACGCAGCTAAGTATGAACAATTGAAGCCGTACTTCATGAGTTCCAGATTGTGGACTACTGGTGATCTAATAGCCTTTGAACAGCATGAATTAAACAATGAGAAACAAATACATAAAAATCTTACCAAAAAATCAGTAGTCATTTGAAATACTTCTGTGACCGTTAAGTATCTAGGTTGTATACTAGTCTCTGCTGACGCTTATTTTAATTCATAAAAAAAAAAAAACAACTATGTTTAAATCAGTGTGCAAGTGGCAGACTCAGATGAAAAGGGAAAGGGCAAGTGAATGCACTGAATATATTCCAAATATGACTTCTAAAGGCAGACAATATAAAAGCTATAATCTTAGTGTAAGCCTCATGGTCTTTAAACATAGTGATTAGCAGGCAGCTGCTGGGAACACGGCCTTGCTATTGGGTAACCTTAATTGCCCTGGAATATTTCCTGACACTCCCCAAAATATGCCCCATTGCTAATAATTCATTCACATTTCAACACCATTATTAGCTACTAATTCAACCAATCAAGATAAAGACAACGAATGGATGACCTTGAGCAATTACTCACTCGGGTGAATGGGATTTATTTTGTGCTTTTCAAAGACGTAACTGCTTTCTCGCTATTGTGAATAGCACTCCAAAATCAGGCGAATGCAGACAAGAGAAAAAAAAACTGTGGCATAAATCTAAGGTTTCTTTTCTGATGTTCTTAAAAGAACAGTGATAAAACCTACCCAGGCATTATAATCTCTAAAGGGAAAAAGGCAGAGTCTTAAATTCAAGCCAAAAGAAAAAAAAAAACCCATATTTTCTTTGTAATTAACAGAGACAATACAGTCATGGCTAGTCAATATACATTCAAACACTTATTATTATTTTTTGTTTGTTTCTTTTTTCTCTTTCAGCATTTGGGAACATTTAAGAATCAGGCAAATTCAGAGCTGGAGAAAACATTCACTTCTCAAAGTAAAATGGGGAGTATAAGGGACGGCTCCCTAGGAGGCTTCTTTTGCTAAATATTTTAAACAAGATCTGCCAGGTTAACACTCCCTCATCATCATCTCCTCTTTATTTCTCAAGAAATCTAAAATCAAAAAAAAAAAAAAATGCTGTACTTTGGGCCTTTTCTAACATGTGGTGCCTTAAGAGGAACCCCCAAAATAGATGCTTTACATCCCTTTGTACAAAAGAAAAGACACCTCCAATTGATCTATTTGCCAACGAGGGGGAGTGGGAATGAGTCTAACTGAAAACCAAGGCAGAGGAAGTTATAAAGGACATGGGCCAGCTCATATTGTTCACCCTGCCTCCTGCATGTGTGCTGTCTGGTTTGGTGTGATCTGGTTACAGATGTCAGGAGGAAACTGTGGAAATGTGAATTCAGGAGCAACGTTCCCAATGAGACTATTTAAGCAATTTTTCCCACTGTCTGGAAAATCTTATCAAAGAAAGAGAAAATGTAGCCTAAGTTAGTGTAAAATCCAAAACAGAAAAAGTGAGTTTGAATTCCTTTGAGGATAAACTTCATAAAACACTTGCCAAGTGGAAGAAAAGAACACAGTATTCTCCTGTCTAGTACCACTCCCATACGCTGAGTTCTTAAAGCTGCCTTTGTTCCTTCCAGATGTCATTGTCCTCTTTAACTTTTTTATCTGTGTATGAAATGAGTATAGTTAAATTATGAATACTTTGTTTACTCCAATGTTATGGAGAAAGTGGGATGACAATTATTTCCAGTGTGCCGAATCCCTCTTCTACTCCAGGATGAATCTGCCAAGACTGTTCAATATGAGAATCTCGGCCAACAAAATATTAGTTATGTAAACACTTCTCCTTCATACACCCAATAAAATAGTAAAAAAAAAAAAAATACACAAAATAGAGTTCATACTCCTAAACCTTACCCCCTTGTTTCTTTGCTTCAAACCTTTGTTTGTTTGGGAGAAGCAGGTCATTGCATTGAGGAACATTTTTTGAATATCTATTGTATTCTAGAGAGAGAAAATAAAGAAAAGAAGATATCCTGTGGTCAAAACAACACTCCCACCTATCTTTAAAAGATAAAGCTACAGAAAGACTAGCAGGCAGAATATAGGAATATGAGGGAGAACACAAGAAACATTCAGACAACAAACTTAGATCAAACGTCTTCAAAATGAACATGGCCAAGTAAATGAATAAAAAATGGAACTAATGAATTAAATGGGTCCAAATCAACACTCACGGAGGCTCAGGATGATCATGTACCACTAGGGAATTGCCTTAAGTACTAGTAGGGCTCTAGGGTCATTCTCTGAAATGTAGAGTGGGGAAAGACAGTGGCTGATTCTCTGCCTGTGTGTCTGCCTGCAATATGGGAATGCCTTTTCATGCTTGCCCTCCCACTGGCCTCATTTCTCTTTGGCATTTGCATTCCCTGGCAGGTGGAATCTCCCATTACTGAGTGTCTCTGAACCCTGTAGTAGGAATACATTTCAGACCCAAATTGTATGTTATAATTTTAGAGCTCACCAAATCTCCTCCCCAAACAACATTGGTTATTTGGTGTACCCTTGCTTTGGTCAAAAATATGACTACATCAGTAAAGATTCTGAGCAGATAAATTACCATCAAATATCCATTTCCTGCAAAATGACATTCTGATGAGAGAGAGGTAAACTAATAAGACTCGTGTTGATTAAATATCTTTGAAAATACACTTTAAAAATGACTGGCAAGGCTAAGTAAGGGTTTTATAGAAGCCAACTTTGAGTCAAATCTTAATCATCACTCCACAAAATCTAAGATTGCCTGGGACATGTTTAAATGAGTACATTGTTAAGTTCCACAATCGATTTTTACTTTAACTTATTTCCAAAAGCATTTATATAGAGAGTGCCCTCATGTGATCTTATTAAAAGAAATGAACCCACTGCAATTATACTTATATTTGCATAATAAAATATTAATTTTCAAATAAAGGTCAGTTCTGGGTTTAAATATGACAACTCTAAATACCACTCATGTGAAGCACTTACATTTCCAAGATGATTTATGATATAAGAGTCAAAGCGTCTAAATAAAATTATTCAGGCTAAGGCCACTATTTGTCAATAATATCAAGTTCAGATTAAAAGATTTTAGCTATTGCTTTAGTAAATAACATTCATGAGTTTCTATTCACCCACATCCTATTTTATCTGGAAAATAATATGGCACAGGCAATTAGGTATATTCTTGTATTGTGTAATGGTTCTGCCGTGTTGTGCCATTTACCACCTGTATGGAAAGACCAAGCTCTATTCCTTTCAGAAGAGTCTCTGGAGAGGTACTTGATATTTCTTGCTTATTATTATTATTAATATTATTATTATTATTATCATTATTATTATTGTTATCATGACCATCTTCACATTTCTAAACATTTCAAACAAAAATTGCTTAAATTAAATAACATGTGATTTTTCCATTAATTTTTCCATTTTATTTTGAATTATATGAATATGTGTCTGTGTGTGGGTTTGAGCACATGTGAGTGAAACTGCCCATCATGTCCAGAAGATGGCATTGGGTCTCCTAGTGCTGAAGTTACAGGCAGCTGGGAGCCAGTGACAAGAGTGCTGGAAAACCAACTTGGTCCTCTGGAAGAACAGCCAGAGCTCTTAATTCCTGAGCTGTCTCTCTAGCTTCCATACCAACTAACTTGTAATTTTGGTATTTGCTTTTCAGAAACTCCCAAATTTGTCAGCAAAATCGGAATAGTCAACATTTTCCCACATTTTGTTTCAGATTTTATGGCAACCTTTGGTTGGTTGCACATTTCCCAATCTTGAAGAGCAGAACCCCACAAATTATACGGTCTTCGGTTATACACATTTTGAGAAAATTGGAGCCACTTAAAGGACATGCTATATGGTATAATACTCAAAATTTATCTGTACAAAATTATTTTTATTGCTACTGTAAAAACTGTAAAGCAAGAATAAAATGAAATACAGCTAGTATGGGGACAAGTGAACCGAAGAGCTCTAAAGAAAACATGACTGCTAGCACCATTACTATTTAACATGAAAGATCCCACTATCACTGAAAATTCTCCATGGTTGATCAACCTTCCCATCACAAAATGCAAAGAAAGGTTTGTCTTATGAAAGATTCATTTGGAAATAAAAGCCTAGATCCATTTGTTAATTTTATTCTTTAAATAAATCATCTGGAAATATTTAGCCTTTGTTGCCACATCCATTCAGCCCTGCCCTTCTTTAACCTCAAGACTTAGACTGTGCCCTGCAGATTATAGAATGTTCCGGATGCTACAAACTCAGCAACTTCACTCTCATATGGTGACCTGAGAAGAACTGGAGACATCAGAGTCCTTTCTTACTTTGTGACCCAATATTGACGGATATTAAATGAGTAAACTGAGGAAATGTCAGCTCTATCACTTTTATGCCTACCTATAGTACAACAGAGTATCAGTTATTACCTAAAATACCTATACTGAAATAAAATTTGTTTTGGTGCCTAGTGGCTGGAGAGATGATGGCTCAGTAGTTAATACTTACTGCTCAATCATGAGAACTGAAGTACAGCTTCCATCAACACCATAGGGCACCTCAAAAAATGGTATATTGTCAGCTCCAAGGGATGTAATATTGTCTTTTGGCCTCCTCCATATACATATACATGTTCGTGTACACACACACACACACACACACACACACACACACACACACAATTTTTCAAGAAAAGGGATTTTTAAAAAACCTTTACACCAAATAGTAAGTCTATAACTGCCTTTGCGTGGGAAGGGAAGTTCAATCGATGAGACAGAATATGTAGATGAAGCATAAAAACATCAATCCTTGACACTATTAATGATACTCTAATATGCTTGCAGACAGGAGTCTAGCATGGCTGTCCTCTGAGAAGCTCCACCCAGCAGCTGACTCAGACAGATACAGACGCCCACAGCAAAACAGTGGTTGCAGCTTGGGGGCGCTCATGAGAGAATAGGAGGAATGATTGCAGGCCAAAGGCAGTAAGAACTCTTCAGGAAGATCAACAGAGTCAACTAACCCGGGGAGTCCTTGGGGGCTCTCAGAGACTGAACCACCTAGCAAATAACATACATGGGCAGGACCCAGGCCTTCCTGCACTTATGTAGCAGATGTGCAGCTTGGTCTTCCTGTGCATCCCTAGAAGCTGAAGCAGGGGCTATCCCAAAAGCTGTTGCCTGTCTGTGGGATATGTTCTTCTAGCTAGGCTGATTTGTCCGGTCTCAGTGTGAGAGGAGGCACCTAGTCTCACAGAGACTTGATGTGCCAGGGTGGAGGGGAATACCCAGGAGGCCCGCACCCGCTCAGAGAAGAAGGGGTCAGGGTATGGAGGGAAGAATTATGGGAGAGGGTGGCTGGGAGAAGGCAGTGAACAGGATGTAAAGTGACTAAGTAAAAACGGACCTCACTGGTTCAAGTTAACGCACAAATAGAGGCATGAGTGAGGTTTTATATTGTGCTAGAACTCAGTCAAGTTTTTAAGTTTACACAAAAGTTATCTCTGAAAATACCCCAAATAGAGTATACTTGGTGGTAGCTTCTAGAACAAATGAAAACTGTGAATACTTCATCTAATTTCATTTAATGTTAGTGGGAACACATTTTTTGAAAACAAAACAAAATATTAAAGAAAAAAATGAAGTGTGATGTGATGTTGAGTTTTCTTTATTTCTCTTAAGTTACTATCGTTTTACCATTTCAGATGCTGTGCCTATTTTTATGCAAAATAATAAGTATCTTAGGGTAGGTAGAGGCACATACTGAATACCATATTCATGACTAGATATACCAAATGTTAGTGTCTGCTCTTGAGGAGCTCAGGATATGTTTAGCGGAGACAGATCATAAGCGTGCATACATTTACTCTATAATTTAATGTGTACTGTAACGTGTTTATATTCAAAGTGCTGTGGAAATACATTTGCTGAGTGGGCAAGATAGAGATTCGTTTTAAAAATATACAAAGAACATCACTGGTCTGGGCATTAGGGAACAGCGAGTGTTCTCTGTGTTATAGAATCATAAAAGACTAGCAATTTTAGTCAAATGCTTCATTTAAGCATGAAGAAAATGAGGCTTAGAGCTATTAAGTTATTTGCTAGAAGCCACCAAAGTAAAAGGCAAAAAGGAAGATAACTAACCAATCTTGATTTCCTTGTCACTAGCCTCTCTGTTTTACCCAAGCATCCTGCTCTCAAATCACTGGCTTGGCACCTACTCCTTTACCCTATCTACAATTCAGACTTGTTAATATAAATCCAATTTAGCTCAATAATTTAAGCCCACCACTGAACATGAGATACTTAAATTTCTATTTAAAGGAGGCAATGATTCCAGCAAAACCTATCAGATAATGCTTCAAGTTATTTCCAATTATTTACTTCAATTCCTACTTTAAAAAAAAAGATCATGACCTCTGTCCTATTCAGGTTGACACAAATTGTATAATTTAATACTAAATCATTTTATTGACATACCAGCCATTCTCAAATGACAAATGCTGTTCATTATTCGAAATACTCTTGGAAACCCATAACCATCTGAAAACTACTTGCTAGGATCTAGCATCTTTTAATTGGGCCCTTTGCCATTGTGACAGATGGTCAGAAATATACAAGCAGCCAGAATGCCGTGTATGTGCACTGCTCGTGACGGATTTGAGGGTAATTCTCAGCAGTTCACCCACATAGCTTTCAGTGCTTATTTACCTGATCATGATGAAAGAACTGAGCGAGGTGGAAGTGGTTCCTCGGTAGACAACTAGTTATGCTTCATGCACAAGAACCTCTGCTGTCATCTGGTTCTTTTGATGGGATACTCACTCATTTACAGAAGAATTTACTTATAACCCACTCTCTACTCTTGGCACCTGCTTTCACTGGCAAGAGCCTTAAGCCTAGAATAACCAGACAACAAATATGTCCCTCAATATGAAATGTTGCCTTATTCTCCTCTTGGGTCTCATGAGTTAAACACTGGAATCATTTAGATTTGATATTTTTGTAAGAAATAAGCTTCTTGAAAGTCTGAATACGTGAAGGGTAGGATCCAAATAATTGTATTATTCAGTTAATTTGAACTTAAGGTTTTAAGAGAATAAGAAACCAAGCAGAGGTGCTGGAGGTACTCAGCAGTTAAGACCTCTGGTTTAAGAGAATCTAGGTTTGATTCCTAGCACCAATATGGGTGCCTACAGTCATCTATAATTCCAGTCACAGGGGATCTGACTGTCTTTTCTGGCTTCCATGGGCATCAGGCATATATGTGGTGTCCAGACATACATGTAGGTAAAATATCATAGAAAATAAATGTAAAAACAACATAGAAAATAAATGATATGTAGATATATAAATAGATGATAGATGATAGATGACAGATTATAAATAGATAGATAGATAGATAGATAGATAGATAGATAGTAGAAGATATATAAGTGTGTATTTTTACAAAGACACTGAAACTGTTTTTCTTCATGATATTTTGACCATTTAAAGTAACTAAGTTTATAATAGCAGGATAATCAGTTGAAAAATTATTAACGGTGTAATTATAAGCCATCATAGCTGCATAACCAGAATCATTTGGGATCATTCTGATTAAGTCAATGGATATGCTATAAACCTCCTGCACATATGTACTCTACCTATTATAATGTGTGTGTGTGTGTGTGTGTGTGTGTTCATGTGTATGCAGGTGCATATGTGTATAAGTTCACATGCATTACAGGTGCATGCATGTACAAGTTCACATGTGTTCAGGTGTACGTATGTACTAGTTCACATGTGTAGGTACATGTGGAGGCCAGAGGACAGTGTTGGTGTTATCCCTCTGGATATTCACTTGTTTTCAAATTTGTGTGTTTCTTTACGTGTGACAGAGTCCTCCACTTGCCTGGGGCTCATTGATAAGGCTGGACTTGCTCACTATAAGCCTTAGGGATTTGTTGTCTATCTGGTGTTATAATTACAAGCAGACTGTATGTCCATCTTTTTAACATGAAGTCTGGGGATTGAACTCATGTCCTCTTGATTGCAAGACAAGCACTTTAGACTAAGCCATCCTCCTCTCACCTCTGTGCAATCCATTTAAAGAAGCCTGTGTCTGGCATCAACATTATTCTCTCTTCAATGTAACTAATATGAAGACAACTTATTATTTTGCTAATGAAAGGCTAACATGGTTTTAGTGTTGCATAAACCATATAATGCAAACTAATATGACTCCAGTGCATAAGGAAATGTGATTCATAAGACCAAGTTGGTCAATTTTGCAAGTTTTTCTTTTTCTTTTCCTTTTCCATTGGAGTCAATCTTTTTAATCAATCAATAAATTTAAAAGGACTTATCATTTCAATATTTAGTCTGATAGCAAGTAAATGAGGTATCAATTATTTATCTTTAGCTTTTGCATATTATGTTTAATTACTCTTACTAGCAATTTGAAATATTAGTCAACAGGGAAATATTTACTGTTATCTTTTCTCTTTTTTCTTTTATCAAATCATAAACACACGGTATGGTTTTATACTCTCTTGTACAGATACTGTGTGGTACTCAGTGACAAAAACCATTAAAACTTCCTGCCAAGTAACCACACACCATTGAGTATGACTATATTAACTGACCTTTCCCTTTGAAGAAATGAAGTAAGAATGATGATTGGAATGGCTCTTTCCTTGTCTTCTGCCAATGGCAAGGGCAGTAACAACCTCCCAATTCCTCCTTTTTATAAAAAGAATGTCAAAGACCCAGTTTGAAAATTATTATGTGAAGGATGGTCCGATACATCTTGTAAGAGTATAAATTACATTTACTAATCTTTCGTCCCACCCACCTGCCCTTCAAACTGAGACATTTCTTGATTGGTCATTTGAGTGCTGGGGCAATTCAAATGCAAATATCGGCTTTTCCTTTGCACTTGAACTCTAAATGACCCACTTCAGAGTTCTTAATAAATGGTCATAATGTAAATTCTTTAGAGCCAAACAAAGCAAAGCACAGACAATCGACATCTTTACAGGACTTACATCCTTCTAAGCCCATAAAAGCACACTGTTAAGTGGGATAGGGAATTAGAGGAAGACAGTTTACATGCAGCAAGAATTTACCTTTGGCTCAGTAGTGGGTAAAGCAGAAAGGAAAACTTGAATAAAGCAATTCTTACATTTGTTTATCCAAACTGCTTCCCCCACCCTGCTCCCCACATGAACTGTGTGATACAGTACTGTGTGAGCAACTGAATGGATGTCAAAGACTCACAAGACTACACTGAGATACAGTGCTTTCACACAAAAGATATGCACGTTGTGTGGATATTAGCGCAACTTATTCATGTTAATGTTAAGCATGCTACTTTATAAATATACATTTTCTATATTTGCATGATTCTACTCTGGAATACTAATTTATTAATATTACTACTGCTGCAACAGCATTGGTAAAGCTATAAATATAATTAATGTGAGGCTGAAGAGCTGACAGGGTGGTTAAGAGTACTGACTGTTAATTCGGAGGACCTGATATGTATTTCCAGTGCCCTCATGAACTCACAACCATCTGTAACTCCAATATTGAGAGATTTTATACTCTCTTGAGGCCATAGGCACTAAACATCATATAATGTATAGACATGCATCAAGAGAAAACAACTATACACATAAAATAAATAATATAATATATAGTGTACTTATATATTAATATATACATATATATATTAATAATATATATATACATATATATTTATATATAAATGTTATATATATATCATTTTCTCTTGATAAAATTTAGGGCAAGTTTTGTGATTTATCTTTATGTACATGTAATAGTTAAGCTCATTTAGACTGTGTAAAACAAACGAATCATGGCAATTAGCATTTCCATTTCCTTACAATGTCTTTATGTCTGGGCAATTGCATACCTTTCCTCTGGGTTCTTCATAAATTATAGCTTGTGAGCAGTAGCTGGTTGACTGTAATATGGAACATTACAGATCTTCTCAGTGTTTTGGGACCTGTCATCCAACTTCTCTCCATTTCTCTTTTCCACTCTCTGTCTCAACCAATGCAACATTCAGATTAATTGTGGTTTTGGTTTCAACATATGAGAAAGAACAAGTGATACTTATACTCTGAATGTGGCTTATTTCACTTAACATAATGTTTGCTTGTTCCAATCATTCTCTTGCAAAGAACAGAAGAGCATCTGTCTTTATGCTTGACCTATGTTCTGTAATGTGCCTGTACATTTTCTATAACATTCATCTGTTTATAGATACTTTGGTTGATTCAATATGGAACATATTATAAATAATGCCTTTGCACATATTTTCTTTGGCTATATTCTCAGGAAATGGATAGACACTGGTTTATATCACAGATTGTCCTAGTTCACCTTTTGCTGCTGTTATAAAACATCTAGGTACGAAGTAGCTTAAAGGAAAGGGGCTGGTTTTAGGTTACAGTTCTAGCGTGCACACATCACAGTGGAGAAACGGAGGTGCAGAAATTTAAAACAGCTAGTTACAGCACATTCACTGTCAAGAGCAGAAGCAAGCGAAGCATGCATGCCTACTACTTAGCTAACCTTTTCTAATATAGATTAGGACTAAAACCTGGGGAATGGTGTCTGGTCATGGTGGTCTGGGTCATTCCATACCAATCAATGAAATCAAGACAACTGACACTACCCTCAGCCCCAACTCCCACCCCAACTCCTGCTGCCCACAGACATGCTCGTAGGTCATGCTGATCTAGAAAGTCTTCACTGAGACTCTAATCTGTGGGATTCTAGATTGTGTCAAGTTGACAAAACTGACCACTAAGTGGATCTATTTTTTACCTTTTGAGGAACTGCCATATCGTTCTGCATAATGGCTATACTAACTTCCATTTCCATGAACAAAGCCTCAGAGCTTATTTATTTATTTATTTAGTTAGTTATTTAGTCTTTTTTGGCAATAGCTATTCTAAACTGTGAAACAATACTGTATAGAGTTTTGGGAATTAGTTTACTTGAAGAGTTTTACATCCCAATCTTCAGTCAGAAGAGAGAGAAAAGAGAGAAGGAGAGAGGGAAGGAGGGAGGGAGGAAGACATACACAGAAAGAGAGAAGGAAAGAGAGAGAGAGACAGAGAGAGAGAGAGAGAGAGACAGAGACAGAGAGAGAGAGACAGAGAGACTGAGACTGACTTGGGCTTTTGGACTTTTGAAATCTCAAACACCGCCAGGCAGTGGTGGTGCACACCTTTAATCCCAGCACTTGGGAGGCAGAAGCAGGTGGATTTCTGAGTTTGAGGCCAGCCTGGTCTACAGAGTGAGTTCCAGGACAGCCATGCTTACACAGAGAAACTCTCTCTCGAAAAACAAACAAAAACAAAAACAAAAAAGCCCAAAAAACAAAAAAAAAGAAATCTCAAACACCACCCCTAGTGACACACCTCCTCCAACAAGGCCACACCCCTTAATCCTTTCAAACAGTTCTACTCCTTGGTGCCTAAGCATTCACATATAGGAGTCTATAGAGGGCATTCTTTTGTAAACCACCACAAGACAGTTGTGAACTACCACATGGGTGCTTGCAAACTGAATAATTAGGTGTACCTATTGGGAAAGTGAGTTTCTTAAAGGGATTAAGTAGTTGAATTTATTTTTAAAATATCAGCTCACTTAGTATATACCTTTTCCTTGACATTCAGAGTTATTATTAATAAAACAAGACTTACTGCTGCAATTTTCTCTGTTTGTTTTAAATACACTTCTTTTCTCCTGTTGTACATCTTTGCAGTTTAATCGTTTAATATGTTGGTGAGAGATACTCCTCTTGTGTCTTTCTTTTTCTAGGGAAATTTGTACTTCCTCATATGTCCAGGACTGTGGTTCTCTTTAACTGCCCCTGGAGCACTTCCTCCTTTTGTAAAGTAGGTCTATTAATTGCTTCATGTCTTGTGTGTTTTCTGAAGTTCCATTAAATTCTGAAGGAAAACCTTCCAGGGTATAGTATTCTTCGTTGTCAATTGGATTCTTTTTTCAGAAATTGGAATACGTAATACCATTGTCTTCTGACCTCCAGGATTTTGCTGAGAAATTTATTGCTGGATGGATAGATTTCCTCTTAAAGAAGACTTGGAATTTTAATTATGCTCTTTTTAGAATTTGTTCTTTGTCTTATATTTTTAGCAGTTTGATTTCAATATAGAACCATGAGAATCTTTTCTAGTCATGTCTATTTGGAGGACCTGTAGATTTCCTGGACATATGTTTGTACTTCTTTCAAGAGTTAAGAAATTTTCAATTATAAATTTTCTATGCCCATAGAAAATTATAAATTGTTTTTTCTTTACCTTTGTCACCCCTAAAGTTATAATATTTATTCATTTAAGGTTATTCCATAAATCACTGTTCGTGTTCATTTCCTTTTGCAATCTGAGATACTTTTAAATTTTTCTTAATCAATTTCTTGACATTTTGCTTTGGTTGCTCTAGTCTGTTATTAAAGCTTCCAACTATATTATTTGATTTAAGTGAATTCTTCAAAGATTCATATGATAATTGCACAATAACTCTCTTTGCTAAGTTTTTCATCCACAGTGTGAGTTGTTGTTCCTGATTTTGCTGTCCTTCTGCATTCCCTTTAGTCTTGCTGAGTTATCTTGAAATCACATTAAAATCCTCATTAGGTATTACATAAATGTATTTTTCTTTGAGATCTGCTATTGCAGCAAGCTTGTGTTATTTTGGAATTATTATACTGTATTTTTTCCATACTTTTTGTGTTCCAACTTTGCATTTGTATGTCTGATGGATCATTTGTCCTTATGAATTCTGTAAGGTTTATTTTGGGGAGCTTGAGAGATTGCTCTATGAATAAGTCACTTGCCGCTCTTGCAAACGACACAGATGTGCTCTCCAGTACCCACTTTGAAGCTCAAAAACACTGTGTGATCCAGGGAATGGGAAACACTCTTCATGACCTCTACATGCCTAAGGTGCACATGTAGCATACGTACATGCGTACAAGCATTCGCACATACTCATAAAAATAAATACGTGTTTTATTAAAAGATGCATTTTGTAAAAAAGACTTTGTCTTCTAAAGACATACTTTAGTATTTTGATTTGGTAAGCTATACTGAGTTGACTCTGATTCCAATTATTCCCTTCAGTAGTTACTTCCCTGCCACTGGGATCAAAACACCTGAGAGAAACAAGGGGAAAAGTAATGTATTTTGACTCAGTGGTTTGGAGGATTTTAATACAACATGGTAGGGAAAGCAAGATGGATCAACAAAGTCAATGATGCCAAAATCTGTAGCAGACTCAGCTAGTCACATCATGATAGAGCTGGAAGCAGAGTATAGATCTGGAACTATGGGTCAGGATACAACCTTCAAAGGCTCATCCCTAACAACTTGTAAGTTGTCACCTAAGCCTCAGTTCCAAAAGTCTTCACAGACTATCAACTTATTTCCAGCAGATGGAAAAATGGAAATGAAGGCATGGAGGCCATTCTAGATTCAATGTGCAATGGGCACTTTAATGTGTGTTGTTGTAGAGTTCTCAGCTGGCATTGGCATTTGGGTCTGTTGCATGGGGAAGCATGGTCAGAAAGCCCTTCTTATTCCAGAGCCAAGAGCAGAAAGGAGTAATATAACAGGTCAGGGAATGTGATACATTCAATATTGACAAATCTATTGTGTGGTCATTTTAGTGACAAGAGGAGTGATGCTGGACACATTGAGCAATCTGGATACTTCTTCAGCAGTATTGCTGACCAGGGAGGTGACACACTTGTGTTTGGTTGAGTAAAGTTGATTACAGAAGAGTCAATAAGAAGTCATGAAATTTAAAATGTGTGAGCTCGTGGGCAGTGTATTGCTCAAGTTAGGACTGTAGTATGTCTTTATATCCACATATTAGAGCAGTCTGTGCTCTGAGGTCTGGGATTTGGGGAGAAGACACATGTTCTTCTTAAGAATGTAAATGAAAGATGTAGAATACAGGAAGATCTCCTTGATGAACTGCATACCTGTGAAGACTGTATAAGTCTCTTGTCGTGAGGGTTGTTAATATTCATGGCAGTGAACCCTGATGGGATTAACTTGTTAGTGAGTTTTCCTACAATAGAGATGTTTGGAGTTGCCTGTTTGCCCTCTGTCCTACTATCCTAGCTCTCCATGCATTAAAGTTTCCTCCTCTCCTTTACCCCATTGTAGTGCCCCTGACTCTGAACTATGACTATTATTTGCTGTTCAGCTCTTCATGGAGGAGCCGATGAATATGAGCACCTCTATTCAGTTTGCCAGTCCTTTAGGACACTTAACTTCAGGAATTTCAAGGGTCTAAGTTTATTAAAGTACAAGAATAATATAAGTACATATAAAGTTAGTATCACTGGTGAAACAGTATATGACAATTATAAAAGAAAAGGAAGTGTTAAATGTTGACCCTTAAAAAATGTATTCCACCGTAGTTTGAAATCCTCACAATCCCTGGAATTGTAAAAACATCACTCTTGATCAATGTTTTATTCACATAAAAAAAAAAAACAACTGAGCTTCAAATAAATTGTCTTTCTTAACTGACAACTTTCTCTCGCTTTTCCAATGGCAAAAAATATTGAGTTTGATAACCTTAATGTTTAGTAGATATTAGTATCAATATCCGTTAGAACATGACCCAAGGAAACCTCAGGAATAGGGAGTATATTGGGTCTGATGATTCCTTCTAGAAGGATAAGAGTCCATCTTGACTGGGAGCATGGCAGCAAGTGGAAGGAATGGTGGCTGGAACAGGAAGGCAAGAGTTCACATCCTCATATGTAGGCAGGAAACATTAAGACAGAATGGGAAGGGGTATGAGCCATTTAATCTCAAATCCCATGCCTTTCAAACCGCCAAACACTGATCCACCAACTGGGGACCCACTGTTTCATTACCTAAGACTATGTTGGGTTTATTTCTTATTCAAACCACCACAGTATCCAAATATTTTATTTATTTAAACTACTCATAATATGCCCATAATGTAGGCATTCCTATAAATTTAAAGATACATACTGGTAAGTTCTCTCTGAATTTTACACATTATTTTGCCAAAGCTAGGATAGAAATACAGATGGAAAAGGATAGTAGAAATCTTAAAAATAAAACCGTTCCTGCTTCCCATTGTGGTTAATGGGCCTTTATTCTGTATATACTCACACTTGATGATTGAGCCTTGCAGATCTTAACCATGTGTTTCTGTAAGAAAAAGGCAGACATATTTTAAATGAATGAATGATTGACTTATAAGACTTACAACAAAGAAAACGTTAGTATGTTGATTTAGTCCCATCCCATCCCCTTGAAGTGAAGGCCTGAGTCACTTTTCCCATCATATTTTTGTCTTGTCTAATAATCAAGGTATCACTATATAAAGACCCTCTCACTTTAAATTAAGCATATCCTATATGTAACTGGATGCATCCTATATAATTCTGTGTCAATACAGATAATGCCCACGTCACTGAACAGCAGTTCCTATTGGCTGGCTGGAGATCACAGTTATATTGGGGAACTACTAAAATTTTTAAAATTAGCAGCCCACTGGGGTTGACCCTGAAGTTTAGATTTCACAAATGTGTCATTTGAGATATTTGTTTTCATTGGCTTTTATTCTCGTCAATTATTTGCTTATAATCTCATCTCAACTATTTTTTACATTTTTTCTTCCCTTGCCATACAAGGTGAATCTGCTGTCATTGTTGTTTTTGTTGTTTGGTTGTTTGGTTGTTTGGTTGTTTGGTTGTTTGGTTGGTTTTGGTTTTGTTGGTTTTGCGTTGCTTCTGTTTTCTTCAGGTCTTTAGCAAAATTTGACTCAGTATGTCCATTTACGGTTGCTAATTATTCACTATATTGAGTCTCTTTAGTCCTTATTCCAAATGTCATCATATATTTACAGAGCAACAAAGCTCATTATAGTCAACAAATCAGAGCAGAACCCAGGATCAGCTTAGTTGCTCAATTCACTTTATTTTACAATTTGTTTACATATCAAGATTCTGTATTGTAATCCTGTGTTACTGCCTTTAGATAGTTCATTTAAAAGCCCACTTAGCATTCAGGGATCACCTGACACTTAACTCACCAGGTTCTTGCTATTGTCCTTAAGGAAAACCCAGATGTTCCCAACCCATGCCTGACAGTTTGCCAGCTTCTATGAACGACCTATAAACAATATTACTGTATATTCACACATTTGTTGTTTGTGTTCATTTGAGCATTTATATAAATGCATTTATAACATCACCTTCACAGGCATAACACATGTGTGATAGGAACACTTGTAAAATTGCCTTGGAATTGAAATGTTTCATTTGTATTGATGTTTCATTTTCCATGGGGTGGGGGGTAAAGAACTTTCATGCTGGAGAATTAAGATGTAGAAAGGATTCTCAGAGATTAATCTTCCTTCAAATGGTAAGCAGCAGAGATAACACCCCTGTGAGCAGAGGGGAAGGCATGCAGGGCACGCCTGACTCGGGTACTCTGCATGAATCCTAGAAGCACTCGGTGTTATTCCTTAGAAAGCAAATAATGACAGTTAAATTTTCTATGTTTGATTATGTTCTGTCCAAAGTATAACAGACAAACAACAAATGCAATCACGTTTTCTTGAACAGCAGTAGGGCTATGCTTTGACCTACTATGCAAATGAAACTTTAGTTTCTTTAACTTACAGGAAAGGAAAGGAAAGGAAAGAAAAATTGGACGGGTATTATTTTCATGATTTGTAAATATAATGCATCACATATGGGGCATCATCAAGAATATGACAGGTCAGCTGGTGGCACAGCATACACTTCACCCTCTTCATCACATGGTTTGCTCAACTATAATTGTGTTTAAACATGGCACTCAATTCATCCATGCTGAGTTGTTGTTGTTGTTGATGATGATGATGATGATGATGATGATGATTATATCGTTTTACTATTTACATTCCAAATGTTGTCCCTTTCCCAGTCTCCCTCCCAGATTTCTTTACCCTGTTTTTCCTCCCCTTTGCCTCTGAGAGGGTGCTTCCCCACTCATACCTATCCCCATGCTGAGTTTTTGCATCAGTCATCTTATTGTGCATACATTATCTTGTGTCATCCATTACTTCGCTGAGCATATCATGTCTGTCACCAGGTGAGGACAGCCACCTCCTTGGATCCACACACTGTGCTTCTGCATCTGCTTTCAGCACTGCTTTAAACTCAAATGTGCAGTTGGTTGTAAAAAACCTTTCTGCCCCATGCTTGGCGCCAAAACTGTAAACGCCCCGCTTACTGGAGCCCCTGTTCAGGCGCCAAACTGTAAAAAACCCCGAGCTGTAAACTGTAGAAGCCCTGAGCTAACTGTAACGGACCACTCACTCTTGCCCACGTTTGGGGGCCAAACTATAGCGGCCTGCTCTGTTCCGCAGGTCCGGGTTTAGCAAGAGAGAAAGTGGGGGGAAGAAGGGGAAGAGCCTCGAAGAATAGAAACAAGCCAGAGGATCTGTAGTCAAGTCTTCTTTACTGTCTCCACCATACACACACCACTACACTTACTACTACTACACCACACATACATACATACATACATACATACATACATACATACATACACACACACACTACACTTACTACTACTACACCCAACACACATACATATATACATATACAACAAGGAAATCCTGGGTATTTATAGGCTTTTGTCACATGCCTTGCAGGTGTGGATATGACGTAAGCCTTACAGGCGTGGACAGCACGTGCGCCTTACAGGCATATATGGCGTAGATCGCACGTGGACAACACGTGCACCGCATGCCTTGTAGGCATGGATACCACGTGCTCCTTGCAGCTGGGGGCACTAAACAGCAAAACAAGCTATGTGAGATATCAGACTGTACTTCAGCTGTTGTAGGCTGTTGAAAACCAAGTCTCATGTCAGGGTATACGGCTCAAGATGGCTGCAAAGCTGATAGCTGCTTTCTAGTCGCTTTTTGCTTAAAGTCGGCTCCCAACAGTTGGTGTAAAACCTTTACACTCCAGTTAAAGATTTTTGATGTTTGTGAGACATGGAGAATCAAATGGAATGCAAGCCTCATTGGCGTTTAGAGTTTTCTGCTGCCTTGACCAACTTGGCTCCTTTCTCTACTCTATTGTCTCTACTCTTACTCCTTTCTCCCTCTTGTTTTCTGTAACCATGATATGACTTTAGTTTAGGAAAAAAAAAAGAAAAGAAAAAGAAAGAAATATTTTCAGACTAGATTTCTCATTTGCATACTAAATTTGCAAGCCCAAAATCATACTTAGCACCTTTTCATAAACGTCAGATTGCATGCTTTGCAAAGTGAGATCTCATGATTCTGCCAACATCAGGTCAGGACTAGGTGTTTCTTATTATTCATTCCATTGAATTGTACCATCATCCCTGCAATTGCAGGATCTAAATTTCTAAATTTCTATTTTGAACACTGCATTAAATTCATTACCAACACACTAACATGGGCTACAGTATATTCCTGGTTTTCTCTCAAGCCTACTTTTCTCCCAAATTTTCCTACATCCCAGTGAATACAGTCTTGGCCACTAGTTGATGCTCCGGGCTGAAAGTGCTGAGGTCATGCTAGTTCCTCCTCTTTTAGTGTGATACTCTTCCCACCCATTGTGCATCCTGAATGATTATCTTCTCAGAATATATGATGAATTAACTTTTCCTTGTCCATCCCAAATCATCTCTGCTCTGCTCTGCACATGTGAGCTCCACACATTATACAGGATCTTTGTTTCACTAATGGAGTTTATTCTTCATGAAGCCAATGGGGGCGGGGGGATTGGTGTCTGCGTGAATATGCAATTCTAAATTCTTTCAATGGCTTACCAAGCATCTTACAATGCCTCTGTGCCTATTTCTTTTATCCTTTGTCTTTCCACACTTTCTCTCTTTTGTTGAACCATGGTGGCACTAGATCTAGAAGCTTCCTTACCATGGTCCTCTTCTTTCCAACTCCAAGCTTTGGACAGTAAGGAGAGAGGAGCCAAGCTGGTCACAGGCAGCAGGAAACTCTAAATGCTGATGAAGTTTTCATTCCATTTGATGACCCATGTCCACTGTCACTCTTGTTTCCCCACCAAGTCATTCAAAACCATTTAACACTAGGTTCTCTGTGAGTTAAACTAACTTCTTTATTAAACCTGCTGCTTTCTTTATATAATACTTCTAAGTAAAATCCATACATCTGCAAGTATAAAGATTTTCTACTGAGTTCTATTAATAAAAAGTGTTTTACAAAGGCAGACATATACTTTATATACACACCAACTTTATAAGATACAAAGTCAGTAAACATTGTTAATATTAATATTGACATGACTTATTTCATTCTATTAGATGGCCACATACCTTCTGGTCAATGATATATTTGGTGACAATTTGCATGAGCCTTTCACAATGGAAAATGATCGCAACAATTTGCTTACATACGAATCCTTTTAAGTAGTTTATAACATGCTTTGAGTGTGTGTGGTGGCACAGATTTCAAAGTAAAAATGTACAAGTACTGAAATATGGGCAAGCAATCAAAGCATACTTTTGTAATCAACATGCACTTAAGACATTTGCCAGACACAAAACCAACAATAAGAAAACGATATCACGAACATATTACTTCCTAACAGTTCTCATTGATCATTTTAGTTAGATAGGATTAAAGTAATATAACACTATTAAAATAGGACAAGGAAATATTTAAAACTATAAGAGCAATGATTAAACTATACACTGTTTTCCTTAAGACGTGTTAAAATTATGGGAGCATTTGAGCATTTGAATACGTTCTTGTATTTCTCATCTTTGACCACAACATAATTTTTCTGTAAGTTCTGTCAGCCCTCATTGAAAATATACTATACTATGTGTTTTATTATAATAAATCATTACCATACACTATGCACTATTGATAATAAATATGTTAAACAACCTAAAACCATCTGGAAAGCTGGTGAGTTCTAATAAACTACTCTACCTATGGATGTCTTAAATGCAGTTTATGCAGATGAGATGACTTCAAACTGATTAATATATGTTCATGTAAACCTAGTGGATTTCTTAAAAAAAAAAAAAAACAAGGGAAACAAAATTCCAAACAACAAAAATACATACTATTTTTATAGTCGATATTTATAAGACTGGAGGTCCCTAATGCTCACTATAAGCAGTACAAACATTTTTCTACTTAAGTTTAACAATTAATTCACAAAGCATCCATGATTGTTTCTGTTTCATGGATGGAAAAAAAACCACAGCTTCCAGTCCCAAGGAAACTTGAGCTGACTGGCAGGTGCCACAAGCCAATCTTCCTTTAAGGTACAACTTTATACTGTTCTCAACACAGCATTTGACACCAGTGTGAGTCCCAATACCAATTTATGAAATGACAGTCACTTCACCCATCAAATGCCTCTGATTCTAGGTCCTCTCAAATTTCTTTCTAAGCTAAATCCACCTTTTTAGCCTTTTGTGTCTCAGTCCTTTCGTCTTTAAAATAGCATAGCATTTCTTACACAAGTTATTGCAATGATGGCATGAGCAAGTATGTGTGAGAATGCCTATTTATGACTGTAAGGACGGCAAAGGACACACATGACTGTGGCTGTGTTAGCAGTGGAGGGGTGGGGGGAGGAAGCCAGAGCGCAATATGCTCTTGTTATACATGCACAAAAAAATTGTACTAGGTGACCTGTGTGAACTTTTGAACTTTCATCAGACCTATTGGATGTTCTCAGTTGGTAGATGCTACAAGTGGAAAGAGTAAGCCTTATAAAAGGAAATGGCACATATTCAAATGCTAAAAAAAAAATTAATTAAACAGCAAAGCAGAATTAAGATTCAACACAGCCAGGCTGACTCCAAGGCCCAGACATGCCTTGAGCTGATTTGTTGATTACACTTGAAATAGTTTACGTCTACCCAAAGAATGTTAAAACATTGTCCCTTAGAGATAGCATGATGACAAACCCTAAAAAAATGAGTTATAATTAGGATCCCGACTTTTAAACATGCATGTAGTCGTCTAATACATACATATGTATTCATGCACACGCAACGTTATCAGTGTATACAAATTAAGTTTGTCCGGTAAATATGTATTTAAAAATGAAGCAATGTTATATTTTACATTAGAAACCATGACATTTTATAAAACAATTCAATGATTAGCCTATGCCAGGGAAACTCAAACCAACATCCTGCTGTGCACAATACACTTTTGCAAGATTATGAAACAGGTCCTGGGATGTTCCATATGTATATGTTAAGAATTGTTCTTCCCAACGTTACAAGTTTGATTCCCAGTACACACATGGTGGCTAACAACCATTTTTAACTCCAGTTCCAAAGAATTCGATGCCCTCTTCTGGCCTCAGAAGCTACCAGCCATGTACATGATACTCAGCAATGCATGCTGGCAAAACACCCATATACATGAAATAATAATTTTATAAAATTAAAAAGAAAAAACATATCCCTAGAAGGGGATGGGACATCATCACAGGTGCTGTCAAAGACATTCTGTGGAATGAAAAGAAGCTTCAATGTAGAAGAGCAGAGTTGATGCCTGTTTTAGACAGCACAGATTTAAAGCACTGCCAGGCTCCAGTGCTACAGTCTAAGTTGGAACTGGGCAGGGAGGGTGCTCAGTATTTGCTTTGTGGGCTGCATGAGTCAGATTCCGTGGGGTTGCACTGCATTTACAAACAAGTTAAAAAATATCCATGGCGGTTTACAACACAAACTTATTAGTCACATAAATAAATTGTTCACAGTCACCAGCAGCTACAGGTTGGCTGTGGTCTTTGCCTCTGGCTATGAGTCATACTCAGGCCAGCCTTCCCATAGCTTTTTTGGGAACTAGGTGGTGGGGATAGCCCGTACCTGGGACACAGTAAACAACACAGGCAAGGGTGGTGACAGAAGTACGTGCTTTTCCATGTTTCTGGACCACTCCACTGCCAGGGCAAGTCACCAGTAGGAAAGCGATATAGAATCTTTTTGTAAGAAAAGGAGGAGTGAAATTATTCAATCTTCCATTCATATTTAAGAATGGTGATGAATTGACCTTTATATGCCCAAGCAGTAAGTGAGACAGAGCTCACCAGTCCTCAACACATCAGGGAACAGAACTGCAGGCTTGAGGTGGCTTAATGAATACAAGCTTCCTTCATGTTCCTATCTTTACAAAAACGTATTTTCTAGTACAGGATAAAGGAGGTGGGATGTTCACTTTTGTATTTCTTTCAGTGATTAACACCTATGTTTGTGGGTTTGTTTGTATTTTATAAATGAGTTCATTCATTCACTTGCTCTCTCTTTAGTCTCTATCTTGAATCCAGTAGCATGCTGAGCACAGCCCCAGATGAGGCCTGGAACACTCAGGGCTTTCAGCTTTGAGTATAATAATTTTATTAATTCTGGATAATTTCATAAAATGTTTTGATCATATTGCATACTGCTCCCCACTCCTTCTAGAGCTGGTCCCACCTGCCTAAGCTTTGTATCCCATTTTTCTTCCTTAACCTATTGAATCCAATCTTGCTGCCCATTTGTTCATGGATGCCAGGCCATGAAGAGTGTGGCCAACATGTCAGGGGGTGGCACCCTTCAAAGATGGGACTCACACTTCCCCAGAATCTATCAGCTCTCAGTAGCTTCTTAATTAGGGGTTCCCACCGCAAACTTTTGCACTCTGTCTCCTCCATGGTAGGGTGGTGAGTGGCTTGATCTTATGCAGGCCTTGTGGAGGTAGCCCCAGCTTCTGTAAATTTGTAAGTAATGGTCCCTTTATACGTAGAGGGCAACACTCACTCTGGTCCTTCTACATAATGTCTCCTATGACCTTTTGCCCCTTCTCCAAGTTGAGCCTGAACGATGCAGCTGCGCCATTTGTAGCTGAGCAATTCACCGAAGCTCAGTCTCTACACTTTGCTCATCTGTGAAAATTTGCATTCAATAGCACCTCAGGTACTATGAGAGGTAGACCTCAAAGTGAGAGAAAGCTTCCTGCTCAGGACAAATTTGATTTCTCCATTGCCTATGACCAAAGTTTGTGGTATGTTTAGCAATAGGGTCTGTGTTCTTATTAAATTCTGGTGGGTAACCAAAAGCACTAACAAGAGTATGTTTTGTTTTGATGGTCTCCATGACGCTCATGACTAAAATCTCAACAGGAGGTACCATACATCTGGCATAGGACTTTTGATTTGGCAGTCTTCAACTTCTGAAATCAGAAACTCTAGAAGCCCTATGTGTAGGACTGTGTGTGTGTGTGTGTGTGTGTGTGTGGTGTGGTGTGTGCACATGTATGAATGAAATTCAAAACATAGAATGTTTTAATGGCTTTTTCAAACATTGTTAACATTAGTTATCCTTTCCCCAACCCCTTCTTCTGTCCTACCTTTCCATCCTCTTCCTCTAGGAAATATCCCTCCCTAATATTCTTTTCCTTTTCAGATCACCTGCATTCTGCCGCTCCTCCTCTTGTAGTACAAACATTCTTCACCCTTGCCATCTCTGGTCCCTTTCTAGTCCTAGGTGCTATAGAAATTCTAAACTAGACACATGCATCTGAAGATTTAAAGTTCAGACCCAAATATGAGTGAAAACATGTGTTATTTATCTTTCTGGGTCCGGGCTACTTCACACAGAATAAAGATTTTCAATTCTATTTATTTGCCTACAAATTTCATGATTTCCTTTTTCTTTACAGCTGAATAAAATTCCATTGTGTAGGGGACTGCGCTTTTATTATCTGTTCATCACTGTCCCTAACCTTCATGGAAATGCAAATAAAGCTACTTAGAGATTTCATCTTTCCTCAGTCAAAATGGCTAAGATAATGAAAACAAGAGACAATAAATATTGGTAAGGATGTAGTGAACAGGAAATCTTATTGCACCATTGAAGAGAATGAAACTGGGGCAACTGTGATGTGAAGCAGTATAGTGGTTCTTCATTAAGACTAGAAATTGATCTACCTTATAGCCAGCTATGCCACTCCTGCCATATACCTCAAAGACTCTGTTTCCTACTGTGTAGGTTATTGCTTATCCATGTTCAGAGCTGATCTTTACCTAGAAGCTAGGACATGTAAACATTGCTCTTATTGAGCTATTCAATGTGAAAAAATTGCATTTTTATATGCTGAATTTATTATTTTTCTCAGAATCTGAAATGTCCCCAGAAATTTATGTTATCTTACGTCTTTTTACATGTGTGAAGAACTAGGAAAACTGCAGTCCAGGCTATCAGTAAGATACGCTAGGACAAGGTCAGAATATACAGTAACACAGAGAGAATTGTGCCCTGGAAGCCATGAAGGAATTCTTAACAGATTTTCTTCCCGACATTTTCTTCTGTGTGAACCCCTAAAGGCTCTTTCCACGAACAGGTGACTAAAATTTATTTTTAGATCTTTACACTTAAATAGAAGATTAATGACCAATAAAAGAGTCAGATGTTGGTGTGGTTTGCTGGGAGATATATTAGTAGGCTTGGGGTGGCAGGTGTATCAATGTTAAAAAGCAAGGTGGGGACTTAGGTGATAATCATTTCCAGGTCACTAAGGTGACCTGGGTTATTGGCTCTACTGTGGGATCCTTTTAGTCAGGATGTATGATTAATCTTTAAATTGAATGGATCAGTTGTGGAAAGTACTTAGGGCTTATCGCAAAGGAACACAGGTTAAAACAGACATTGTCCTTATGCATCTGAGTTATTTGATTCTTTTGGTCTTTGCATTGCATACTGACTCTGAACTTTGAATGCATTTCTTTTTCCTTTTTTTCAGCTTTGTGCTTTAGAGATATACACTTCTGTCTCTCTGTCTTGATTGGAAACCTGCCACAGCACTGTTTGTTACCTCGGGAGTGGGGTAGCTTTTCATTCAGTATAAGTATAAGGTAGATTCCAGGATTCACAGACACCCAAAATAAATGCTGACGTGCTCTCGTTCTGTGTGTTTCATGTATGGGCATAATTTCCCCAGAGTAATGGATAGGTAGATGGATGGATCCACATAATTATCCATAGCTATACTTGGTTATGATAGTCATTTACTTAGTCTGCACTTAAAAAATAACAGAATTATATCTAATAAATACAAAAACTAGAGTAGGGATGAAAAAGGAAGAAAAATTACTCTTTGAAGGTCTGAAGAGGCAATCACAGTATTATACTGAAACAGTAGGACATGGGTTAGGCAGATTTGGGGGGAAGGTATCACTAGAAGAACAGCCTTAGATTGTACTACCCACGTGTCCCTTATGTCATCTACGTGTATCTTCATCTCCTCCAGCCTTGCCAGGGTTCTCTGGGAAAACAGAACTGATGGAATAGCTATGCCTTAAAAGATGATTTATCAGATTGGCTTAAATGATATAAACTAAAGAGTCCAGCGATGGCTGTCTTCACCCTAGAGAGGTTTAGAAACCATTAGCTGCTCAGTCCACGAGCAGCTTCATGTAAGGCTTCATACAATGAAGAGAAGGCCTGCAGGATCCCTGGAAAGCCACTAGTCTACAATCCATGCTTAAACCTGAAGGAGCTAGATTCTGATAACAGGAAAGGAATGGAGCAGCAGCAGCAGCAGCAGCAGCCACACAGGTGAACTTGCCAATAAAAATTGAAGGTAATGAGGCAAAAAGCAAAGCTTTTTTTTTTTTTTTTTTTTTTTTTTTTTTTTTTTTTTTTTTTTTTTTGACCCCCTTTTATTCAGTTGTCATTTGAGAAGGTGACATCTACATTTAGGGTAGGTCTTCCTACTTGAAATAACCTGGTCAAAATTAATCTGTCGCAGATGCATCCAGCAGCCAATCTCTTAGTTGACTTCAGTTCTAGTGAAACTGAGAGCTAAGGCTAACCTGACCAACCCTGATATCTCTTTCCTTCTCTATTGCCAATCCCAAAGTCAGTCTCAGTGGAGTTCATGCTGTTCTAGATGATTGGTACAGAGAAGTTACCCTCAGCCTTCCCATCATACACAGGGCATTCCTTTTATCCACAATACAAATACAATTAAACCACCAGCATCTTAAGATGTACTATAGTAGCCAATCAGTGGCAGTCACCAGCCAACTGACATTTTGCCTGGAATAGCTCTATCAACCCAACAATTCCTTCCTATCCAACCTCGTTCAAGTCAGTGGGATTTGCAAATAAGCACAAAGAATGTTCTTCTTTCCCCGTCAATTTGACCTCACTGGTTTCCAGGACTGAGTGTTCAAATACTCATGTGTTAGAAAAGAGTATATAAAATATTTTTGCGAAGAATCCAAAATCTACTGTTCTTTATTTTACCTGAGAAATATGACAAATGTTATATTATTTCACTATGCATAAAAACAATTAGTACCTGACTTATTAAATGTAAAGTGATATTGGAATTAGGATTTAAGTTTTCAGTCTCGGGCTTGGACACAGAATTTTGTGTTCACTAAGATAGAATTCTACCACTAAGCTACATTTCCAATCTTTGTTTGATTTTTAAGTTTTTAGTTTGAGATTAGAGTCTTGAAAATTAGTCCAGCCTAGCCTCAATCTTATCAGGCTTGCCTCAGCTTCCCAAGCAGCTAGGGTTGTAGGAATCTCCCTGCATTACTTAAACTATGCATTTGAAGGTTTATTTTAGCCACTCCTATTATAAATAAAATGCAAAACTCAGCACATTGGTTTACTTTTGTGCCTTTATGATGCTTATAGGCAATGGACAGGAAATAAATTAAACAAATGTACAATCGCATGTCTGTAATTGTACATGGAAGGGAGCTCTGCATTTGCATGTGTTTAATTACATGCAGAAGTGGACACAGCACTGTAGAAACAGAGTGAAGAAGGTTTAAGCAACCTTGATGGTAAGTTCTGTGCAGACAGAAAAATTAATTTGGTGCTATTTTTAAAATTTAATTTGCTAATTGTTATTCCTTATGCTTTTTAATTCCAGTTTTCAATTTTATTTTATTCATAAATCTAGCTAATTTTAGTGACCTTAAGTAGAGCACAATCCATGTTATTTTCATTTATAATGCTTAATTGATATCACCTACATTTTAAAGCTTCTGTTGAAATAGATTACTTTACTTCTATTAAAGTATTCTAAACATATAAGCAACCACGAGAGAAATTGTCAAAACCCTTGACATGTTCAAATCAAACAATTGGCCTCCAGAGTGAAGCGAGACATTTTGTCAATGTTAATATGAAATATGGACTTAATACATTTTAATCTTGATATCATGCGTTTGAAATTAATATTTGGTGATATTTTCAAATTGGTCCCATCAGCTTACATATTATGCTAACATGGTCAAAATTTCAAAGTATTATAAATATATAAAAACATATCTAGATTTCTATTTCAACTTTATTGACAAAAAGTAATACATTTTATTGTTATTACAGTTACCTGTAGCCCTGATGTTTAAAAGATATAAAAGTCATTTCTGCAGATAATCAAATTCTTTTACCTGGGAAAGCTTACAATGTATAATTCCAATCCCTTTGGTTCTCTGCCGCTTTGTCCTATGTAAACTACAGACTACAAATCACAGAATCTATTCCTGTTTCTTTCTTATCTGTGCCGTCTATATTTGAATATTTTCATGAATTTCCATTCTTTTCTTTTCTCTTTCTCAAAATGTAGCATTACGTTGGCAATGATCACCTGTAGAGCTCAGTCTAATAGGCTGTAGAATATTGAGATAAGTATGTTGACAGAATAAGAAGAATAAGCTTTTAAAACAGCTCGAAATCACAGGACTGCTAAAGAGAAGAAAGCTGTCCAAAGAAAGTGAGCCATAAATATGATGAAAGGCCCTACATATCGTGGCTCAGACATGAACTGTATGTGAACAAGGAGAGATCCGAGCAACAGTTCTCAACTTGTGGGTTGGGGGTGGCATAATCATAATTGGTTCTTAACTCCTTTTAGTGCATGTTAAAATCCATCCTCTAAAATAGCAAAATAAACAACAATCACCATGAGATTGAACTTAAAAAATAATGTCCATAACTCATTCCTGTCTCTTAAGACTTATATGTCTTGGTCCCTTTGAACAGAGAATTCCATTCTATAGAACCAGGAATTCTTGTCCATGCCTTTTTGTCTCCTGAACCATAAATTTCTGTGAGATTCTCCATGCACAGAGTTGTGCGTGGTTTGACATTTTGGTGAACAATGTGCACGTGCGCTCGTGCAAACACACACACACACACACACACACACACACACACACACACACGCATGTCCTTAATCTGTCAGTTCTGAAAAGCAACGTGAAAATTCTACTAATTGCTGAAACTACTTTAACGCCAAGCTCACAAAGAGAGCACCTAACTTAGAATGAAATTACCTTGTGTGAGCTTCTGAGATTAAGTCCAGATTCCAAATGATCCTCAAAAGCACAGCTCACTTGCTGAGGGCACACTGTTGTTCCTCAGGTGTGAACAGGACATCAGATTGGTGCCCCACTAGTATTCTGTAACTCTAGGCATTTTCTTTGTTCTCAGTGCAGCGTTGCCTGGTAGACGAGTCTGGAGGGTGTTTGGTGGACTACTCATTTTGAATATTATTGCTTCTCTTCAGAGTACTTGCTTTAAGTGCTGTTTTGTGAGCTGGCGGAGCAGCAGTAACATGAAGGGGCAACAAACAGCTCCCTACTTTGGTACTACTCAGGCCTGTTAGCAGGTGACTTCTTCTGTAGTGCAAGGCAGATTTTAGTATACCCCCACGTCTTTAAACCATGGAGACTTTCTACTCCACTGTTCTATGCCAGCCTGACCAGTCTGCTAGGCGGATCCTACTGCCTATCACTCACCTTCAGTGAGCATCTTAGCAGCATGCAAGAACACTGCAAACATCTTGTGTTTCTATTGGAACCAACTATGGAATCCAGCAAAGGATGCTTAAACTACAAACTATTATACAAAATGGTTTTTCTAGGAAAGCAGTTAGTAGTTAGTACTATATCCTTAAAGGTCTGCATGGGGGAAAACGCTGTTGACTTTGGTCATTTAAGAGTATGAAACCACTAAAGTCTTTGATTCCCTTTGTACATTACAGCAATAAATGCCTGATATCTCCAAAATGCATAATGTGATCTCCTTTTGAATGAAACAAAAGTAGCAAATAATTCAACCTCCTCCCAGCTGCGTGGCTGGATCCCTGGCAAGCACATCAAAGTTGATACCGTCTGATTTAAAATTACTTCTGCCTTCCTTCTCTCACTTTAGAACTAATTCTTGCATGCATGCTCCCCTGAGATTTGCATATATAGATCAGCAAAGCCTTACATTTCTCTCCTAAGGAGCTAACACTGCCTATTAAGCTGAGCAACTCCACATTTTCCCTTCTGTCTTAAAGTCAGAATGTGTCAAAAATCTGCACATTTACAGGAATGTGTAGATATAAGTGGAAACTCTGTTTTTCTCACACTATTTTATGGGCTCAGTCTGGATAGCTAAGGAATCAAATCATAATCACTGCCAAATATGTGTTTGCTGAGACATTTATGACTTTGCTTTCACAGTTATTAATTGAAAATTTGACCTTGTCATTGCTACACATCTTAAGAGCTCTGATTTTTCATTATGTAAACAATATAATTGCCATTTATCAGTTTTTCATATTTTCCCCTGTATTGAGAAATATTTAGTCTTCAATGAAGTTGCTCTAACATTTCCTTGCTCAGATGACAAAGTTCATTTGAGGTACAGAGCAAACTTCCACTGCAAGCTCCCTCATTCCTGCTTCCTGGGACACCTTTCTTTTTTTTTCTATTGGATATTTTATTTATTTACATTTCAGATATCATCCCCTTTCCCCCTTTCCCCTCCCTAAAAATCCCCTATCCCATCCCCCCTCCTCCTTTTTGCTTTTATACCGTTTTAATTACATGCAAGTATTAAGGTCAGTTTTAGGTTGAGGAACTAGCAATACAATAGATGCAAAGAGTCAAGGAACAGGCAAGGCAATAAACAAAGTTCTGTGAACACTCCCGTGATCACCGTTTCTAAGGCTTATCAGGATGACCAAAGTATCTGAGCCTACTTCCCTGTCCTAGCCCAAGGTCATTTTCACGTCTGAAGCCTATTTCCTTGTTCTAGCCTAATATTTAGATTCCTGCCTGAGATTACTTCTTTGTTCTACCCTAATGTCAGATTCTTGCCTGAAGCCCACTTCCTTGTCCTTGGCCAATGTCATATTCCTGCCAAGCAGCCTTTCTTTCTTAGTCTAGCATATAAAATCTGAGCCTGCTCCAAATTACATGTAGATTGTGGTGTTCCAATGTTGCACTCTCCCAAACCTATATCCCATCTCATGTGGCCCCTATGTTCTCACAGACAGAATTGTACATTGTTTATAAAAAACACCACCATTTCCTGTTTTTTTTTTCCCAGCTTGACATTGCCATAGCAAATATTCAGGATAATTAGCTTAGAAAATATTCGGTTGGGCTCTGGGGTAGGGAGTGATTGACTTTGTTGCATCCATGTCCACACAAGGCAGCACAGAACCATGGGGATATATGGCAGAGAAAACCTGCTTACTCCATAGGCAGGATGCAAAGAGAGAGACCAGGGTTCAGCAATCCCCTTTAATGGAATCCCTGGATCTTATAGACCACACTTCCTAAGTCAAGATCATTTCCTTCACATGTCAAGCCAGGCCCAACACATTGGTCTTAGGAGACAACAATCTCTACTACACTAGAACACACAATGCCAATCCCTTCTGTGGGTTGTAAACTCCTATTCACCTCCAGTGAGTTCCCCTCATAATCAATGTCAGTGGGCAGGCAGCACTGCACACAGACTCCTGTACTTACTGCTGGGCTATATGTCAGCATATAAGTGTGTATCTTTGCCTCAAAGTTTAAGGGGGGTGAAGTTTTGAAATCATGGGTATGAAAGTTAAACAAGATAGATAAATGTGGGATAAAACTTTAATAGGAGCATGAAGATTAAAACACATTAATATCATAACATTCCTATAATAAAATCATTATTTTGGTGTGCCATGAAGTAGAGTGTACTAAGCTTCAACTCACTCGCAGATCCCGAGATGCGCTTCCTTCCTGCCTCTGAAGCATAATTCAGTGCAGCACATTGATGCCACAAGACCTCATTAAGCCTAGTATCCTGCCTGGCCTGTTCCCAGAACCAAACACCTCTTTTCCCTGCTCTCTCTACTCACTGCTCCAAGAAAATAGCATCCATGAGCTATACCAGAAGTGTCCCTGGTTCTGATCCTTAGAGGCTTTAACCTATGAAATTGCTGGTGAGACTGATAGAAGACGGGAATGGATGGCAGGGAGAGACCTGGCTCTTTCCTGATGTTTTTCCATGCGTGAATGGATCTGCCAGGTCTGCAGCTCCTGTTGTCTTGTCCCTAGCTACCACAGTGAAGTCACTGGGCTTTGGTAACACAAAGTCCTGTTCTTAACCATGTGGGCCAGTGGTTCTGAACCTGTGGATCTCAACCCCTTTGGTGGCTCAAATGACCCTTTCACAGAGGTCACCTGAGAGCATCGAAAAACACAGATACTTCTATTATGATTCATACAACAACAACATTACAGTTATAAAGTGACAACAAAATGATTTTATGGTTGGTTTCATCACAATGTAAGGGACCGAATTAAAGGGGCACAGCATTAGAAAGAGTCAGAACCACTGGATTAGGCTAAAAGGCAACTGGTTTCCTCCGGTTAGCAGATCTATGATTGCTTCAAACTCTTGGTGTGCTCTTCCCCTCCTTCACAAGATCTTCCCTGGTCTCTTCCTCCTTTAATCCTGCTCTGTTTTCAGCCCAGTTCTTTTTTTTTTTCTGCTCTGGTTTGAGGCTCAACTTAAGCTGAAATAAACTTTACATGTAGAACTTTCAAAGCAAGCTACATTCATAATTTATCTCTTTACTTCCAAAATGGAACAAATCTTAATGCACTTAATTTACTAGTGACCTGTGGAGGAATGTTAATAAAAACAAAGCTGTGGTCATTGTAACTTTCCCCCCAAATAGGATGTTTTTCTTGGGACAATAAAATTATATCTGACTTTATTTTTTTTTCAAAATAACAAATCCTAACTTTAGCATATATTTTACAAGCCTAATATTTGCTTCATAAATTTACATTTTTAACCCAGTGTTCAGTTATATGTAACTAGTGAAAACTTTGAAGGTTTTATTGAGTTTATTGTATTGATAATATTCTAAAGTTACACTACTAAACTATACAGAACTTTCTTCTTCCTCCTCTTCCTCTTCTTTTTCTTCTTCTTCTTCTCTCCCTCCTTCTCATTCTCCCACTCCTTTCTCTTTCCTTCTTTTGTGTGAGTGGACATATGGTGTGTGTGTGTGTGTGTGTGTGTGTGTGTGTGTGTGTGTGTGAGAGAGAGAGAGAGAGAGAGAGAGAGAGAGAGAGAGAGAGAGAGAATGTGAAATCACTAGGCCGTCTGCACATATGTGACAGTTGCACAGTTTGGTCTTCGTGTGCGCCCCCTAACAGCAGGAGCAGGGGACTTTCTTTGACCCAGCTTTGGTCCCTTTCCCTTAATTGGGCTGCCTTTTCTAGCCACAATAGGAGATGATATGACTATTCCTACTGCAACTTGATACGCCAAGGTGGTTTGCTATGCATGAGAGGCCTTCCTTTTTTCTGAGAGATTGGAGGATGAGGAAGGGGAGGAGAGAAAGAAAGACTGAGAGGAGAGAATAAATGGGAAGCTTTGTTCAGGATGTAAAAAAATAAATAAATCAATTAATTTTAAAAAATGAAATTATTTGTCATCTCAAATAAATCAATTATTCTACACTGGTTAGACATTAAATAAATAAAAGTAATTTTCATTACCTAGAGCAATTTAAATATAAATGTCTTTATTATGGCTACCTATCAATTGAGTTTCAAACCTAGAGCAGTATCTGAAGACACATCAAAACCAAGTAAGGACAATGTTCAAATTCAAGGCTAAATGTTGTCATATGATTTGACACAACTGGAGTCAACTGGTTATAACTCTTGGTCTTGCTGTAGAGTGTAGAGAGGAACTGTGATCCTGCAGTGCATAGTGGATACATTATGTGGAGAAAATATAAGAGAGAGAAAAGCGAGCTAACAAAAGATCGAAGAACTCCTTTAAACAAGAGTTAGGAAGACACCTCTGTGGATGCGCTATTTATGCTGAAATCTGACGGACTGATGGAGGCTGCCTTAACGATGGTGGAAAGGGCATTCTGTGAAGGAGACTGCAGGAAATAAAATTCTCAAGATGAACTGTGAGTGCCTCGGAGACTAGAAGAGTTCATCTGGGCAGTCAGCGCTAGGTAAGAGAGTAGCTCAATAAGCAGAGGTAAACGGGGCCACAGACTTGAAAGTTAGAGTCCGGGAAGTCCCAAATTTTATTTCATGTGCAGACGGAAACCTGTGAAGGAGATCCATAAGGAAGGAATAGGAATTGATTTATGCCTAAGTTACCAACGTGGAAGATTTATAGGGAGAAATGAGAAATACCATCAGCATGTCCACAGTGAAGAAGGAAAATAGGGACACAGAGGAGACAGTCACTGTAAAAGGCTAAGGTGAATGTACCAGTGTGAGTTCCGCGGGAAGGAGGGATCCCAGTAGCTGGTCAATTCAAAACTAAACTGTTAATGGTGGATCTGGCCTTACAAGTTTTCTGGATACCGATTGTTTCCTAACTAGAGGGAAAAGATGCCTGCGCATTAACTTCGTCTACATATCCATAGCTGTCCATGATCATCGTGACCATAGGGAAAGTTCAGGGCCCACATTCTGCGTCCTTTCGGATTAAATTCCTTCACAACAGAAGTGAGCATTACCCTCCTGTGCCTGTTCACCGGCCAGCCTCCATTTCTATAGGGATTTTTATGCTTTTATGTAACTTCAAATTCCATATAAATAAAAACTTTCATCTTTAATTTCTGGCCAAGATAATTCTCTAAGTGCCAGACTCATATATTCTATCTTGCCTGATCTTCAGAAATGCCTCATAAGCATATAAAAAGTTGTATATTCAAGTTTGATTTTGCGTTCCTTTCAGCCCTCAACTAAAGAAGGCAACTTGACCTCTCTGAATTGCCTGTCTCAGAAAAGACACTAGCACTCAATCCTCTTTGCCAGAGCCACTTGCAGCTCCTATGCTGTAAGATCGCCTGCTATGTACAGTTTGTGTGAGAGAATCTCAATCCTTCAGTGAGGCAGTTTCTCAGGCGAGTTTGGAAGGAAACAATTGGGTTTCTATTTTATTCTTTTATGTCCGTGTTTCATTTGCATGTGTATCTATGCACCACATGTGTGCAGTGCCCATAGAGAACAATTAGAAACATAATGGATAGGATGGATAGATGCCTTTCTTGTAGGAATGGACTAACTGTTGAGGGATGGTGGTCCCCTTTTCTTTGGCCTACATGCTTTTTGGCCTGAGTACCAGCATCCTAAAGCAGCAAGACAGCCTTATCAGACAAGACCTTTGAATTTTGAACCACCCTCCATACATCTGTCTTTTAATTTTTTTTAACAATTTTTATTAATTGTTTTATTTATTTACATTTCAAATGTTATCCCCCCTTCATGGTTTCCCCTTCAAAACCTCCATCTCATCCTCCTCCTCCTGCTTCTATAAGGATGCTCCCCCATCCACCTACCCACCCACCTACCTATTCCTTCCCCACAGCCCTGGCATTCCCCTATGCTGGGGCATTGAGCCTCCACAGGACCAAGGGCCTCCTCTCCCATTGATGCCAGATTAGGCCATTCTCTGCTACATATGTAGCTAGAGCCATGGATCCCTCCATGTGTACTCTTTGGTTGGTGGTTTAGTCCCTGGAATCTCTGGGGGGGGGGGTTCTGGTTGATTGATACTGTTGTTCAATATCAATATGGGGTTGCAAACCCCTTCAGCTTCTTTAGTCCTTCCCGGGACTTCTCCATTGGAGTCCCCGTGCTCATTCCGAAGGTTGGCTGCGAGCCTCTGCATCTGTATTGGTCGGGCTCTGGCAGAACCTCTCTGCCACACACATCTCTTAAAGAGCATCTTAGCTCTAATCATCCTCTCTGGCTCACAAGCTCAGTTATTGTCACAGGAAGCAGAAGAGACATTTTCTAAGTAAGGAACACTGGGACATTCCTTTAACCCCATCTTCAGACATGACCCAGAAACTCTCCACTTTGTTTTCCCTGCATGGCTTTGCTCACAGTCCTGCCTGCTTCTTCTTCATATGCTACTACAATAACCAGCTAATTGATTCACCTGATTATGGCATCGCTGCTTCCCTCCACTTCCCAGAAAGTAGAGAGCTTACTGTGGTGCCTCGTCTCCAGAGACAGAAGTAATGCAGCACAGCAGGGCTTCTACTCACAGACAGCACTTCTCCTTAGCTGATTCAAAATTTATTCAATTGCACAATTAATTCAAAGAGGAAGGCACTACAAGGTTGAAACTTCAACTGAGAAGAAAGGCATCCTGCAGTCCTGGAAACATGTAAAGGTTTCTGCTCTTCTGGGTTTTTTTTTTTTTTTTTGTTTTCCTGAGAGCTTGCAGCACTCTCTCTTAACAGCTTAGAAAGAAAAACATGTTTTTTAAAAAAAAGTTTATAATTCATCCATTTTATTCGTTGCAATCTGGATGTGTTAGCATGTTTGGGGGGAAAAAAGTATGAAGCTTTGTATTTCCATTTCTTCAGATTTTACTCTGCTGGTTTGTATCTGTAAAACATAGCAGGTGACAGGAAAGAGAACTAAGATGCATGTGAACATCGCTTGTAAAATTAGAAGACTCAAGTGTATGTTCCTTCACTGCTAAATCATAATCTGGGCCCAATACATTTATAATCTTCACCTCGAGCAAACTGCTATAAATACAAATTTAATGTACAAATCATTTAAGTAAAATATAGTATAAAAGGGTTTGTTTCCATTTTACTTTTTTCCTGCCCATTAGTGTTTCAGTTGCATGTATAGCTACACACCACACATGTGCAGTTCCCGTAGTGGCCAGAAGGTGCATTAGATTACCCGGAACTGGAGTTACAGATAGTCGTGTCCCACTATGTGGATGCTGGGAATTGAATCCAAGTGCTTTGAAACAGCAGCCGTTTATCTTAATCCTTGAGCCATCTTTCCAGTCCAAGGATATGATTCATGAAGACGAACTGACACCACTTTGAAAGTTATCTTTCTCAATGCAGGAAGTTTTGTGGGATAGCAGACATCAACTTGGTTTTGTTAGACTGTAAAAGGTAGCATCTATTTTCCCCTCTAACACCAGCTGACTGGGTGATCATTACTTTTACACCTATCTAGAGCTATCAGAAAAAAATGAATATTCTAGACTGCTACAAAACATATTATTTTTAACCAGTGACTTGATCCATGATGTATTCCACTATCTCCACATTCTAAGCTGATTCCCTACTGGAATTCAACTCTTACAAGATGGAAAGAACTCACTCATCCCACGACCATAGCACAAACCAGTGCATCACCCTAGACTGTGCTGTGCTTTCCTCTTTGTTCAAATCTTCACCACTTTCAACCTTTCCTAAATATTCTCAGTCACGTTGTTGAATTAACATCAGTGAATTTCTAGTCTGTAGTTTCTAGGGCCCTTTTTCATTATTTGCCCTTCATAAAAATCTGTATGGTTATGTTTCTTCCTTTGCAAACATTTCTGTCCTGCTGAAGTTCTTCCCAAGTTACCAGTGTCATGCTCAAAGAGCTTATCTTGTGATGTTTATGAATAATTCTTTTGATGCTAAAAGTTTGAGTTTGTTTAAAGCTGGAATATTTTCTTTCTTCCTTGTCATAATACACTGTGAATTACAATTCCCTTTTAGTGATACCATCAGACTTTGCTAGACCGGAGATTGACGTGATGAACATTAAATGAAATCCAAAACGAATGCAGACCTTCATTAAACTCCCTCTCCAAGTGCTTTTGAGCATATAATTTTAAAATATCCAAAAAAATCTACTATATTATAAGAGGCTTTGCTAGTTTTTTTTCCTCACACAAATTATGTGGCAGTATTAGAGTACTCTAAGTTTATAAATATTATAGTATATTTTAAAATTTTTTAGCCTCAAATGTCTGATTTTTTTTTTTGGATGCATAAGTAGATTTTCAAGCACACAGCATTAACAGAAAGAGGAAATGCTGTGGGATATACAGTAATTTGTGATTCTTTCCCATCCCCCACACACAATGAAAATCTGAGATTTATTTTCCTCCCTGCTTGTAAGAGGTGAGAGATTCGGGGCCCCTCAGCAGGGCAGGCTGAGAGTGAATGTTTCCTTTCACTGCTTAGTAAAGCTACATATTAAATTTAACCACCTCATCTTCTTGCTACAGTTACTATATGATAGAGTTTCAACAGGGTTTTTTTTTCTTCTGCTGCTCATTATGGAACAGATATTATAAGGGCTAAAAGGGGTCGTACATTAACTGGATGAGATCCAATTATGGGGAAATCCAGAGCAGTACTCCTGGGCAATCTGAAAGCTGCACACAAGTGCTCACATGACTGAACATTAAGAAGCCTGAATGTTCACTTTTTTCAAGATAATTTAATATATATATTTCAGTAAATGAGTAATGAGTAACTCGTTAGATTTATAAACACAAAGTGATTAGACTTTATACCAAAAAAAATAAAATAAAATAAAATAAAATAAAAAAAGCCCAATTCCTGCTATTCAAAAAGCTAGTTCCTAATGGCTATTTGCTACTGTGTCCTCAGTTAAGGTGCTATAGAAGCCTACAAGTATCAAATGCAAACTGAATCACTTATTTGAACGCTTTTGACTTTTCACTGATGTTTAATTTTTTTAAAAAAATTTTTAGTTACTAGTCCTAAAATAGGAAAGCCGTGATGTCACATAAACTGTTCGGCGACCTGAATTCACAGCCTATAAATATCAAATTCATGCATCCTTCTAAGAAACAGTCCCTCTCTGAACATTAGCAACATGTCTTATTGTTATGACCAAATCCTTGACAAGAGATAATGTCAAGAAAGAAGAGGTTGGGGGATGAGAGTTTCAGTCTGTCTTTGGGGGCAGGGGAGGCGTGGTAGGATTGTGAGGGAGCTGGACATGTTGTCTCTGGAGCCACAAGGCATAGACACTGCAGGTATGGCCAGTATATCATACCCAAGCTCTGCCTTGTCTTCCTCCAGGAAAATTTTTACCTCCTAAAGGTTCAACAACTTTCAAAAAGTTGCCAGCAACTGCCCACTAACTGCTCCAATGCATGATCTAGAGGGTTCCCATTCAAAGCAGGAGTGTGCGAAGGGGTGTGCCCCAAATATACTAACAACAGGGTTTCCCATTGGGATGCACAGCCTGACCGTTGTTTAACTTTCAGTTTTGAAAGTAAATAGATATGGAATTTATCATTTCAAGTATAAACTTTTGACATCAAAGGGACTCTATACAATTCTCAAGAAGCAATGTTATGTCAGTACAATACTACTGGACTCCCTTTGTTATCTTTAACATTTCAGAGGAATATTTTTCCCTCCAGAGTTTCATGTTCAGATGGATAAAAGAGTTAGTTACAAGTGGGTATCCACTGAATGTTGAACACAAACTTATTTGAGTGCTGATTTTCTTATAAACCAGAGTACCATAAATAATACCAAGTATGTCAAAATTTACCTCCAAATGATTTCACTTGTTTGGCATCTTTCACAGTGAAGTATTTCATCGCAGTTGCAAATTTCTTGTAAACACTTAATGATAAGCCAAAAATTCAGAGCCAGAGCCGGAGCGAATAGGCAACAAGAGTGCAATACGCTTTCCAGGTGAATAGAACTGACAAATGGCGCTCGTCTCTCGTACTGGGGAAGTATGAAGTTAAGCGTGGATCTACTGGAAATGTAGATGAACACAGACTCATCCACCAGCAGCGAGAAAGGCCAATGCCTGTGCTTACAAAGGAAAGCAAGCGTTTTTTTTTTTTCCTTTATTATGTGTCCACTATAAAGCTAAGTGCACCCAAAGTCAAAGATGGCATCTGTCCCACAGAAAAAGGGGTCCAGTTCTGATTGATTGATTAGCTGAAATAAATCAGGGAAGACTGAGGATGAAAGATGACACCTGCTTAGTCATTCAGTGTCAGCTGAATCAGCTCTGAGGACCCATATCCAAAATGTCTTCATTTTGGCAAAAACTAAAACCATAACCAGAGACTATTACAGCCTGGTTGTTCTTCTCTCTAGATTTATTAAGGTATAACTGACAGAAAATTCCACATATTTAAAGTATAATGAAATATTTGATATAAGTAGATAATATAAAATAAGCAATAAAGTTATCTAATTAACATACCTATAACCTCAGATAGTCTGTAAGTATCTGTATGTCAGTTTTTAAGCTAAAACCACAGTGCTTTGAATATTATAGCTTTGATACATAATTTGTGATACAGTGTGTGATGCCTCCAGTGATGTCCTTTTTAAAATTAACTCGGCTATGGTGGATGTGTGTTCCCTATTTATTTGATGACTGATTTTTGTCACTATTGCAAAACTATCAATAGAGTTTTGATGGGGATGACCCTTACTGTAGCACAGCGTGGCCCAGAATTTGACCACAACAGTCTTTGAAATGGACTCCAGGAGCCTATTCCCTGTTTAAAGCTTTAATTTCTTCCACAAACATTTCATTATTTTCAACTGACCAATCTTTTACCTTGTGGCTTAGGCATATTTTTAAGTGCTTTTGTAAAAACACTATGATAGCAGATTTTTTTTTTTAAATTGTAGGATATTTTGTTGGTGTAAAATGTGTCACTGATTTTTACTTTTGAGTAGTGACTATGGAACCTGTAACCTCGCTAACTTTATTGGTTTTCATTATTTTTGATGGACTTTTAGTTTTCTTATATATAAAGCTGTATCATTTCCTAACATGCATAAGTTCCACAGTTGATGAAATATATACACTAGTATATATTACATATATATATAAAATTACTATATTATGTATATAATATGGTAATTATATATATAATATAGTAATACATGTATATAATATATTATATATATTATATATATATATATTACACACACACACACACACACACACACACACACACACACACACACATTTATTCTCACATATTCAAACCAGAAGTTCAAAATCTGTATCACTGGGCTAAGGGCCAGCTGCTTTCAGGTCCTCAGGAGATTGCCTGCTGTTTCTTCTTTGACCACTGATGGTGAGCCTTGATTTGTCACCACATCACTCCAGCCTCTCCTCTGCTGGCGTGTTGCTCCACCTTTCTGTGTGTAGTCTCTTCTGTGGCTTTCAAACACCTCTGTGATCCTCCTTGCTAAGGACGCATGATTACAGTTGGACTCACCCAAATAACCAGGATTGTCTCCTCATCTCCAAATCCTGCATTACATGCTTTACTATCTAACATTATGTGTCATGGCATCCAGGTGCTCTTACTCAACATCAGTATAGTACATCACTCATCACCTTTAACAAAAGCCTAAATATTTGTAGAATCAACCAAAAAAAGCCTGTGTAGTTCAGTCATCTTTCATGATAGGAGCCAGATCATCCAGTATTGCTAAGCAACACTCAGAAACAACCATGGTGAAGTTCCAAGCAGCTGTCTTATTAATATTTATGGCTGACTTGGCTTATTTTTGAATAACATTTTATGTTTCTGTCATTTTAATGTTTGGTGGACTCAAAATGCCCACTCTTCAAACCCATGGTACAATAACCTGTTTATTCTTTAAAAACTGGACTATTCATTAACAAAACATTTAAGCACTTTAATTTTTTTTACCTGAGTATTTTATAACAGGTGTTCCTAATTACATACATTTTCATAACTTCCAGTAAAAATGAATCAAATTGATTTACCCAAATTCCTTATAGCTATGGCTTGAATTAGCACTTCCCAGCAAAAATGCTTTATAGAATGCTAAGTATGTCCTTAGTGCTTTACCATATTCTTTGAAAAAGAGTAAGCATAAACTATTGTCAAGGAATTACAGAGCTTTAAGCAAACATGGAAGTGATGTAATTTGAACAGACAAGAGTCTCAGCCAGCAAAGCATGTGCTCACGTGGCTTGCATTATTGTAACCTGACTGCTTTTCACTTGTTACATGGAATTTAACATTCAGTAGAGAAATCACCCCTATGAAGTATATGTTTTCTTATAGTGAGAGAACACAAGACCTTGGACCCAGCAGCTATCGGTTACATTCATGACCCTAGCATATGTGTAAGTGAACAGGCCATTTGCTTTCTATATTGTACCCAGATACACTAAGTCTCTATGTATATAAAATCTGCCATTAACACAGATAACTGAAGCAAGACAATGAAAAAAATAATCTTAAGCTACTTGGTTATGCATGGCCTTGTGCATAGGACATTTTAGAAAATGAGAAAGGTTATTTTGGGGTCACTTAGAGAGGAAGTTAGTAAGGCAGTTCTTCTGCCTTTAAGAAAGGAAGAAACAGAAGGAATGAGTAGAAAAGCCAACACACATACACACAAAGAGGTGTGCATATACACGCATGCATACATGCATATATTCATACATGCATAGCATACATGGGCATGCACACATACAGTAGGCAATGGTGGAAGAAGGAAGGAAGAGGAAGAAGAGGAGTGGATTATAGTGAGTACGACTAGCATGTTGTGTCTGTGTAACTGTGCGTGGGAGTTCTGGTTATGTTAGAGAATGTCTGTGATTAGAGGAAAGGCACAGAACTCCAGGCATTAAAATCATCAGATAAAAATGGCCAAATTCGATATGACAAGAGATAGGGAAGCACTGGAGTTCTTTGAGCGGAAGAATGTCGTGATGATGGTGATAGATGATAATTTGCATACATGGCAAAAGGATTTAAAGAATACTAATTAAATGAAATTGGAAACTGAGAAAGAAAAAACATGCCTTCTGAAACAGATAATTTAATGGAAAACTCTGATAGTACCCAAACAAAACATAACCAAATAAACAAAGAAAAATAAAAAGCCTTTGCAGGATATTGATTGAACGCATGTCACTTAAGCAAGAGGCTATCTCAAACGTGCACTCTCCAACGTGCATTATGCACGCTCTAGTTCTTTGTGCCTTGGACAGCTTATCTATTTACCTCCCTCTAAATAGCAGACACAGTTTTCTGCATGAATTGTTTGTTTATGATGTATGGACTTGAGCAGAGTGATAAACTGTACCTCAAAGAAATGTGGCACTTTTAGAAGTTACTCAATCTTTAATATGCGTGGCTTAGAATATCATGAATAAAAATGACTAAAATTAAACCCAGGCCAGCAGTAGGGAACTGCTATCACCATCATTTGTGGGAAACTTATCACGGTCAAAGAAATCACTTCGATATGCACAAAAGTTTGTAAATTGCAATTTGACCCCATTGTATGAATTTCAATAGTCATCTGAAACATTGAAAGAACCCATTCAAAATAATTATGTGGATTCTAAATTGTGCACTCAAATGCTGTGTTCAGTACAGTGTGGGCACAAGACAAGAATACATGCCATAAAAACAAGGAGAAAGGTTGAAGGTAGTTATCAAGAAAATTGTCAATTTTAAGATACAGGTCAGGAAATTTTACTTCTTTAAAGGGAGTAAAAATATATTAAAGACAAAAATGGTGTGATTATATCCATATATTAGGTATAAATTCAGACTTCTCTGTGTGGAAAGCTGTGTGGGAATCTTTTGCAATAGAGAAATAAATGTCATTCCCCATTAAAATGAAACAAATGCCTTATTTGGGCAAGACAGCATACATAATTTAATTAGATGCCCTAATATTCTGGAAAATGCCATGAGAAGGCTGCTCAAATATGGGTAGCAGTTCTGAGTTTCAGAGGCATTCTAGCTAAGTAGTGTGCACTCTTGCTGCAGACATCAGTCTCCTTACTTCGACATGGATGCAAAGTACGGGAAGATTCCTATCCCTATCCCTTCAACTTGCAAAACATGACAGGCACAGGATCAAATGTGTGTGAAAGCTGAGAGGCAGAGAGCGAGTTAGGTGAACCTCCTATCAGTGACCTGAGTACACCAAGGTCTACAGTGGTTTGAAAATGCTAAGGGATGCAAGGGCTGTAGCTGTGGGGCACTGGGATGGAAGGACAACGGTTCTTGCAATTGAGACTTTCCACTGAGGACAAGATGTTTGATCTTCTTCGTGGGTGTTAATGAATAAGAAGGGTAGCCTGTCATTCTTTGCAAAGCTCTGCATACTTGTGCAAAGCCCCCCTTTTAAGGTGGAAGTCAGAATCAACTGAAGAACAATAGTACACTCGAGTTGCCCTCTCCTCTTAGGGAGTTGTTATGACCTGAAATCAAGGAGACAATCTGGATGTGAAATGATAAATGACACAGACAGAGTGAAAACACTGATTGAAAAACTGATCTGAGGACCTTAATGAACAGCAGACAGTTCACAGGCACCAGAGAACATAAAACATCAAAGAGACACAGTCATGAGAAATATGCTTAGAGCTCTATTCCAGACAGCTGTGGTATTAGGGTTGACCAGATTTGTTTCTCATAAACACGAGAGATCATTTCCTCTAGGATGGCCTCATTTCCACAGCATATTTTACAGAGTAATTATATATATAATTATATATATATACATATATATTATATATATATGTGTGTGTGTATATACATATATTTATATACACATATATGATATATCTACTATACTAAATCCTAGGAATTAAAGTTGCTTGCCATTTTATGTACATTCTTTCAGTAGTCATATTTTATTATCACTTCCAATAACGTAGGAAAAAACAATATTCTCATTTTTTGTTTTCCATATTGATGGTATCGGTAAATAGGACATTCTCAAAAACCATTTGCTGACTGACTGGTTCCGTCTTACTACACATATTACAAATAAAAATTATTTAGAACTTATCTGGTGACTTTGAAAAAGATTAGATAACATGTATCCGTTGGTTTTTTTCTTTTTTCTTTTCAAGAGGCTTGACTGACAGTAAAAAGTAGATTGTCTTTTTGTATTAAAATTGCACATTAACTACTCCCTGAGACCCGTTTACTTTGGAATGCAGGAATGCTTAGAAATTGATGGAGAATCTACGTAGTCTAGATGTTTGTTTCTGTATCCAGCACGTATCAAGTCTCAATCCTGAGGGCTGGTGTCTTTGGGACTTGAGGGACAGACAGCTATCAGGACATAGAAGATTCAAAACGTAGCTTGTAGAAAGCTGGAGAGTCATTGTGTGTGCATGTCTGGGCTCTACATTACTTCCTTCTTGCTGAAGATCAACATAACTTTTACTCTATGTTCTTGTTAAGCATGATGTGGTCTTTTCTTCCTTGGCAGCCTGTACTCTGAACCCAAGCCTCTTAGTTATAATTTTCCATTCTTAACAAAGAAATTGAATTAATTGACTTTTGGCCAAGACTCAAAGCTAGACCGTGGAGGACTGTTGGATAGCCTGAGTAATGATGCAATAGGGTTTGCTTCCCCTATTTATTCATTCATGTATGTATTTTTGCATTTATTTATTTACTTTACATCCTGATCACAGCCCCCTTCCTCCTCTCCTCCCAGTCCTACTTTCCTTCCCTTCCCCATTCTCTCCTTCCCTTTTCCTCTGATAAGGGAAGACCCCCATGGGTACCAACCTGTCCTGGCACATCAACTATCAGCAGGACTGGGTGCATCCTAGCCCACTGAGGCCAGACAAGGCAGATCAGCTAGGGGAAATGTATCCAAAGATAATCAACAGAATTAGAGTCAGCCCCCTATTCAATTGTTAGGGAACCCAGATGGAGACCAGGCTGCACATGTGCTACATATGTGTAGGGGGCCTAGGTCCAGTCGATGAAGGTTTTTTTTTTTTTTTTTTTTGGTTGGTGGTTCAGTCTCTGAGCCCCCATGGGCCCAGGTTAGTTGACTCTGTAGATCTTCTTGTGATGTCCTTGACCCCTCAGATGCTTTTCCTGAGGCTTAATTAATTACCTCAACATTAGACCACCCAAGAGCTAGAAGTTCCCTTAATTTTCCACTCTTCCTCAAGACCCCACCCTCCACAGCTCCACCTACTGTCTGGCTTTGGGTCTGGGGTCTGGGTATTTGTTTCCATCAGCTACTGGGTGGAGCCTGTCAGAGGCCAGCTATGCCAGGCTTCTATCTGCAAGCATAGCAGAGTATCATTAATGGTGTCAGAGTTCTCTCTCAACCCCACATTGGGCCAGTCACTGGTTGGCTATCCACAATGGGGTTTCCTAGAAGACAGATCTAGAAGGATTCAAAAGGTCCAACGTGTCCATCCGTGTTAGCTGATCACATGAGTATTGAACCGGTTGAGATGAAATAGTCACCTCTTGGGATGCCTGACATGCTGTATCTTGCTGCAGTACGAGGAACCTGCCTACCCTTCACTATTTTACAGGATGGAGTTTTGTTTGCTCACACATCTTAACCTAAAGCATTGTCCTATGACCTCAGCGCTGAAGTTTTAGATCCTCCCACTTTCTTCTTATTCTCCTCCCATGCCGACCTGGAACTCAGGTGCCAGCACGCGTTCCACCTGACTCTGTCCTCTGAGGTGTTTCCCATAGCTCCACTACTTTAAAAGACAATTTAACTCAAAAAAGGAAATTGACTATGATACAATGGATTTTTTTTTAATGTGGAGGGTCAGGGAACACTTCTCCTTTTTAAACCTTTGAGTCAAGTTTTTCATTTCCCCCTTTACATATTACTCTGACAAACCCTAACCAGGGATTTTTCTCTCTGTTCTTAAGACAAATGTTAAAACATTACACATTTTCTGTCTTATTTCTATTTGCACTGCTTATATAGTAAAGGTTTAAATCTTTAAGCTTCAGTGGTAGAACTTTCTACTTAAATTATTAATCCAATTTGGTTTAAATTTTCATAAGTTATTAAAGTAGATTCCATGTGAATAGCTGATTTTCAGATTTGGTGAGTCCTAATTCGAGACAGTGCTAATGTGTAGCCTTTGGGTATTAACTTTCTTTAAGTAATGGATAAAATAATTTCTCTCATCCAAGACGAAATGTGGATAGCAGATGCTTTTCCTGAGGCTTAATTAATTATCTCAACATTAGACCACCCAAGAGCTAGAAGGGAAGTTAGAGTTAACTATATAGCTAGATCTGAGAACTGCAGGGCTGTCTGTTAAGTTGAACATTTTTCATAATGGAGACTTCAATAAATACTGGCTATGGCCAGGATGGCATGGATTTATCTAAATTAAGAAGTTCAAGTCACACAATAAAACGTCCCTTATGTCTTCTGCTATTTCTTTCTCTTTTTTTGTGGTCAGTAGCTAAATTTTTTAAAAGTTAGTTGACTGTTAGATGCTAGCTACCATTAAACAAAATGTCAAGTCGGCTGTTATCATGACCTCAGGAATATTTTCTAAGACAAGTAAGAAATGTAAAAGAAATCTTTGTCAAATAAAGACACTAAAAGTAAAAAAATAAAATAATAAAATAAAATAAAAGATTCAGTAGAACTTTCCATGAGTATACACAACTCCCAAGTAGTGTTTATAATATTTCAGCCTTGCCATGTCATTGGGTCACAAACACATGAGCATTCTTAGACTCTAAGAATCTGGACCATTGTAATCAACTCTACCTGTCCTGTCAGAAGATACACAAGTGCCCACAGCAGAAGGCAGGAAAAAGGTACTTCATAGTGTTAACTTAAGGATTATAAAATTATTTTACTCTTACCATTTTCTACTCTCCGAGTGTCATATTGCCTTTAATTTTTTCAGTGGCTACACAGATGGAAGACTTATTGTATCTCATTGTACCTGCCTGTAAGGATTCTGTCTAGGAAGACAGTGATCCTAGGGACTGTTACTAACCTATCAAGTCCAGCAGAGCATCACATAAATGTTTCAGAGAAGCAACAGGTTAATCTCAATTTTTCTTTGGGCAAAAATGATAATACCACACAAAAGATTAAAAGCACACACTGCTAAGCCCAAAGTATGAGTTATTGAGAAAAAAAAAGAAACGAATCACTCAAGAGTTCAAAAAAATGGGACCATGGGTAAAGTTGAAGCAGGAAAACCTGGAATAGACAAACAGAATAGCTAGCAGAAAGCTGGGTGTATGTTGGGGTTGTCTGGGGAGGCAGGCAGCTGAGTTGTTATGGATTCAGTTTGCTGGTATGTGAGGAATGAATGAGTGAAGCTTTCTGGGTCCCATTCAGAGGTGTCCCTTGAAGTTAAGTGAGTGAATGACATGCCATATTCTGTCCTTTGAGAGCAAGTTGTGGCACAGCAAGGAGAGAGTGTGACAGTTGGAAAAGAGGGAAAAGTAAACAAATGGAAGTACTGAGAGAAGTTCTCTCCATGGGAGAACAGTTCCATGGCCAGCACGGTACTAGATTTTAATGCTATGTCCTAATATAAATGTCAAGGCTTAGTACATGAAGGAAGCCAGTTGACCAGAGGCATCAACAGCACTTAGGACTTTTACTATAAAGAGTCTAAGGCCATACTCCAGACTATTATAAAAAACAGGCATAATTTTAACATGACTTCCAATCCGTCATGGTCACCATGATTTGAAGCATTTCTGTATGTGAATATCAAAGCATGGCGCATTGACAAGTGAGAATCAAACTCCTAAAAATAATTGTTATTTTGTCTAAAAATAATCGTGTTATTAATCTGATGAAGCAATGATGTCACTTTGTGTTGGTTAAGTTAACCAACTAACTAACTAACGAGCTGCTCTTTTACAATCAAAGAAAAACAGGAAATAAACTTTGCCTCTAAATCAGCAGAGGGTTTGGAACTGAAAGATTAACATAGCAGTTGGTCAGATTGCTTATTTTCTCTGTTCTACCTGGTGCCAAAACAGCCACATGAAAATGAAAAAATCAAAATATTGAGTTATTGGCTTTGCCCTGTATAAGCCATGTGTATATTTGGCTAACTTTCATTGTCTAAATTATTTAACTTTTGCTTACTTGTAAGACATGTACTCTTAGTACTCCAGAGAAAATAATAATCCAAGAAAAATTAAAAGCATTTTAGCTATTTCAAGGTAAAAAAAAATGCCCTAAGTTTCCCTGAAATAGTTGACATTTAGCATTTAACAAAAAAGGAAGAGACTTTGTATGTAGTGTGCTTGGCTCATCTCTCTGTGATCTGGCCACACTTCCCAGTGTGTGCATATTGTAAATTCAGAGTGGCTAAGAAACTTCCTGTTCAGATAGCTAATTTTCATCTGATCCCAATTTTCCCACCCAAGGCTCAGACCACCCATGACAAATAAACAAAATTACCACCAAGAGCTAATTTTGTAATGAAAACAATTTGAATATAAATGTGTGAAAGGCAGAAACTTCCATGAATCTTTTTCTATGAAATGAAAGTTTAAGACCATGATTCAATTCTTAATCAGGCAAGTTGTTTGCATGTGTAAAACACTGAATATTCTGTCCTCACTGTAGCCTTAAGTGTTGGGAATGCAGAGACATAAAGCTGTTTCTATGTTGTGATTTCTAGATGCCATAACATTTTCCAGGTTTCAGTTTTCTTGTATTAATTGGATAATGCTTATATCTCAGTCTTGATTGTTTGATATTGTATAAATAGGACATGAATGTTAAAGGGCCTTGAAAAGTAGTGACTCCTGTGTAAATATAATAAACTATTATTGAAAAGTGTGGTTACTTGGAGACATTTTAGGATTCACAACATGTTCTGTATCTGGACTTATTTGGTAGCATTAAACTTATTTAGTATGTCCAATTCTGCCATCAAAAACATTCATTTTCCAATAGATTTCCTTTTGCATGTTGGAAGCGGAAACTATTGCCTTTAACACACATATTTTTATAGGAGTAAGACTTTTTTTTTTAAAGTTTATCTGAGTACAGTTCAAAGGCACATCCATGTGATTTTGAAATTTTGAGAAAAACACTTCATCATTAAATGAATTTATTGGTGCTATTGCCATTTTCATTGCTACCAAGAGAAAAAGGATCCGAGTTCTATATGGCTGGGGACAAGAGGAGAGCTCGTCCTAACCAAAATGCATAATTCAGAACATTCATCTGGAATGGGACAGAGCAAGTCAAGAGATGTGTAAGGTATGCTAGTTATCTAAGTACGAAGACATCTGGAGAAGAAACATTTGATCTTAGCTCCATGTCACCCTGCCTTTCTGGTACACACTGATATTCTCATTGAGATATTGCACAATTCAAGGAAGAAACAACCACTTGATGTTGAAAGTGTTGTGTTCGTAGGATTGAGACATCCAAAGGGAAGGATGTTGTGTGGTCTACAAGATCTACAATTTCAGTGTGCAGCCTGTGTGGTAAATGGAAACCAATCTTCAGTATCACGTTGTAATTGACAGCCCTGTGGTGAATGGGAAACAGAGCTTTTGCTCTTCATCAGATCCCGCACTCAGTCTGCTTTAGTTCAGCATTCACAAGTGCCATCTGTTCGTATGCTAAAATCTGTGGAGTAAAAACTGAAACCATATAGGAGACTACAAAATACATATCTGTAAAGAAACCAGAAGAAACACAGCGCATGAAATGAACAAAAAAAAAATCTTTGGAAATAAAGAAAAATAGGAATATAGGAAACAAAAGGAAGAACACTTCCAACGACAAGAAACAGTGAGCTTCAGAATATTTCAAAGAAGAGGACTTATTTGAAAGACTTACTTGTATAGGTGAGATTTAGTAGTACAGAGGCATTTAATTGTCTGGTTTGAAAGAGTGCAAGTGGTGGGGCTGGACCCTAAATTTTCCAAGTTGAGATGGACCCTTTGACCCCCATTTTGAAAGTTTCTAGAGCTTGCTGTCCTACTAAGCATTGCATTCCAGCATTTGGACCAGTAATAGTATTTCTAAGAGCCAGAACACCACCATAGAGAACATTCAAGCTCCTGTGACTGTAAGCTACAGTATGAACCTTTTTGCTGGACTCATGTAAACATATAAACATGGTTCAACAGTTGTCCTTAATCTGTGTTTCCAGTCCATTATGGTCCACTTTACAGTATAATCTGAATCTGAACCTAGCCTCTGTTGATGAAGATAGTGAATATCCCATAGTTATGCATACATATTCAAATATGTTATACCAGGAAGGAAATAATCAAGGCAAATGAAGCTCGTGGATACCTTGGGAGAACTCTTGTTGTCTCTGTAGAAGAATGGGAGTTTGTACATGTAAATAAATGAGTACCACAGGGCACCAGTTACCAGCTGCCAGCTACAGGACCTTGAGGAGCTCTAAACTCATTTCTTCATCTCTGAAGTGTGAGCAACAGCAACAGCTGACAACTTCAGGGCAACCCAGAGTCGGTTGTTATTTTTAAGGGTGTGGCTGCTGGTAGGTCAACTGTGCTCCAGTGGATGGCCCCATACCAGTGAATAAATTGGACTAGGTGGGTTGTTTAAGGAGAGAAAACAACAGAAAGGGACACAAATGATGGGGGTGGACTGGTGAGGAGTTAGGTGGAGGGCTCGAAGATGAAGATGATCAAATCATATCCTAAGAATTTCTCAAAATGTTAATAAAATATATTACAAGCAAAAAGCTCACTCAGTTACAATTGTGGAGGTGGATTAACGAGATGTGAAGTCTTGGTACATCCCTGACATAAAGTAAGGTGTCCATAAATGATGTAATTATTCATGGAGGCATAAACAATGGGGAAAGATCCAAAAGATGTCATCGTGGGGAAAGAGTGAGTTTCTCATTGAGACATGAAAGTAGTAAGAGACTGGGTTATCCTAAAGACTGATTAAATTTAAGAGTGACTGGCTCTTAGGAGGTATTGTCAGCAAGGGCAGGATGACGTTGCAGCAAGATTGCTTTCCCTTGGCTTAACTCTGCGTTAGTGTTCCAAGGCAGCTATTATTTGTTAGGCCCGCTTTGGTATTGAGAGAGCGGGATTTGACGATCTTCACGGGACCTTAACCTTTAAGTCTTGACAAATATCTCAGGTGTTTTAAGAACCCTGGTGTGTAAATATTCCCCGAATAACTGAAAAATACAGTCTGTCTCCAAGTTTTATGGACATTTTATGTTGCTTAAAGAGGTAATTAAACATGGGATTTGAGGGAGAAGAATGTATTTCCTCCTCCTCGTTAACCGACTTAGTCTGGGTTCCTGATTTCATTTCTCCGGCATTTTGCTATTTTTTTTTAAGCGTTACTTTTCCCTTGGTTTTCTCCAAAATGAACTAACGACTCAAAAAAAAAAAAAAAAAGCCTTAATTCTGTTGCCGGTGTCACTAATGAATAATTCAGAATGTTGGTTTAGAACTGCACTTAAGCTTTCTTAGTTTTCAAAATAAAATCAGAAAACTTATCATTGGAAGACCTTTATCGTGTGTTCCTCAACTTGATAGATTCTGCAAAGGAAGGCACTAATAATTATTTCTAGCATCACTGGAGCTCAGGGAAAAGCAACGACAACTCCATTTTTCTTGAAGGCAAATCACACACAAAATTGCAGGTCAAGGGGATGAAAGGGAAAAAAAATCTTGCAAAAGCTAAGCTTCCTACCCCCTCTCACAGTCTCTGGGAGGGTGACTTCAGTGGCTCCTAACTGATTCTGTCACTGTGAAATCCTACAGTCATTCTTCCACACATAAAGGACAAAATAGGCAGGAGAGGAGGATCTAGATGCTTTCAGTTTTAACTCTTCACCAATAGTGGAAAAGGCAGAATGCCTAGGCTATGGCTCTGTGGCCAATAGGATGGCTGCGTGCCTCTCACATGACTGCCTGCCCCTGCCTTTCGCATGGGCTCTAATTTAGTTCAATTCAGAACTGCAGATAGTACGGTGGAGCAGGGATGCCTGAGTACAAGTGGCCGAGTTCCGAGTGACTTTAGGAAATGCTTCTCCCCCTCCCTGGGCATGCAAACAAGACTCTGCACCTGCACCGCAGTTTGTCCGGGAGAGAAGCCTCTGCTTCGCCTGCAGGGAAGAGGAACTAGAGCAAGAAACAGCATTTGAAAATTGTAAGTATACATTTCTTTCCGTCAAGTGTGCTGACTAAAATACTTTTCTGCCAGAAGCACAAAATACTCGAAGATTTGTCAGGGAATCTTTTTATGTGTAGTTTGAAAGGTAGCCGAAGGGCAGGGAACTATACCGGGAACATTTGTTGCATGCTTTCTTCTGTGAAAGATAAAGAATTAAAAAGAAAAGTCAGGCTTTCTGAAGAGTAGCTGTAGGAGGCTCCGCACTGGGACACTGCTACAGCATGCTGCTTTGTTCATAGGGAAAAAAATGAAGGCACACACATATGTATTTAGTTCCCTTCTTTTCGCTCTTTATGTCTAATCAGATTTGATTTGTCCCCAGGAAAAATAAAAGGCAAACTTTGCTGACTCCACTGACTAGGGCACCCCACACTTTCCAGACATCTGACAGTTATTATAATTAGCCATGAAAGACTGCTAAAGACACTTGGAGACAAAATAGCTCTTAAATCTGAACAATGGCTTCAAGCCAGGGCTTTCTTTTGATTCATTTTTGAAGTGTTTTAAATTTTCCAATAATGACAGAGACTGAACTGGGTTTTGTGTTTTGCCCACAAAATGTGGAACGAGGTCCGGGCACGAGTGACGGCAGCTGAAAGTGGCCAGTGTGGAGAAGGAAAAGACAGCTTTCTGTCTTAAGAGCCAGGCCTCCATATAAAGATTTTTTTTTTTAAATTCCTAATAGGGTGGGGTGAGGATGTGGGGGTTGGGGAGGAAGCATGCCGAAGCTTCTTCATAGAAGAATCCTCAAAGAATAAAACAATTTAGAATATCTTTCTGCTGGAGGAGGCAAGGCTAAAGCTAGCATCTAAGTTGTATTTATGGTAAGATTTTTTTTTTTTGATGGAGTTTTAAACAGAAGTGACATTCAAAGCAGCATTTTGTTTTTTAACATTTATACAGTAATTGAAAACAAATGGTAGAAATTGTTCCTGTTACTGGTTTCTTTTCATAGCTAGGGTGATCCAGCAATGCGTTATGTCTTTCCTTCTAGATTCATCCAAATCCTTAAAAAGTTATGTTTAGTCTCATAAGAAATGAAACTGCAAATCAGATCGGTGTGATTATGACTGATGAGGATTTTGAACAACAAAGACTCCGACAGAAAGAGAGTTTAGAAGAACACGCTGCCCTCCCCATTTTTAAAAGAGAATATTAACTCCATCAATTATTGAAAGGAATTATTCAGAGGCTCCAGACATAACTAATTATGGCTTAGAGAGGTGCCAGAGCTGAGCCTGTGCTGTAATTATAAAAGTCCAAGACACTAGGAATCTTTTTTTTTTTTTTTAAGAAGGCTTGAGCAAGAAATTTCACATAATCTTTTAAAAATACACCAGTTTTTCTTTGTCTGCTCTCTCATGTTATCTACACCTCCCCCACTGCCGCCCACTGTGCGCTGAGACACCTGAAGGCTAGACATAATGATCAACAGAGCTCCAGCCTGTCTGGACTCCAGCCAGGTCCCCCCCACCCCCCTTCTACAATCAAGGAGCTTGCACGCAATGCATGCCGAGCCTTTTCCACCACTATGTGCAGATCCTGGATGGAAGTCGTACACATACTGCGGAAAGATTAAAGACAACAATATCCCCTTTCTCCTACCCTAGACAGACTCAATTTTTAACCCTTTCGTTACCTTTAAACCCGAGATGTCTCAAACACTCGAAGGCAGGTCTCCAGGGACACTGCAACTCCTGCACCATTTCGCATAGAAGCACACGCCTCATTTGGTGTGGAAATCCCATCTCCACGGATCCTGGCAGAATATTTGAGGATCCACAGTGTGTTAACTAAACGAAACAATTCGCTGGTGCAGGGAATACATTTTTGAACAAACTTAAGCTATATAAGGTTGAGGGGGGAAAAGTCGGAGGTCTGTGGAAAGGCTCTTACAAGCCTGGTTGAGGGCTGCAGAGGGTTTTGCGGGGTGCCGTTCTGTAAGCATCGTCCTGTTTGCCTCTGTGTCTTTTTCGCATTCTCTCTCTCTCTCTCTCTCACTCTCTCTCTCTCTCTCTCTCTCTCTCTCTCTCTCTCTCTCTCTCTCACACACACACACACACACACACACACACACACACACACTTAAGACACACACATCAGCCAGAAAAACACATCACTCACAACAAGCCCAGGTTAGTCGGTGATGTCATCACAGATAAAATTTCGCCTTTGTGGGCAACATTTTCAATCACCTAGACGCCAGAGTCTGCTGGGTGTGTGCCCATAGGAAGTTCAAGTGTTTGCGGGGTTAACCAACACCCACAGGAAAGCAGTCTTTTATTCGGAGCTCTCTCCCTCTCTCTTGAAGATGTGTTTACGGGGCAGTATGGGAGTGTTTGTCATGATATATGTAGTCAGTCAGAGATCTGTGGTTCTAGGACGCCTTATTAATATGCTGATTATACATGTCAGAGGTGGCTGAATTTCAATATGAATAGATGAAATGAAAGCGTTTTAAAATAATTTGGCTCAAAATTTTACAAAAGTAATAGTCATTATGAATTGGTATTTGTCATTTGCTATTAATTTTAGATGTTTTTTTACTATTAAAATTCCTCAAGGAACGAATCATTTATACAAATGATTTTGTGAAGTGATGCCCATTTTGTGCCTTTGTGAGTATGTATCTGCATTATATGGAACTTGGATTCAGTGTTTGTGTAGAAGTTCACTCTATATTTTTAATTTCTACTTTGTGGGTCTTCTCTAGCCACTCACCAAATAAGTGTTCAGATCTTTATTAACATACATATGATATTATTTTATTTTCTTATATCTAATGGAAGAAAGATAATTACTTTTACCACACTACATGACTGAATTTGAGATAGTAATGAAGAAAAAAAAATCTATGTACTTTCCACACCTTAGCTATCAAAACTTGATATGTAACTTATTAATAATATGATATATTTGCTAGCTCAGACATGCCTGGCATTTGATATTCAGTTTTGTAGGCTTTGAAATTCACTCTTTGTACTTCTAATTTGGAAAAGATTTTCAAAGCACGTGTCTGTGAACAATTGCCCTGATGTATCAGCACAACAGTGGATTTATCTGCCAATGGATCATGTGATTATCTTAAACAAGAGAATAAAAAATTATTGCCTCATTTGATTATTCTTCAGAAAAGCATACAGTTGAAGAATTGACACATTTTGTGCTTACAAAAATAATCTATATAAGTTGACTGGTATTTCTATGGTGTAACACTGCAGTAAACAAGTAAATAACTTTTCTGAGTCATGGCTTCCTATTTTTATGTAAACAATCCCTTCCAACACACACTGAAGTTCTGGCCTGATGAAAAATAATTTAATTTCTTTATCCAAGAGAGAAAAAAAATGAACAAACTGTTTTTGATTCCATCCTACTTTCTGAAAGCCAGAACTGACATTGCCCTCTGGGGATACAGGTTACTAGAAAGGCATCTTTCAAAGACAAGAAGATAATGGAGTTGATTGAAATAGCTAGACTACGTAAGGCCCATTCAAGAACAAATGGTGTTTCAGAACATAACTACGAAAGAACAATTTCCTATAGTTCATTCTCCTTACACAATGGTAATGGTTTATAGGAAATGGCAGAACAAACAGGAGATAGATGTACCCAAGCAGAAAACAACCCGTGCTCTTTCATGTCAGGGATGCATCAAGAGCCTTGGCGATCACAGAATATTCTTACTTTTACTCTTTTTGTTTTAGATTTTGCTGGCCGTGCTCCTTAGCCCTCAGCATCAACTGAGGGTTGTGACCATATATGGATTATATTTAACATGTACATTAGAATATAGACTTGTGGTCACAATTAATTTTTATAATCATATGAGAGCGTTTGAAATGTTTTAGAGTGTGACTGTACTTTTAATACAATGTACTTTGGGTAGCAAGATCTACTGGTTGTGATTCTTCTAAATGAGAATCATGCTGAATAAATTAGTTTATTGGTGAGATAATTGTTATGGATAATGCACATGCGCACGCGCTCGTGCACACACACACACACACACACACACACACACACTACTTTCATAACTCAAAAACTTCAATCTAAATTTGGAGAACAGAACAAAAATGACGACAGAACCACACTGTGTTTCTGAGCACTCGGTTGATTCCTAAAAGTATACTTTGCTGTCACAATCCCTTCATGAAGAGAAAGATGTGTTTTGTTTTGTTTTTTTAAAGCTTAGGCTGTAGACTGAAGGCCTGAAATTATTATGCACAGATGCCCAAGCAGTGTTCAGAGAGTGTAGGAAACTGGTTGCAGTAGTTGAGAAGAGGAACTGGTTCTGCTGCTTTATGCTCCAAATTTTCTTCCTCCAATCTGGACGCATGCTGACCTCAAAATTAATCTGAATGAAGACTATCACAGTTATTTTTATAACCTGCAAAAGAGCCACTGTTTTGTTAGATGCCCCACGAAGGCAGAGAGTATGGAAAGTGATTGACTGACCCTCTGCTTGCAACCTACTCAGGCTCAGAGAGACGCTGGGGTCAGACAGACTCATGAATCACAGATAGGAAATGAACCAAACGTGCATCTTTAGAGGTTTAAAAAGAAACATTTAGGATATATATATATATATATATATATATATATATATATATATATGTATATATAAACTTTAAATAGATTTGGGTTAATTTTTGGCACATCTTTTAAAACATCAATCCTTAGTTCAGCTGAAGTAACTTTTTATACATATAGCTAAGACCAGATGGCCACACACTCCTTTCTTATTTAGATGAGACTCTTCCTTTCAATAACATCTTTCTTCCTGACCTGCTTAAAAATTCCAGCGAATGAAATCAGCACAGGATTTTCAATTCTAATTGACCATGTGCAGAGGAAGGCCGGGACAGAAATCACTGGAGGCATTGTAAGTCTCTGCCTCAGTTCTGTCTTTGTATTTTACCCTTGCTAGCCAATCCAAACTAGCTGAGAATATTGAAAATGCTTAACATTAAAATAATTGCACTATTATTCTTTATCGAGAATTAGTTGATTGATCTGATTGTCTTGTTTAAGCATAAAAATCAAAAAAAAAATTGTCACGTACTTACACAACGTTGTTTTAAAAAAAAGTACCTTAAAACAGAACCATAACAGTTGAATTGAGATAGGAAGATGGAATATCATGTTTATTTTCCTCATTGCTTAAGTAAATTATTACATCATTTGTGTATATAATATATATTTGTAGATCTGTATGCATTTTCAATTTTTTATGGAAATATCAAGATTTTGGATTTATTGTATATGAATGATAAGAAATGAAAAATATTTTCCTTGAAGTTTATTTATATTTTACTAGCAATAATACTGGAAATAAAAGATGAGATATGTATGTATATATGTATGTACACGATATATAGTTCTATGAATTATATATTATATAAGTAAATATAATATATAGTTCAGTTAGTTATATGTGCTTTGAAAGTGGATACCTACTTTGGTAGGCACCCATATTTTTTGGTTGTTGCCAAGTTCATTTTAGGGATGAGTTGGTGCCGAGGCTTGAACCCAAGGCCTCATGTGCTAAACACACATTCAACCACTGAACTATACTCAGACTCTCTTTTGAATAAATTCTTGACACAAATAATTATTTGTATATTTATTTTTCACAGTTAAAAGTGCTCTATTCTAAAAGTACAGTTTTGGAATAGCAAACCTGTGAGATATTGATATTATTTTGACATAAAGACTTAGAAGAAAAGTTGAATTCAAGGTACACATTTTAAAACTAGATAGAAATTAAGAAAATACATATCAATTATTAGTGCAACTGAAAAATCCAGTAGAGGCTCTATAACAGTGCTGGCCCTGGATTCAAGGTTATACTCACTATGTGGATGGGGCCAACCTAGTATGTAACAAATATATTGACTGTCCAAAACAAGATGTTTTACCAAAACCCACGTTCATTTAAATGTTTGAAAACTGCATCTTAGGAATGCTAACGTTCAATAGATATTTTGTATCAGAGTGATACATGGATTGCTCATGGAATTTACAGTTCTGAAGTCTGTGCTCTAAGCCACTAAACGTGAAGTCAATTCTTTATAAGCCTTGGGAAAATTAAAGTTCTTATATCTTAATTTAACTTCGTGTGAGTCAACTTGTGTTTGCATACATTACACTGAGGATTCTCATCGTGTCTTTAAGCCTGTGAGCTACTGCTATTCTCGTATTAAATATTTTTTTAATGACTTAGAATTGGAAAAAACAATTAGATATGTGTGTCTACCGCTCTGATTTACCCAATTCTGTCTTACCCTATGTGACTTTGTTTAAAATCTTAAGAGATCAAAACTGTCATCTAACAATAAAAATGGCCGTAAAGTGTCACCTAATATTTTAATTTATAAACAGCTGCCCCTTATCTTTACCTTTAGAACCACAGAGTTTATCTAAATCATGACTCATAGCCAGGCTATAGTAAATAATGGAGAATGAGATCATGGGTATTATTAAATTAAATCGATATTGAAATTTTTCATCATTCATACTAAATAATCAAGATACAGTTTTACATAAGGATGATGACTCTAAGCTACTTCCAATTTCTTCTCTGTATTACCATTGGCTACTAAGCAGGTCTTGATTCTGTGGGATCAAGGCTGATCAAAAGTAGTTAATGCAACCATAATTCTACATCTCATTAAGCTAAGTGAGTGTTACTGTTTTTCATTTTTGTAGGTTTGTGGTTGAAATTCCCATTCTACTTTTGCTTCATGAATACTAATTTTAATTTTGGTAAAAAAAAATCCAGGAAAAATTATGGACAGTTATGGAATCTTTACAGCTGTGCAAAATGTCTGCCCTCACTATGGCCCCTTTCCTGTCTTGTGAAACTGTGGGAATGACTCTGTGATATGAATTCACAGGAAACCCAGGCCCCCCTTCAGCTCTCCCTGGACACTGTTTGTTCTGGTTTGCTTGCTTAGGAGCCTTCTCCAGCTTAGCCTCTCTTGTACAGCCAATGCCTCCCCTCAAGTCTGCTGTGCACCCAGCCATTAGTGCTCAGTAACGGTTTGCCTCGGCCTTCATTGAGAGGCTTATGGGTTATACACATACTAATGCTCTCTTGTGTTGTTTTCTAATTTTATATCCTTAGCTGTAAAGGAAGTGGTGCTATATGAATAGATGTGAGGATAAATATAGGGGCTCATGCAGATGTCTCTGGCATCCTGAAAATCTGCAATGTCGTAAATAACAAGCCACCGAATTTGCCTCTATTCCTCTTATGTCTAGCTCCTGCAGTGAGCCCACCTCCAAGTGGAAGAGTTCTCTTGTTTAATAAGTTGAAGATGGATGCCCAGTTTATTCTTGTGTTCTCCCCTTGACAAAGTATATTTCCTGGAGGAAAATCAATGTTTAAGAGAAGCAAAACTTCATATTTTGAAAATAAAGGTTAAAGGAGAGATACTATAGCATGCAACCATGAGATTAAACCAATAAAATTATCAGGACAAACTGTGTCATCTAACCTGAAGTTATAAGAGTCTCCGAATCTGAATATTTTCAGCACTCACATACACATATAGAAACTCATATGCAAATTTAACTTCTATGTGATAGTATGTGAGAGAAAGACAATTCCTTTTATGGTTTTAAGTATTCATTTAAATCCACCACAGTGGAATATGCATGAAAGACACACTTTTTGCTGATTGTGTAGTTTGATTGTCTTGATCCATTAGTCATTTACCAGAATATTATTCAAAATGTTTTAGGTAAAAAGGAATCCCTCAGCCAGCACTCTGCTTAGGAAACACTTAAGGTGCCTCTTGTTCTGGAAAGAGTTACAGATGGATGTAAGCTAACAGTGACATTCATTGGTTAATAGGGGGAGTGCAAAGGGTTAAATTTTTAAATCTTTGGAAAGAGGGGAGGGGGGAGCCTCTGGAAGATAAAAACTAAACTAAAACCAGAGGCTAAGCTGCCAGTGATTTGGTTGTATTTATGGATTATACTCCATGTTGAAAGAGAAAAATCAGATGTAAGATGACGCTGCAGGGGGCGTCTGGACTTTTCACTAAGTCTGAAGTCTGTTTAGTCAATGCTTATTAAGGCCTGGTTTTGACCTTTGCCCCCTTCATTCCTCTCTGTTCCAGGTGCAACATTTGTGCAAGTGCTTGGCCATTATTGGACACTATGAGCAAACTTCCAGTCTTGAATGAGCAAAATATGTTGAATGTTAAAAAAATACAAAAAACACACAGTTAAAAAAAATGTTCTGGGAACATTTTTCAAAGCTCTGTAAACTTAGACACACTGCCTTTGTAGTCACTAAGCAGTGAGTGTGGCTGTTCTTTAAGCTATAACTGAGATTGTTCCAGTATAACTTGAATCTAAAACAAATTACTACAGTATAACTGTATGATTTTTGTGAACGTATCTAAAATAGCTACTTCTACCCAAACTACATCTCTTGGTAGGGAGTATAGATATTTTTGTATAAGTATTTCTCTTAAATCTTTATACTTATGCACACTCTAAGCATACTCTTACACTGCTTACTCTTAAAATATTAATTTTGTTTTATAATGTGGACCTAAAAGAGAGATAAAAACCAAAACAATACCATTTTCTAAAGCATTTGAAAACTTCTATCTATGAGATTTTATAAATTATAGTTATCTATTTATATCATATTTGATAAGTCTAAAAATTAATGATTGATTGCATGCATGAAGCATGAAACGGCTCCAAACTCAAACATAGAACAAAGAGAGAGGGGAAGTTAGGTATTAAAAACCATATTTTAAAGATTTAGAATGTTGTGTTATTTTTTCTGAAAAAAAAGTCTTTATTTAGCAGGCAACACTCTACATGATCTAAGCTCATTCATTTTAAATGTATTTTTGAATTTTAAGGAAAATTAAATCTCTGATTTTTGACCAAAAACATGACTTTAAATTTTCATTGGTGGAGCCATATACAAATGTTCCTTATGGCTAGAAAAATAGAGAACCAACTTCATTTTAATTTTAAAGTATTTCAAATTACACAGGACATTAATGGCAAAATAATATTTAGATTTTTGTTTCTACTTCAAAGATTTACAATTTTTAGTATTTTGGTTTTTTTTTTAACTCCAAATAATCAAGGAAAAAATCTTTCACAGCTGCATTGTCATAGTTTATTGGTTATATGTCAGAAGCTGTTAAAAAATGACATATCAGGTGTAAAATTCCTAGTTAGCCCACCTAAAACTCATCTTAAAATCAAGGAAGGTGACAGGGCACAATGATTGCAATGAAATCTTCATTTATGTATGTAATATGGTGACAATTGTGGTAAGACAATGAAATAGTTTTCTTTTGGCTACCTTTGATGGCTGACACTGGGAGAACGTACGTCTAGCTTCCCTTTCTGCATAGCCTGTACAAGCCAGTCCTTTACATTGTGTCTTCATGTTGCATAAGGTGTGGGTAACGAGGCTATGACATCATGCATTGGCATCCTGTTTACCACATTCCCCTCCTTTTATAAAGAACCATGTATTAGAGTCCTCTCCATGCATCAACGCATTCACCTTCCACACTCCCCGAGCCGTCTGTAAGGATGCTTTACTTTAAAATACTCTGAGAAACTCTCAGAACTATGCTCAGCTTGGTATGTGAAAGAAATTCAGTGAATACAGTTATGGAAAGGAACGCTAACATTGGCATTCATTTTTGGTTTCTTCATTTTGAGTGACGTGCCGACCTTTAAGAAAAGAAATGAATGCATTTCTGAAAAAGTTTCCTATGTGTGCGTGTTGTCAGAGATTTGCATTCACCATATGGCGGTGCATCTTCTGACGCAGACTTGTCAGGGATCATTCTGCACCTGGCCATTAGAGCATAAACCTCTGTCATCACTTAATGTCTTCTCATACACAAAATCTAAGAAGGAGAACATTAATACACATAGGTAAGATGAATTACTTTTTTTTTGTAGATTCCTTAGTAAATAAACTACTTTCGAAAAGGTATATGAGAACACGTCTGCAGAAATTTACAACTTAAGCCAAAAATCTTAACACTTAAATGGAAGAGACATATAACTGAGGTACCTGGCTCAGATACTTAAGATGGGTATTCATGCAGACTGTCTTCAGCGTCCATTTATAAACTGCATGTTATTCCAACATTGGGTAATTAGTATCCAGTAATTAATATTGACTCAAGACAATGGCCTCACATGACCCAGAGAAGAGAACGAGGCATATGAAAGGCGCCATTCTTTTCTGTTTTTCTATTCAGAGTTTATCACAAGCTCCAGTAAACATAATCACTCATTTTATTTATGCTAGGTGTACAGGGTAATTACAATGTCTCTTTTAAAAACCGTATTATTGATGCACGGCAAATTTTAGATTATTTTTAGATATATTTTGTAGACAAAACCGTTTACTCAGATATCACATTTTTATTATAGAGTATATTAAAGAGTATGAAAATTAGGTCTCATCTTATTATTTTATCCCAAACATTACAAATGTGTGTGATACTGTTTCAATGAGGGTTTTCTTTCGTTTGTTATCTTTGGCTACTTTCATTCATTATCTACCAGTACTCTTCTACTGCAGACTATTACATAGTCAATATCACACACTTGGCCATTTTTATTGCTGTTTTGTCCAGAACCCTGGTCAACTTATTAAGAGTCTTTCAAAATCCTCATGTCTGGTTCTCATTATGCTTATTCAACAACTAGGAAACACCTTGGTTAAGGACCAAGAAAAGTTGCTCCTTTGGAAATGCTATGACTCTCTATGAACCTGGATGGTGTAATGATTCTCTATGGACTTCTGGTTTTTTTTATCAGTGACTGACATAGGCTGAGCTAGATCTCCAAGATGTTTACAAATCTCTAAGCCAATACAGTTAGACGTCTCATTGTCTGATGACTTCTGAGCTCTCAAGACAATCTATGTTATACACGTGTTTCATCCTTTGAAAACACAGAGTCACATTTATATAACCTTGTCTGCTTTCATTTATTTTGCTTTTAAAATTTCACTGGGCTGTATGTGTCTTCTGAGGATCAGTTTCCCCCCAACCTTACTGCTTTCCAGAGGATAAGTATCATCTGTGAAAATTTTACAGTTGAACAGGTCAAATAATTCTGATAATATATTTCACTGATAAAGCAAGGGAAGTGAAGAAACCTTGCCACTCACAGGTAAAGATTGTGTTGAGTAGGAATCACTCTCTAGGCCTCCGATCATCTGGGAATACTCAGTATCATAGCAACAAGGAATAGCGCTCAACTGCTATCATCGGAAAGTCATGGTTTGACCCCGAGAGTCCCAGGTGCTGAATTAAATGGTAATAGAAAGAATGAAATAATGAGTATTTCCAATGTATTATGAAATATACTAGGTTTTAATTTGGCATTGGCACTACTTTTATTACAGGGAAGCTAATCCTTGAGTGAATGACGAGAACCTTGCCAAGTTTTCGCTGTAAAATTTTGCAATGCAAACTTGCTTAAATTCCTTGTTTGTGAACAGCTTGCCTTGTAAATTCTGTTGGTTCAGACTATGCCCGAGGTAACTCAATTTCCAACGGTAGTGAACAAAGGCTTTTTCACTCTGGGAATGACCATGGAGATTTGAACTTAGGGTTTCAGGTGTCAGACATAGAAATAATTTCAGAATCAGGACTTCAGCTTGAGTAATGGGAGCTCATGGAGGGAAATATTATAGCAAGTGATTCAAGTAGTGACTGTAATGTTCGTTTCAGTAGTTCTCACGATATAAATGTTTTCACTATGTTGAAATTATTTTTCTAGTGAGGTCCATATAAAAGATTTAATTTGTTCCTGTAGGACATGATAATCAAACAACCATTCAAAGCAAGCCATGAATCTGACAGCCACAAATGTCTTAAGTCTATTTGTGCCCAAACTATCTCTGCTTCTAAAGTAGTCGACAAACATAGAATAGATGCAAATTGAATGGCTTTTGTGAAAAACGCAAATGCACACAAGACATTGTTAATGGTTACATTTGGGCTTGAATCCCATTACTTCTGTCACTTTTGAGTGTCTAGATCTTAATCCTCTTACAAGACATTTTTAAATGGAATGTTAAGCTAAAGAAAGAACTGCAGTGGACTAGAAACTGCCGTTGCCTATTAAAGTGTTCATAAAATGCAACAATATGTTAATCAAAGTAAGAGTTCGTATTTTTTAAGGTCAGTCATTCAAAGTGAAAATTCAGTGTTTAAGAGATTTGGTTAGTGAAATGGTGTGACATTATTTTCCACCAAAAATTCAAGAGATTACTAGAGAGTTAAAAATTGAATCTTAGCTGACTGGTAGTGGTGCATGCCTTTTATCTCATCACTCTGGAAACAGAGGCAGACAGATCTCTGAGTCTGAGGCCAACATGGTCTGTAGAGTGAGTTTTAGGACAGCCAGGGCTACACAGAGAAAAACCTTTCTCAAACCACGCTGTCCAAAAAAAATCTAGGGATGGAGTGATGGCTCAGTGGTTAAAAGTAGATAAGCCTTATATAGAGGACGCAAGTGTGATCCTCAGCATAACACACTTCCAAGATCCTCCCTCCAGAAAATCTCAGTGTTCTTGGCATTGATTTGGGCAATTTCTAGGGAACATGATGAATCTGTCTGTCTGTCTGTCTGAAATATCATTAAAGTTAATTACAACTGAGGAAAAGACAAAATAAGTCACTCTTTATGGGCAGAGTATAAAAAAAGTAGAGAGATAGTGATGGTAAAATTGATAGAATACCAGAGTTCAATAGTAAAAGCCAACTCTGTGAACAATAGCAAGTTTCATAGCAACAGAAAGCAAAGAAAAATTGATGACGGTCAGCTGACCAGCTTCCCTAACTCAATAACCCTATGTGCTACTGAGAATCATCCTCCACATTATTTTATACTACTTATGTAATTCTAGGACTTACAGATACTTAATTCCTCTTGTCATCCTTAAGAATTTCAATTATTTGGCGTATGTTCAAAGAGAAGCATCTTGAGAACATCTTCTCTTGACACTTCAGACCATTTAGGTGTGTAAGCTGACTGTCTTCAAATTTCAGATTTTTACAAATGAAATGTCACATAAACAATAAATAATATCGGTTTATTCTTTAAACATTGACAAAGAGATGCATGATCATAACAGCATGGGACTGACTAAAGATTCCGCAGGATGCTCATTATATCACCCAGAATCAAGAGTTTTCAGAAAATGTACAAGCGTAGACTTATTTATTTCCTCTAAGGCTGAAGCTGATTTGAATTACAGTTTCATGTCGTAAAGCCTTTAGTTGAACACTTAGTAAGTCACAAGGAAGCTCTTATGTGTCTCATCAAATTTCTGAGTAAACCAAAATTTGTTAGAAAAAAAATCAATCAAAGAAAGAGAGTTTTGAAAATTCTATATTTCTAGTTACATATTTCAACTCCTAAAATCTCCATGAAATCTCTAATGATAATATTGTCAACATATTTTTCAGGGAATAAGAGCATGAAATATATATATATATATATATATATATATATATATATATATGAAAAATATGTTGACAATATTATCATTATTATATATAATATATATCATATATATTCATATATATCATATATCATATATAACATGATATATATATCATATATATATATATATATATATATATATATATATCATATATATTCCCACTGTCTTATCCAGAGCTGATGCTCAATATTTTTGATTGAGTCATGTGCTTAGATTCAGCTTGGCCCTTTGTAAGGATTATATTGGGTCCATTCATTTGAATGAGACTGACCTCAGGGCTACTGTGAATGACTTATAGAGAAACCTAATACAGGTATAAAAATTGTAAACATTTCTGATAGAAGCATTACATCAATTTAGATGGACTTATAGAATAATGCATATTGAGTGGGTAAGGAGATTGAAAAACAAACAAACAAACAAAAAAACCCTAATAAACTGTGAGGAAAATTGACTGAGCATCACACAGGGTCCTTGAACAAATGTAACTACTGTAAAAATAATCTGTATATTTAGAACTAGTGAAAGAATCAGACATCGCCTTCACTTTTGTACCCTTGGCATACTCCAGCCTTCAACAGGTAGGCCCAATCCAATGGTCAAAAGAAATTAGTCATACAAGAAAATCAAGAGTTGTGAATCTGGGAAAAGAATAGGTAGGGAGAGGGAGAAGAAAGACATCAGAAGGAGATAAGAGAGGGAGGTGGGAGAAAAGAGTAACCAGAATGAAATGCAGATACCTATGAAATTGTCAAAAACCTAACTTAATAAAAAAAGTTGTATATTGTCTGCATGGGTCACAGGTTATTATGGTGCATATTAAGAGAGATCAGTCTACAGAAATATCAACAAGTAAAGTAATTTGGCTTTTCTGTGATATTTAAACACATCCCTTCTCAGTCTTCCCTGGAACAAACACATTAGACATCTGACCTGAACATCCAAGTATTGATTACCCATAATAATATAAGATAAAGCTACATCCTTCCTAGAGTTAATACCAACTTGCATTTTAAAATGCATTACTGGTTTGATGTTCTCCCCACCTCACAGTGACTGAAAATAAAAACAGAAGAAGGCAAATCATTTAGATGCATAGGTAGGAGTCTCTCACCTCAGGGTCTAGTCTGAGCCCTTGGGTATTACAACATTAATAATTTGAATTATTAATTAGTCACTGTCTTTAAGTTGCTTAATAGAATTTATTTGAAGAAAGTATATATGCATATACGTGTGTGTTTGTGTGTATACATAATATAGATATATACATATATATGATTTACTTGTATACATACACATTTACTTATTTATATTTACTTATATATTATTTATATTTACTTATATTTTGTTATATATGCATATATATATGTATATGCATATATATATATGAATGACTTAGAAAGTATTTAGTAGTGTGGGACATGTGCCTAAATGCTGTGATGTCCACTTAAAGATAGTTGATTGTTGCAGATGATATGGAAACAGAAGCGAAGAGATGAGCTCTCTTTAGGGAGTATGGACCTTCTTGCCAAAACAAACTGCTAGACCACACCTTCTGTTCTCTTCAGTGAAATTTTTATCAAAGCTAATGTTTGCAACCAAATGACTTCCTATACCCTTATGCCCTTTATGTTTCCCTGTACGAACAATTTTAAGAAGACACAGTCAAGAAGTTGACAACTTCATGACCATCATTCTGATCATTTTTGTCGTAAATTTTAATTACTAGTTTGTATTCATTCTTCTGGGTCATTAGGTTTTGTCGTTTTGCTTTGTTTTGGTGTGTGTGTGTGTGTGTGTGTGTGTGTGTGTGTGTGTGTGTGTGTGTATGTGAATGGGATATGTCTATGTGAGTGTAGTTACCCATTAAAGTCCAGAGACATCAGGTCTTCTAGAGTTAGATTAATAAGGAGTTTTAATTCACCCAATGTGAATTCCTACAAAGTTTTTGAGCTAAGATGGTTTCCTAGCTAAAACACATGAAATTGTTTTATAAAGAAAATAAAAGTTAGGCTGACAGCAAACAAATGGCATGGAAGCCAGTTGTGGGGCATTCTGACGGGAGAAGAGGCACGGAGCTCCCAGGGCATTCAGAAGTGAAATCAACATCGCTAATAGGTCGTAGAGAGATTCAGGTGCACAGTGCTAGCCTTAGAGTGACTTCAAGTGCCATGAGAAGCACTCTCTGCTAGTCTGCACGTTTCTCTCATTTCCGTGGAAGTGACACTTCAGTAGGTTTCCCAATATGGATCATAACAGGCACAATGATGTGCTCTCTGGAGTGTGTTCTCCCTTTCTGACAACATAGCTGATTTTCCCTAACGAGCCTTTTGTTGTCTGTGTGGCATTTATTAGCCATCGCTGAACTACCGTGAGGGCTTTGTGTCCTCAGATTATGTTCTTGAATGTACGGCTGCATTTCTGTGCCTTACTATGACCAGTTTCAAGAGATTTGACTAACTGGCCAAAGCCTTTATGTGAATGATTAGCAAATGCTTTTATGAAATAGAGGTTTCCTTTACTGAGAGATTAATGAAAAAATAAGATTTTTTTTTAAAGTGCTGGGACTTGAACCCAAAGCCTTGCACACACAAATGGGGCTGTACCTATCAAAGGAGAATTATATTCTTCTCTTTGTTTTTATGGTTTTTGTTTTGTGTTTGTCTTATTAAAGGGAAATGCTATCTCTATATTAATGAAAATACTCAAGGAAGAAGTGAAGAAATCATTGTAACAGGATGAGGGTAGAAATCAATTTCCACCTGGATTCCTGATGGGTTTTAAAATAATAAAGGATTTAAAGATTTTTAGTATTTACAAAAACTTAGTAAAGCACGAGAAAAATAAACTTATTAAAGTTATTTATTTATAGTGAAGTTTAAATTGCCTAATGGAACAAGGGAAGGTATGATACATGTGTTTTCCTTTTAAGTCTTAACATATATTTATTTGACATATTACTATCATTTTCATAGGCATTATCATTTTCTTTAGAATAATGAACTATGAAAAACTATAATCGATGACTCTTCAAGAGGTAATAAAGATAATTTTCCAAATTAGAGAATACTATACATATATTATTGAACCAATTTTTTAAGTAGCACATCACAGTAAGCTTATGAGATATACAGGTACAGTGTGTTGCCAATATGAGCTCCTGTAGAGAAGCAAACATTTGTTTCAAGCGATGTGTTGTTTGAAACACCTGGCCTTCTTGAGGCAGTAAATCACGCCCTCTTTTCCACTTACACTCAACAGCAGTGAAACAGTAAAATGAATGGAAATAGATTACCACTGTCATTCCTTTTACAGCCAGATATTTTGTTTAACGTGGCCCTTACCTTCAAGCATGTAGACTGAAAAATTGCATCATGGGATATCTCATAAGCTTACTGTGATGTTCTGCTTAAAATCCATCTAAAAACTTACACATCCTGTAGAAATATCAGTTCCTTAGGGATAGGAGAGAGCAAACGCAGATGGGGTGAGACAGAGACAGAGTTAAATGTAGAGAGTGGAAAAAGACATGATGATATTCACGCTCACATTCCCAGGTTTTCCTTCCAAATTTCCTTATTATAATATAAGTAGAGTGTGGAGCACAGTGAATGGAAGAGCTAAGAATGTTTGGTTTAACCAGGGAACATCCCTTATGAAGAAACATGTCCTCAAAGGCATTTTATAGAAATTAAAAGGCAGACATAAATTATAAAAAGAGAATTTTAAAGAGAAAAATGCAAATGTGAGCTTCAATTCTTTATTGACATTTTAAATATAGCAAGCAAACTACACACACACACACACACACACACACACACACACACACACACACACACACACACACGTGTGCATGCATGGTGAGAAGTAGAGGTTTTACTACCTAGAAGAGTTGAAGTGGTTCCCAGAAATTTAACCATAGTTAAAGAACCACTGAAAATTTATACCAGAGACCCAGACAGCCTATATTTTCAAGAAATGGCACTGTGAATGGCAGAGACAAAAACCAATTGATCTTCCCTACAAGCCAGCCTAAGAGGATTGCTTTCTCAAACTATGCACCCCGATACCAACCGACTTATTAATCTCATCATCAAATGCAGCAGAGCCTTTAAACACGCTCTTCCCTTCTATATATTGACAGGAAGTCCCAGTAAAATTGTCTACTGTGGATGCTTAAATAATAGAGTATGGGGAAATATCTAGGAAAATACCTCAGTATGTAAAAAAGTACTTGAGATTCATATGCTCTAAGGCCGTCTAATTCTGTTGAAAGTGTTTTCATCCACTAATACAAGGAAAAGAAGCTCTCTAGCCACGTCATTTTAGTATATATTATTAGTTTGTAGAGCATTTGTTGAGGAGTCTTGGTTTAGTTGTGAATTTTTTATTCCTTTCATCCATTTTTTTTCTTGGCTACTCCACTAGAATCGACCCTTTGCTATCAAGGGCAGCTAACAGCAGATTGGTCATAGCATACAGCTGAAATAACTTTTAACATGGCCACTCCTCAGAGCAGTTTTTTAGAGGTATAGAATTGAGCATGAGGAAAGCTAGCCTTATATGCTGGACTAATTTTAGCATAAGAACATAGATTATACATCCAACGGACATCTATTGGCTTAACTATAAAATTATTCCAAGAAGGAGTCTGGGGACAGTTAACCAAGGTTTTTTTTCTTTTTTTAGGGAACAAAATTAACAGAATTTTTCATGATGTGGGGGCTGAGGGATTGCCTCAAATACTGTAGGTGATGGCAAACACCGGAATCTGCAGGGTAGGCCAGTTATAGGCTGGAAGACAGGAATAGCTGTAGTTTGAGTGTAAGAGGAACCAGGGGCTGGCTGACTTCTCATAACCCATGTATTTTACACAGCATCCCCTCTTCAAAGTGAAACTCAGCAAACTTGCAGATTATATTCTTCTGGGAATCCCCTTTGTGCCGCTGCATGTGAGTCATTTGCACAACTGTGTTTTGCAAGCACTTTTATTAGAGAGTTGACAGCCGTTAGAAGATGACAAACCTAAGTATGAGAGGATGAAGGTTACCCTTAAAAAGATGATTCAGGAATTCATTCACGTGAGTTCCGCCGGATTTCCTGAAATGAGAAACTAGGGTTGGAGTGTGAAATGTAATATTGTTAATCAAGGAATTAAAAACAAGTAGACATTTCCCCTCCTTAGCCCTGTTCTTACAGACAAAGCAGTCAGTGTGGTCTTAGACTAAGTAACATTATGCCTGCCAGTATAGAATATACCTGTAGTCCACATGGGGAGAAATTTCACTGGTCATCCTTGAATTCTTGGAAGCCTGCACAGAAAAGGGATGATGAGGCTCAATCCCAACAACTCTCGTAGCTGTTCTTCCGTGCTAAGGATCCAGTTTCCACAGGAATATTTAAAAAGTAACCACCCCACCAACAACAACAAAAAGAATTGTGCTTTTGTGTATGTAGAACACAGTGATCTTTTGCTATAAATTGGAACAGATCGAGAAATTTGTATTGGAGTCACAATTATTTGCACATGGGAGACAACATGTTGGCTCTCACTAGAAATACTAAAAATAGAAGAGCAGTTTTCTGTAAAGGTCTTTGACAAGTTCCCCAGGTTTGTACTTACTGAGCATGCAAAACTAGAAGTACTTCAATATGCATGCATAGGTACACCTCTCATTATCCAGGCTAAGTGCTGATAACTTAAACACACTTAAGGGGTGATAGTGTGGACCTCATATCTTGATTTCAAGAATGTCAAAGAATGGTTTAAAGATTATGTCATTTCTACCCGCAAGAGCTTAAAGCTGGCCATGTGGCCACTCTGCTCAATGGTATGTATTACTTGGTGACTTCTCTAATCTACTTTGGTCTTTGAGAATTTCTTTTCGTTTTTAAATTATAACCTGGAGAAAACATTAGAAATCATTTTTGTTTTAAGAACACATGCCCACTGTATATCTAAGGGTGTTTAGCTTCTATAGAAGAGTTAGAATCCTTGTCTATAGAGAGTGTAAGCATATAAACAACCATAGCCCAAGGTTTCCTATCATTATGTGGAGCTATTGCTGTTTCCATACACCTTTCAAGTTTGCTTATGCTATTTCCTCCTATTGAAATGAGTTTCCCTTACTTCTTTTTGAGCGTTCATATGCAGTCCAACTGAGGTTGAATCATCTAAGATTCATCTCCCCTATCCATTCTTGACAAATAGAATCTCTTTAAAGTCCAATAACTTTATAGCTCTCTCCTGCTCCTGGTACTTACCATATTTCCCTTTTGTAGTTTCTCTTCATCTTTTGAAGACTGTTCCATAAACAGAGGTCTCATTTACTAAACAGAAGCCTTGATATAGTGAATGCCAAGAGAACATTTATTGAAATATTGAATCAATGGGTAAGGACTTAGGGGAAAAACAACCATGAAGACATCAAAGAGGCAATCCTATGACTGAACTATCTCTAGAAATATTGAAAGTACCAAGTTCTTTTTGCCTGAATGATAGCATTTAAAGAGCCTTATTTATTTCAACAGTCTGAAGAAAAAAAAATCCTTTGTAATTGAAATTCAGATTGGAGTTGTTTGATTTGTATTATATAAATTCATTTCCCTTAATTTCCATGACTTTATAAGTCTGTGTTCAACAAATAGCCAGTATTGAAGATAATGGCAGCAATCATTACAGAGTACAAATGGTGATCTCATCAAATAAGCCATGGGAAACAAACAGACGCTTTAAAATAGAAGTACCATTATCTGACCAGGAGAAGAGATGACTGGGCAGCTCAGGAAATAAATAAATGCCAAAGAAGTCGTGTGATTTCTATACTTCTGCATCTGATTCTTAGCCATTCCTTTTCATTCAACAAATATTTATTGATCACATATTTAACTCCCAGCAGTCTTCTCACTGCGGAGGAGATAACGGTAGACAAATGGTTAACAAGTCCCTAGCTCACCAAACACACACACTAGAATATAACCATATATGCCATATATACTGAGACGAGAAGTCAAAGACCAGTGAGGGTGAGCTTTGAGCTTATCTACACGTGTGTAGATAAGATGCACCTAAGAAGTGTTTTAACTAAGTCATGAAATGAAATGGTTTGGGGAAAACATCAACTCCAGATCTTTCCAGACCAGAGATACAAGAGTACAAATGGCATGAAATGCAAACCTCATTATGGTGAACCGAGAAGAACAAAGAGGCCATCATAGTCCAAACAGAGTGACTAGGAAAGGGATGGTAAGAGGCACAATGAAGAATTGCGTGGGTGGGTCATGTAGTGTAGAAGCACGGAGCCCACTTAGAACACTGTGCTTCCCCAGGGGGTGCAGAGCAGTGCAGATGTCAAGAAGTAGCTGGAGCTTGGAAATAGTTTAGTTAAATTGGCACCAAGGTTTTATTTTCCCCCAAGACTTGTACTAAGTAAGGTTCAACTCCATGTAGATTTAAAAAGTGTCCTTATGAGAAGGTTCCATTGTATTACATTCATAGGATAATTATTCTCCAACTTATTCTCCAGGGAGATCAATGTCAGGATTAACTCAGCTCTCAGAGAGGCCTGGGTGACATGCTTTGTGTCACAAGTCATGCCAGATCCCAGAGCTTCAAAGCTACTGTTCTTTCCACCAAATTTCACATTTTCCCTGTGTTTTCATTCTACATATCCAAGAAGAGATTTGAGTTAACGTATGAAATATTTTTAGCAGAATTTGGAAAAAAAATTGAATTTTAAATGACTGGCTTCATAAAGAACTTCTAATTTGTTTTGAGAAAATGGGCATAATGATTTTCAGCTATGTTTTGAATTTTGTGTGCTGAAAACCCATGTGGAGCAAGTCATTTTGAGTATCTGCAGCTAGAATTCCATAGAGGGACACATTGAGTCTCTGTGAACCACGTTTTCTGTGTTACTTGGGTTTTAAATATGTGTGTTTCAAATTTGTATAATCATAAAAAGGGTATCTAGAGATACATTAAACAAGTTTTAAATGTTAAAATGTAAGCTTATTGCTAGTTCTGGTTACTCACATATTTGCTTATTCTGATACATTAGCCAAGAACATGATTTTTTTTGTATCAAAATACAAAATACCTCTTTAACCAACCATGCATTTCTTGAACACATTAATAGATTTGCTAAAAGATTTCATTATAACAACCATATTGTACTAGAGAATGCATATTATCAGGACAATGGAGTTTCTGCTTATTCTTTTCTTATTGTTCTTGAATACAATTTTAATAATTTTTGGCACTTTGGTGTTTAGCATGCTGGAACATGATATAAGTGCTCAGTTTTAATCAGAAAATACAGATACTGGTACTAAAGTCTTCCCCTCACGTACATGTGCGTCACTTCCCCCACCACACACACAATATTCATTTCACATACTCTAGGACACTCACCTCTGACTCATGGAGACTCTGCCTCCTGAGTCAAATATTCGCTTCATTCTTTCTGTAGCCTCCTCCTCCTCTGGAGACTCAATGTTCTGTGCACCATTTACAGCCTTCATTTGCTCCACCAAGGAAGAAATAGAATGACAGAGAGTTGGACATGAAACATAATAATAATAATAATAATAATAATAATAATAATAATAATAATCAGTGAAGTTCAATCTAGCAAGCCCCATTCCCCCTCCCCCCCCAAAAAGCAAAGCAAAGCAAAGCAAAGCAAAGCAAAGCAAAGCAAAGCAA
>JANHMN010000009.1:37443994-37461329 GCA_030674055.1 Rhabdomys pumilio
AAGCAAAGCAAAGCAAAGCAAAGCAAAGCAAAGCAAAGCAAAGCAAAAAAACCCCATCTTTTCCATTTGTCATGGGAATCTAAATAACTGATTATTTCATGATGCTTACCAGTGGCTTATTCTTAAAGGAAAAGAAGTGAGCATCTTGTAAGTGTTCAAAGATAATTTTAGCCTCTTCTTTTCTCTAGTAATGATGTGTTAGGTGTTTCTTTATTCTCTTTAGGGTATTTTCTGGCTTTTTTTTTCTTTTACAAATTCTATCCTTAGTATTGTTTGACTCACTGATCAGAGGAAGTAGGTAAGTGTGGGAGTCAGAAGAGTGAAGAGAGTAGGAAGTGCTTCTTTTTTTCTGCTTGAGGTTATTTGTGTTTAGTAAAATAGGGGAGGACTGCCTGGAATAGAGGAAGAAGCCTCATCAGTTGTAGACTGATGGTTCTCAGCAAGGAGAACCAAGACCAGGTAGACCATTTTCTGTGAGCACTGCCATTCATTACAAGGTGCGTCAGTTTTGTTCCAATGAAAACATAGTTTCTCTTTAATGTTCCCATATTGGTGGGAAGGGAAACTACTGCTTTTTCTTGCCGCAGAGGCGCTACAGTGGATGCATACACGTTTGCTAAAATGTAGTTTGTAATAACTTGTTCTGTCAGAGCTATTGATGTTCAATTCTGTCTTTTTGGAGATAATGTTTATGAAATTCCTGGGTGCTTAAGCACTGCTGCAAGTTTTATATGATTTGAAAAGATTATAAAAGAGTTGAATTTCTTTTTTTCTGATGATTCCAGTGGGTACAGAGAAGAGGACAATAGAATGTGGTAATATTCTTCAGGCATAGGGTCCAGCAGGTTCCAATCCCTTTAAAATTTCTATCTCTTAAAATCACAAATATTTAAATATTTAAGTTTACTAAGCCTATAACAAGCATAAAAGATATTTTCTCACAGGACATCAGGCCATAAGCAAAGACTTTTTAGACTACAGATGGGAAACAAATAACATAACATGAAAATAAAGAAATTCTTTGTAAATATAGTGTACTGTTAATCAGTACTACAATTCACAGTGTTAGGAAAAATTTCCTATTAAAACATATTGCTACATGAGGAATAATAAAAAATTATGACTAAAAGAAAATATAAATAAAATTTTAATAATTTTGCTTTGAACATTTTAGTGAAATAACCTTTAGTCTAGAATTATAGGACTTAATACAATAAACCAGAGAGAGGAGGCAGAATTTCATCTTCCAATACAACTTTCTTCCTAGATATAAAGATGATTATTCCTACCCTAGGAAATGTGAAAACCCAGTGAAGAGATCTGATTTGCCAAATATATAGGCACACAGCCTGTTTTTAAGAGTCATTGGTACTTAGGTAGGGAACGAAAAATCTATAGACACAGGCAGAGCTGCTTTGCCTGCTCCACTCTAGGTGGGAGTAGGCATGCCCCATTGCCCTGAAGAGCAGAACTGAAAACTCAGGAGCAGCTGCAGCCCACACAAAATGGTGCAGCACCCATTCCATTCAAGAGCTGCCTGAGCAATCCCTCTTTTTCTCCAAAGGAAAGCGCATGTCTCATGTGAGAATAGGCTAAGCGTTCAACAAATCATTCACCAGGCACCAAGTAAAAATTGAGATGAATCACGTGTGTTCGGATTTTTTACAGACTATTCAGAGACTCCAGAGTTCATTAACATTGGGAGTTTTTTTTTTTTTTGTAACATTCATGTTTCTTACTTAGATTTAAAAACTAATAATAATACAACCTGTAGTTAAAATTGCCTTCTGAAATTGAAATGTCCATAGACTTTTGTCCAAGAAAAAAAAAACAGGGTTCAATTAATTTTTTAAAAATGTATTATAAGTGGGGTTGTTTTGAATACTTGTTAAGCCACTAAGACAAATGCTATATTTTTGCCTTCTAAAATTAGAATTTATAAACATAATTTCCCATGTCTGGCAAAGTGGATTTGATTCTATTTGTAAATGGTGGGATTGAGGCAGCTTAAGGAAGACATTGATGGGCAGCAATGAAACCTCACTGGCTCGGATTATAGGGCAGACAATTCTTTTTAATATGTCTTGAGTAGACTCTGTTATTTATCATGGGAAAAAATCAGTGCTATTCTGATATTTAATTACATTATATATGTCCATTCCTGACCTATAATTATACTGCCTGTGAAATTTTAATTGTTAGTTCAGTGCAGGGCCGTTACAACCATCAGTTGTTTATGATTGAAAAGATGTTAAAAATGACTCCTCGGTCTTAATAATTTCTGCTGCTAGCACATTATTAGCAAAATAACATGGTTTCTTCCTGTAGGCTCAGTGTATATTACAGGTTACAGTGTTTAGAAAAGTGACAAAGACAGGAAATGTATAGGGATGTGGTCACTAAAATACACAAAAACGCAAGACAAAAGGATCCCTAGAATTTGAAAGAACATCCCTATTTGGGGAACTGTGAGACAGTCTTAGATGTTTGCTTGATGATAAGCAATCTTCAGGAAGAACAGGAAGAGAATGTCCAAACTTCTGAATTATCTGAAAGAAATACGTCAAAGCTCTAGCTGCATCACCCCTCTTCCATGTATCCTGTTCACGAGGATTTCCCAGGTCCCAGTAGATACTTTTCCAACTACAGAAACCTTCTGGCTCCCACTACAAATTCATTCTGTACCAGATGTGCTACATTGTTGTTAAAGTTAATTCTTGCCAGCTTCCTTCTACACCCAAGGACTTTAATCTCTTTCAAGTACCTACAAAAGAAAATTTGTGCATGACCAAATAGCAGAGGCAAGACTGGGGAAGCAGATTCTTGGTGTTTTTGAGACAGGTTACTGAAAAACAAATGAAAAGCAGAAGAAAAATAGAAGAGAAGACAGAGAAACCATCTGTCACTCACTGGAGGGATGAACAAACAGGAGAGTGAAACTCTGTAGTCCATATTATTTGAAACTGAGCTGAGATTATTTCTGTATACTTAAATGAGGACGTTGCTTCATAAATCTTAGCTCTTCAGTTAGGGGTCTTGCATACTTGAGTCAATCAGCCCTCCACTGAGCTGTGCCCATGGCTCCTTTTGATATAGACATTTGTCCAAGTCTGGGGGAATACGTAATATTACAGTTCAAACATTATGATATTGTTTTCTTCTACATATCACTTTCAAGAAGTAAAACAAACTTTATTGTTTTGCGTTCTGAGGTAGATTCTCAGTCTGTAGCCCAGGCTGCCCTAGAACTCACCTGGAGACTAAGTTTGTTTCGAAGTATAATGACTTTCTTTGCCTCAGACCCACCCCCCTATTTTTGGCTCTCTTTTTAAGATATACTAAATTTCCCCTGTTAGCCTCTTCAAGGGACTAACCCTTATCCTCTGATGGAGCCAACGAAAGGAAGAAAATGTTCAACTTCACAGTCAACAACAGTTCTACACAACCTGAAAAACCAGCCTAATCAGGTCTTGGTAGCTTTGATCACTCTGCTGAACACTAACTCACAGCAACTACACACTTCTTAGGACAAATCATTTTCACAAACAAATGTCACAGCCTGAGCATATGACAGAGTGAGTTATCCTGCAAAATAAACAATTTAAATTTCCTCCTCCTTCTTTTCTTCCTTCTTCTTAGTTTTCTTCTTCTAATTTTTCCTCCTCCTCTTTCCTCTCTCCCTCCTTCCCCCTCCCTCTTTTTCTCCCTCTTCTTCCCTAAATCCAGAGTATTCAAACCCAGACATGGCATCCAATTTACTACATATCTATACCTCATCTGCTTTTGTGTAAAATGACACTAAGTAGCTAAGTTAATAAATAATAAACTGTGTACTTCATTCTTACAAAGCTTCCAAGAAGATCTTTACTTTAAAAACAAAGGAACATACTTTATTCTTTCTAAAGCATCAACTAATAAATATCATGAATCTGTCTCGGTGGAGAGTGAAGAGAAGAGAAGAGAAGAAAGAAAAGAGAAGAGAAGAGAAGAGAAGAGAAGAGAAGACTACACTATTGAAATTTTGCTAATAATCAGTATTGCACATTGTCCATCGTCCTTAACAAAATATATCTTAATTATATAACTTTAATTTTTGTGTATCTTTCTTACCTCTAGGCTTTCTAAAATTTTACAGTCTGAAAAATTATCTTATATTTGATTCAGACTTTATCTTTATTTTTTTCCAACTTGACAAAACTCCATTATTTTTTGCAACTTAACTGTTTTTAAATACTCATTTCATTGCTTACAATTTACACACATAATGTCGATGCTAGACAGATAAATTGGGACATATTCACTTCGATTTATCCATATGCACACACACACACACACACACACACACACACACACACACACACGAAAATATTTAGGCCCATTTAACTTTTAGTACTGCTTCTCTGCTTTAAATATATAGGTGCTGAAGCACTGGCTAAGATGACAAGGTTTTCGATTCCAGGGTCATCTATGTGCATGTGCATTACATATGCCCTGTCATGCAGAACATTGTCTAGTCTCCTCTTTCTGGAGCTAAGGCCTGGTTTGCTGGGAGCAACCAACAAAGCACATGGCTGCAGCTCTGTGGAACCATAGAGATGTGTTTTGCTCTGATATAATGGCCAACACGCATTTTCACTTACAATACATGGACCCAATATGTGAAACTGACCCTCGCTTTTGCTAGCTTCCCTCCTTTTCCTGCTCATCTTACAGAAGTAGGAATACACTTTTAATTGGGATGAGTCTCATTTTTTAACCTTTTTTTTAGAGCAGTTGCCTTTTTCTCACAGGCTTTTTCCCCTTAAGAGAGGAAACGATTCACTATAAAAATTCAATATAAACTAAAGAACCTAATTCTGCTTTTGAAGCTTCAAACTTTGAGATTGAATTCAGAAAAACAAAACAAAACAAAACAAAACAAAACAAAACAAAACAAAACAAAACAAAACAAAACAAGACAGGGACACCATCCATCACTTCAGTTTGCTGCTTTCAAGGTCAGGACTGGGATCAGACAGTCCCCATTTTTTGATACAATTAGAAGATAAAGCCCTGTCAGTTCTCAGAGAGCTTAGCCCAGAGCTCTGTGCAGAAGTGGGTCAATCGCCCTGCCCTGTTATCTGTCTAATTAATGATGCATTTAGTTTGAGACTCATAAATCTACTCATCCATTTCCCCCAAACACTTTACATGTACACAAGTTCCCTTACTAGGTATTACTATCTCCCAGAGTGTACAGTAAGAATGGGTCTTAAAAATATTAAAATAATATTTTTAAAATACATTGCCTTCCTTCATAATTACTTGCCATTTTTCTGACTATTAACTATGTCAGTTGCCTGAGATCACTTGCAGAAATTAGACTAGGAGAGAAATGGCTGCACTCTCTCAAGCTTGTGTTTGGACAGTCAGGAATGGAAAATGGATATTCATTTACTCCCAAGGATTATATGAGCACATATATGATAAGTATGTCTGGTCTGAACCACTTGGGTACCAAAGGCTGCTTTTGCTTCTTTGCCTGTTTTCCTTTATGTTACTGGTTGGAATTCATTTGTATGCAAGAACTTCCTGTTATTAATTATGGGAACTGAATTTTCTTAAAATGTTAGGGACACTCTTGTAACTCATGTTCAAACACTTTAGGCAAGATACTGATAATCTCCTTAAGTTCCACAAAGCCAGATGCTCATTTGAAATACATTGTTTCTTCTCCTACCTCTCAACTTATCTCTCCCTGAAATGAAAACCAGGGTAGAGAGCTTCTACCCAGTTATGAGACATCAAGATGTGAATTCTGAACTCTAGTCACAAAACTGAGATGCAAAATTCAATTAAAATACTAAAGTGCTAAGAGACAAAATGTATGCTAATATAAATGTACAAACAGAAAAAATAGTGACTTGATGCTTGATGTATTATAACAAAGCTTTTCTTATAGGAACATCTGCTGTGTCCATGCTAGTATATACTCTGTCTTGTCTTTGTGTGTCTCTCTGCTTCTCTGTGTGTCTGTCTCTGTGTCTCTGTGTTGTCTCTCTGTGTCTCTCTGCCTCTCTGTCTCTGTGTCTTTCTGTCTCTGTCTCTACGTCTCTCAGTCTCCATGTGTCTCTGTCTTTGTCTCTCTCTTCTCCCTTCCCTCCCTCTGCTCCCTCTCCATCATTCTCTAAAATATAAGCAAATATATTTGCATACATTAAAATCATAAAGAACCCAAAACATCTGGAAATTTTAGAAGCAAAGCAAAATAGTCAGGGGAGAAAATCCAGTTTTAAAATGCAGATGTTTAATTGTGCTGTCAGTTTTGTTATAAGGGCATAGGAGCAGAAATAACCAGAAGCCAATGGCAGAAAATTAAAACACTTTCAGGAGCCCTTGCCAAGGTAAAAGCAGTGAAATTGGTAACACAATATGGACAGGGCCTTTCCAGACTGAGGTCTGAAAATGTTACCATGAGCAATTTCATAAATTAGCTATTTCAAATAAAATCCTTTTCATTAAAGCACACAATAAAAGTTTTTTTATACTCTGTCTTCCCTTTGGTCATCAACATCAGGCAGTTATTTGGGGTTTGTCTTTCATCAGTGACAAGCTCTTGCCCCCACCCTTCGTGCCCCCTTTCTAAGACTCTGATAGTGCTGAGTGGCCAGAAATTACAGATGCAGGACAGCTGACAAATGACTGCCAGGCCCCTCCCCCAGGGCCCTGGCAGTCACAGCTCCTGCCAGAACACGCCTGAGCACAGCGCGCCTTCCAGACAAAGACACAAAGATTCCATTTTCTCAAGGAAAAATAGATTTCATGTGTAAAACACTGGTGAGAAAAACTGAAAGCTGACACATATGTGCGGTCTCCAAGAGGCGGGGCTGGATTGCTCTGAAGACTCGAATTTCACTTGATTGCATCAAAGCCTAACAAATATTATTTAACCTAAAAGTGTTTCGGGCTGTAAAAAACGACAGGCAGCAGGAAGATATTTTATTTGTTGAAGCACGTGATTAAGAAGGCAAAAGAATCTTGAGCTTAGTAGAGATATCGATCAGAGAGTAAGAATTGATACTTGCTCACATCCGGCAGTCTACAAAGTAAGAAGACTTTTTTTTTTCTTAATTAAAACCTTATTGAATCAAAGGGTTTAGCAAGATAGTATTAAATTCCTACGAGTATGTTTCTAGTGAAAAGAATCTCCTCTCAGCAGCCCCTGGATATCATTACTGGAGAGGCAGCGAGTACTTTATTACACATGAAACCTTGGCGCCTCAGCCTTGCCAAGCAGGCAGGTTTCGTCTCGTGGGCCCAGAGCCCTGTCTTCCACAGCGAAGGCCATCTGCTTGGCCTCTCCATCATGCCAGGCAATGTGTAGGTGCAAAGGCCGGGGTTGGGAGACAAAGAAAGACTGTCTACTGAGAAAGATTATGCTTTTATTCCTGTCTGCTTGCAAGCCCATCCCCGCTACTCAGATGAGTTCAGTGTTTGCAGAAAACTTAGCTTAATATACTTAAGAAAGTGAGCCCTTAGCAGGTTAAAATATAATTAATAGTAGCTGTCAGGGGTAATAGACCAAGAAATTGCACCGGGGATGTTTTAAGTTTTTTTAAAAGTTGTATAACAAATTTAAAAAGAAATAAACACAATTTGTACTTTCCTGTACTTTTTACAAGATTTCGCAATTCTTAAATTTCTTTAGCTTTTTAGAAACATCAGGGTAGGAAAGAAAGAGAGAGAAAAAGAGAGGAGGGCGAGAGGGGAGGAAGGAGGCAGAGAGGCACTATAAAACACTTTAGCATTCAAAAAGAGGTATCCTAGAGTATAGTGAGGCTATTAGGTAACCGTGTAACTGTTTTTCTTTTTATAAACTTTTTATTCACACACACACACACATACACACACACACATACACACACACACACACCATTTTAGGGCACTAGCTAATATGATCAACTGGGAAGGATATTACCATCTTAAAAGATATCACTAATAGAAGTCAGCAAAATTGATACTTCATATATGGTGTTAAAATGCCCCACCTAAATGGGACTGAAAACATCAGCGTCTTGTGGGAAACAGACGCCAGCTCTGTTGGAAGCATAACTTTTATTCTCAATTAGGCCACGTCGCAATCTTCCTTTGATACCATCTCAGTTCTCCTGCCTGGAATATAAAGAATTCTGCAAGTGGAAGCTCAGTTTTGGAGATCAATCCCTGGAGGAAACCTTCTGCTCTAAATGCAGATGTATGATCTGAGAGGAAAGGATGTGAGATATTTATTGTTTTAAAAACTTGAACGTGCAGTATGCTAAGGGGCTCTGTCTCTCTCGTGAATTCATGGCATAAAGCAGTCCAGGGCTCCACATGGGCACCACTGCAGGACGGATGGGTGTGTGTTCCTCTCATAATATTTCAACATTCTGTAACCTGAAGTGCAATGCTCTGCTTTAAAACTTCTTAAAGTGTACACTCCATGTTTACTCAGCACTGTTGACTTTCTCTGCCCTTGACTACTACTCTTCTAACTGTAATGGAATCCTTAGTGACGCAGGCTCAAGGAGAACGGCATGATGGGAAACCTTCAGCTAGAAAACAGGCTTCTTCAGCTCCTCCCTAGCCTGGGGAGCCTCTGGTGGGAGGGCATGTGGGGTGATTAGTACCCTGACTCATACTGCAAGCCAACAGGGTCATTCTCCCCTCCTTAGCTGAATTCTAAGGGACCTTCCAGAGCTCAGCTCCAAAAGACGGTGAAAGCAAACTATCCCAGGAAAAAGACAGGCTGTGAGGTCTGAAGAAAGACCACCACAGCCACAGGCTTTGGAAATAAAAATAAGAGAACTACATTTAAAGAAAAAAATACACAATGAGCAACCTAAGAAAATCAGTAATCAGCAGTAAGAAACAATAATTTGGGGGGAATGAGGCATTATTTATTTCGTTTTCCTTTTTTTCTAGCTTGCTAGAATTCAATATTGAAAGGAAGCACTTTTACATTCAAATCACAGCACTGAATCGCAATATTTCTTTCCTGAGAACTTAAAATTTTAACAGTAATCACAGGTTGAAATGATGGTATAGAAATAGCATGATGTCACTAGGTAAACTTGACTCTTCAGAGAAAAGAGATGATAAAACACAAAACTATGTATTTAAGATATTTTAGAATGCAGGTAGATTTCACTGATAATTGAGGCATTTAAAATATTTTAGATACTTTTTTGGATAGGAAATACACAAGATTAGTTTTCTGTGGAAAGAAATATTCATAATTAAATCATAGTCTGGAGTTAGCTAAAATTATTAGCTTACCTTTAACAGAGACTCTTGTTACTGAAAAGGTGTGTTTATGCAAGTTGGGAACTTCTCTGATGTTAAAATTAATCACAAGGCTAGCAATGTAGATGATGGTCAAAACTCGCCATCCTTATGGACTGTTGGAAAGGCAGTCATCCCCATAGAAGGGTAAGAAAGAGCTTTTGATTATTTGCCCGAGTTCAAGAGAGGGTCTTTTTTTGTTTTGCATAGGCTCTGGACTCAAGGACCAAAAAAATTCTATGAAGGAGAATGAAGGCAGCTCCATCTACTTGTTCAATGGCAATCCAGTAGGAACCGCAGCAACATGCATGTCCCTGAAGAACGTAAAGAGGTTGGTTCAATGTACCCTAAAATTAGGCTGTGATTAAGGTCCATTATTTCTTTGAGATCCCTGGAAACACTTTGTTCTCTGCCTGTCAGAGTTTCCTCTCTGTTTTCGCCCAATGTCTCCATGTACACACACCCCATCATCTGTACTTCTCCTCTCTCTTTCTTTCTCTCTCTCCTCTCTCTTCTCACTCCCTTTCTCTTTTTCCTCCCCTCTTTTCTTGCTCTCCTTAGCAAATGTCTTTTATAATTTATGTTGTTTACTATCCTTTCATTAAAGCTAAGCTGCTTCTTAGGCAGCCAGAGCACCTAAGTACACACTAGAGGAGACTGATGCACAGGAGCCGCTCCCCGGTCTCATCAGGGCACTTCTAATAAGCATCTTGGTGCCACTGAATGCAAAGCTGCATTCAAATAGCAGCTTTCATCTTCAGTCTTTGTAAATATAAAAGTAACCCTTGAAGCCCTTTGAAGGACCCAACCAAACATCATACACAAGAAAATAGATCAGCAAGGCTTTGAAAGACATGTTTGTGTAAAATCTGTAAGGCATTTCACTGTCTTTATCAAGCAAGACATCTAGGTGAATGATGGCTTTTAATAAGACACATGACAATCTCAGTTATGAGGGTCATGATTATGTGTTCTCTGTGCTGTTTTGTATTCCCACCAGGGTGTTTTTCTTTTCTTTCTTTTTTTCCTCACATCAAAAATTTCAAGACTTTCTACAGCTCTCTGTATATAAAGTATATTCACAAAGCTACTATAGCTTTTGTTTTGTTTTCTGTTGTTTGTTTTTAGTAAAACCACCCCTGACACCATAAACCAATCCAAACCAAACCAAATCAAACCAAAACAAAACAAAAAGTCTTTGTAAAGGGGGCAGACAGACTGGAACTAGAGAAATATAGGTAAGAGGAATAAAGTGGAGGGTTGAAAGCTATAATTTCTTTTTCTGTGGTGGTAATAAAATCAACAAATGGTTGGAGTCAGGTGGCTGCAGACATGACCACTGGAAGTAGAGCTGGGAAGAGCAGACTGCCCAGAGCATGGTAAGAAAGACCCCACTCCTCAGGATGTGCTATGTGGTATGGTAGAGAGTCCTCCCTGAATCCTTTCCTCACTCAGAGCCCATGTCCCAGTACCTGCGACCCCACTTTCCAATCAACTGGATCCTAAATTTAACAGTTCCATGTTTGACTTTCCTTCTGTTTCCTTACTTCAAAGCAAAACACAAGAAAAGTAAGTTACTGGGTCCCTGACTTCTGTTCGCTGCTGAGAGCTCAAAGAAAACACTGCATCTAAAAACTCCTCAGTGGTCCAGAGGCACTTGTGCTGCATGTGCTGGAGTGTACTTGCGGTTCTCGGCTTATAATTTAGCCTTATCCTTATTTTTATAAAATTAATTAGAATCCTGGAAATGATAGTAAGAACAGAAATTGTACATTGTGACTCATATCGAGTAGAAAGCAGGAAGTCCTAAAACTGTCTCCTAAGTCATCAGACTAGCTAGAGAGTGTCGTCAGCTTAATTACAGGTTTGCACACTCAGAGAGGATGCTGTAGAAATGTTTGAGGAGAAATACCCTTATCAAAAACACACACAGCAAACTGGAATTACCATCCAACCTAGACAAGAGTGTGTGTTGAAATTGCCTGAGGATATTGTTCACACAGCAAACTGATGTCAATCTCAGATCTTTCTGACATCTGTATACATGTGATAGTCAACAGAATTCTGCTGAGAATTGAATCTTTTCTTCTGGACTCATCTGCAGCTTCTGTTTGGCTTTTTTTTTGTTTGTTTGTTTCTGTTCTGAAGGTGTTTGCTCACTTTCCTGTAGGTTTGATTTGCTCAGGAGGAGGCCTAGAAGAAAGAAAGGTAAGTATGTGCATAAGTTGTGTTAGACCTTTGGGAATTCTTGCCTCAGTTTCAGTACTGTGGTTTTGTTTTCTTTTGTTTTTAAACAGGGTGAGATGAAAGCCCATTTTCTCGTTTATAAATATCCCCATGAGAACTGGTAGCTGTGTGAGCACAGAGAAGATGCATAACAAACAATTGATGCATCTTATCTTTAGAAATATTGGTAGGATTCTCTAGGAAATACAGTTTATTCTGGAAGACATGATTGTCATGTTTTTTTTTTTAACAGAACAAGATATTAAACACACCAATAATTAATTGTGTACATTGAAGTTTTAACATTCTTTCTTTTTTGGTAATTTTTGAGACAACATCTTACTCTCAGGCACAGACTGGCCTCAAACTCATGGTCATCCTCCTGCCTCTGTCTTCAGTGCTAAGATTGTAGGTATTAGTCACCACACTTGACTTAAAATTTTAATTCTACCCATAAACCAATAATCTAATTTTCCCAGAAAAATCAATTTCTTTAAAAACTTTTGCCAATATTTGAATCAGCACACAAAATTGTATAGTTTTTAAAATTTGGCAAGTAGGATGCTTTAGTTCCAAAAAGTTTGCCATACCTTCCTGTGGTTACGAGTGCAAGTCTAAGGTGTTTTGGAGAAATCAGGATATTACTGTTCTACAGATGGTTTGATTGAAATGTTTTAAAACTAGCTGTCCCTTCAGTAAAACCTAAACATTTTGGTGAAATAATAATGTTTGAGTGCTTCTCAGTCTCCACCTACAAATGCTATTTGCTATTTATGCGGGACAAACATCTTGCAAACTGAGGTTGCACCTAAATCAAACAGCAAGTCTATAATCATATGCTTAAAAATATTTAACCATAACTTTGTCAGTCACTTTTCTCCAGTGTTAATTTTATGTAATAGAATTATACTATATTGTAAATGGCTTCCTTAGTTGTGGAGTAGGAACACCTTTGGGAGAGATCACACTATATACATGAGAATGTATTCCAGCTGTATTGGGAGTTTTTAAAGGCACATTGAGAGGTGTCCATTGATCATAATCCATTTCATTTAGAAACTGGGCTGTATACTTTCACTTGCACTTCTGATTTGAGAACATGTAGGGAGGTAAAAGATGAAATCTTATTGAGAACAGTGTTTACTCCGCTATCTAAGTGAGCAGTGCAATCATACACAGTGACTTGCTTTTCTCAAGAAGGTGACTAACCAACCTGGACACTCACACGGGGCATGAGATATATAACTCTGATTCTCAGCACAAAAAGAAACCTTCATTGCAGATGCCCTGCTGGTTCAAACCAATTTGCTATGTTTTCTACACTGGGGTGAAAACTCTTTGGAGGCTTTGGAATTTAGAGTGGATTGGGTAGAGGAGAATTTCACTTGTCTCATGAGGCCATACCCCTGTGATGGAAGTTCTCATCTCCCATGTGGGTAACAGGAATTATAGTAACTATGGGCCATTTATATTGAGTGAGAAGTATGTTATTTTTCTCTAGGTCAGGTTTACTCCTCCTGACCTGTGCTGATATTTTAATCTATATAATTCCTTTCATGGGGAGATTTCTCAGCCTTGGCTCCTGCCTGCTGCATGACAGTTCCACCCTCCCTAGGCAACTCATATTTATACACAATCAAAAGTCCTTCAAAGGCAAGTTCCTTCTGACTGAGAGTTACCTGCAAGATATTTTTGGTTTCTTTTTTGATCTATACATCAAATTAGTTATATTGGCTCTTCACACTCACTTTAATAGTGTGTGTGTGTGTGTGTGTGTGTGTGTGTGTGTGTGTGCAGCAATTTTCTGGACAGAGTGGATAGAATAGCTCTGACACAAATGCTCCCGCAGAACAGTATTCTATCTGTGTATGTAAAACTGTAATTCCAGCTGTGTGCCCATCACCTGCATCACACATGTGATAACCTAAGAATATTAAACGTCACTGAATGAGGGCTAATACTTACTGCTTGATTTAAAACCATCCAAAGTGTCCAGCTATGCTGATATAAGATATTTGCCTTCATTTGGATATGAAACACTTTTCTCATGTGTTATTATTAAATATAATGGCATGCTTTCAGAACCTAGTTTTGACAACACTGAAGAAAGTACGGTGATTTAGATGATTCCATGGGAAACAGCTTATAAAAGGGGTATTAATTGTGCTTTGTCATTTGGAATTCCTCCAACTACTAAATAGGTTTCTTGAGACGGCACATAAAATATTGAACTCTGAAGAAAATTTGAAGCAAACATGTATGACCACCAGGGAACTAGGTTGACAATCATGGTCCTTTCCAGGCCGGAAGAGAAACTACCAAGATGATACACCTTGCTTTTGAATATGTGTGCGTATGTTTGTATGCTGGCAGTGATTTTGATTGAATGGAAAAACATAAAATTATAATAGTTGCATAGAAACCAAGATGAATCAATAAAGAAAATACTCTGTGAGTACAGCTTGAGACAATGATAGGGAAAATACATTCCATGGCCTTAGCTTGTTCTTTTCAAAACTGTTAACATTACTAAAACAGTATATTGTAATTTGAGCTCACATGAACAAAAATAAATAATCTGGGTCCGTTAACTGAGGAGGACTAATTTTCTAAATAAATTGGTAATTTCCCTGTGATTAAGTGTGCATGTGTGCTTGCACATGTGCATATATACACACGTGTGTGGATGATGTGGGCTCCCCATTGTACACCTGTCAGACAAAGCTCATATTTTTCCTTCTTCATTTCAGTTTTTGTCAATTTTTCTAAAGTTTCTGTGGTTCTCTGCTTTATGACAACTACCAGATGATGTGGAGGCAATAAAATTTAAACATGCCTTGTTTATATGTTATTGTGTCTTTACAGTTTCAGATTTTAATAAGTCATCCGGATCCATGTACCATGGTACAAGGGCCTTAGTTGTATGCTAATGCAAGAGCTGGGCTCACATCCATTCAGTAGTTAATTGTAGCATCACTAACCATACAGCTGTGTATCTGTAGTGTCAAGAGTTAGACATAAAAGCTAGAAGACTTTAGAGTTCCACTCTGTAGTAACTATGTCATAAAATGGCATTGTGCCTATAGTTTAGTCTTTTTCTTTATGAAGAGTTTATAATGAATGTGCTTTGTTTGATGTGTCACATTGGTTTTTTGGTTTTTTTTTTTTTTTTTAATTACAGAGGAGTCTTTCTCTGGTCATAAATAATAGAATCTGAAATAAAAGGAAAGAATAGATATGAGAACTTATTGCCAGTAAATGTTTCATGTGATGAAAAGAAACTTTTATAGTGAATGAGTTCACATCAAAGAGAAATTACAATTGGGTTTAATGATGAACTGGGAAATGGACATCCAGCAACTTTGTGGCTAAAGGCATTTCGAACTACCACAGACTTTTCTACACCAGAGTTTTACAAACCTTGGCTGTACCAGGACTATTCAAAGTACTGGGGAAATATAGATTGCTCAGCTTTGGGCCAGAGTCTCTGCTTCAAGTAAAGTCCGACACCCTGCATGTATGACCAGTGTCCAATGGTGTCAAACAGCCACTGTATAGAGCTTTCCTGATACTCAGGAACCAACTCTTGGTTGGAGCTAAGAAACTTCTCTTTGGAAGAAATGACAAAGACTAGGTTAAATAAATAAGTTCATGAAGTGGGAATACTCATTTGTAATGGACAAACTTAGCTTTACCAGTAGAATGGATGGACTATAGATGAGATTTTTTACAACAAAATCCTTCATAAGGTATTAAAAGACAGGAAACTTTAAGATAAAAACAAAACAGGTGATCTCTTCTGAAATACAAATTTCAGTCAGCTTAATTTTAAAAGTATATAGTATATAGTAACACAAAACCAAAACTACCTATTATCATTATTTTATTCATCTTTTCCTATTATCTCGGTTCCACCTGCCCTTAAAGAATTAACAACTCTGTTTTTTTTTTTTTTTTCATAGTTCAACCTCACCCGAATATCCAGTATCTTTTAGCCATTTATGGTTCTTTTATTACTTACATGTACTGCATGTGTCTACTAACTTAGTAGTGTTACTTACAATTCATTAAGATTCTAATCAATTGAAGTAAATGCTCATCCATGGGATAGAGTAAATTAGCCAGAACTGCAAAGCATAGCTTGACAGATATTCAGGGCTTCCCTCAGTGATGACGGGAACCACACACCTGAAGCATATGGTGTAGTTGATCTCTCGAATGAGACTGTAGAAACTGTGGGCCATGTAACGTAGCATCCAGGGTTGCTGAGTGTTTGCTTCTCCTTTGTATGTCATTTCAAAGCACTCGGAGTAAACAAGCTACCTGAGAAGTTCCTGGGTCAGATGTCAGAGAGTGCTCATCCTAAACCGGGAGTCAGCTTCTAATCCTCACTCCTATTTTGACATAATGAGGGAAGCACAAGTAAGAACGGCCCATTTGACATGCGTGCGTGCGTGCGTGCGTGCGTGCGTGCGTGCGTGTGTGTGTGTGTGTGTGTGTGTGTGTGTGTGTGACCATTTGGTTGAAGATTTATCCTGTACCACAGCCAGTCAGTCAGCTGTTACCATGCAGCTTTCCACAGAAACCATCAAATGCTTGGTGTTCTAGGAGAAGATGAAGGCAGCAAAAACGAAGATGATATGAAGTCCTTCTCTTTGTGCTCGGGAGAACGCATCCAAAATGGACGTATAGCGCTCACACTAAACCAGGGCACCCACTCTTTTGCTTATTTGGCAGGAACATTGAATGACTTAACCAAATAAACAACCAAGACACTGTCAGTTGAATTAATGACTAATTTGTCAATAAATATGTGTTACAGTTGACAGTGAATTCTGCCACACAGGCGCATGTGTGCCTTAAGATTCCACATAGAATTATGACCTCTTGAGTCTACCTGTGGAATAAAAACTTACAGAGATCCGAAGTCTTGTAGTTGTTCTGACTACAGAGCAAGGGGAGATGGAAAGGAACTCTTACTGGTTGACTGTTGGAAAGCCATCATCTTTCCCCTACTCAATTAGTGCTACTTGAAGAATCTTGAATAGAGGTACTGATTCATTAGTGAGGAAATGTTTTTATATTCTCAAATGAAGTGGATAAACACTACATTAGAACACTAATAACTAAACTTCATCTCTTTATTTTTTTTATTTCCTGGCTTTATAAACTCATTGTTTTCCAACACCTTGCCAACAGTATCCAGATTTGGGAGTTAGGTTTAGAAGTTGTCTTCTGCTTCAGAATGACTAAAATGGTTATAAGTATACTAATGTAGGCTTGTCTCCCCTCTCCCTTCTGTTTTCTGTGTAGTTTAACCATCTTAGCCTTTTTTTCTACAGAGGCAAAAGTACAAATCTCTTTGACACAGACCCCCTAGCTCATCACGTGCCTATCCAAAGTGCTGCTGTTGATGCTGGATTTGGGGTTTTGAATGGGGAGGATAATCTGTGATAAGAAAATTGTAACCCTTTCTTCCTGCAATTACCTCAGTGTCCGTACAGCCTTGACATCTGGAAGCCCCCAGCTACTGTCACAGCTGCGATTCCTGCCCCATTACAGGAAGTTAAGCACACGTTCCAAAGAACACTCATTGTTTTGGTATTTTCTGGGCACTCAAAATCAAGGCTATTAGTGAGCACACTACTTGGTACCATGCACATATTGAAATCATATACTCATATGAGACACATCACAATATGAACCACTTACTTACAGATGGTATAGGCTGTGTTTGCTTAGCAACACACACACACACACACATCACATCACATCACATCACATCACATCACATCACATCACATCA
>JANHMN010000009.1:37461339-37477487 GCA_030674055.1 Rhabdomys pumilio
CACATCACATCACATCACATCACATCACATCACATCACATCACATCACATCACATATCATTGGTATATCTTGAATTTAGCCTTTTAGTTAGATGTACACTGGTCTTAAGTGTCCTTATCTTTGATTTAGAAACTCACCTGCCATCATTTTCACCAATGATCAATGTTAGAAGGACATGTGCCTCAAGACACACTCCTATTTAAACTGTTGGAGTAGAATTAAGTTAGCCAGTAAGTGGCAGGGTTTTACCACTCTGTCTTTGTTCATACAGAACTTCAGATAACAAACAAATGAACTTTCAAGTACTTAGGAATCTGTTAAGAAATCTGGAGTTTCCCAAGTGAAATAGAGTCACTAAGTGTTGGTAAAATCCAACTGACTTTCAGCATCAAATAAATGTAGGGAAAGATGTTGTGATTTTTAGAACTGATGAACACTTGTGGCTGTTTACATGGCTTGCTTTGATTCTTTTAAACTGATCAAAAGGAGTGGGTGCTGCATGGACTAGCTATTAACTTATCTTTAAAAAAAAATCCCATAATGATTATGCTCATTTTAAGAGCATTAGTAGGTTTTGTTCACAAAATTAAGAGGGAGATGGATTTTACTAACGCTCTATAATCATTTTGTTAATCAAAATGATTGCCAGCAATCTTCTAGAAACTAAACTGATTTGCTCCGGAATGGATTGAGCATCGCGGTGGCTCACAGTGCCACTTGGCAAAAAAAGATAATTGCATATGATTTTTATTTAGTTTACTAATTTTATTTTTATTTCTGTTTATTCATCTTGTTTTCATTTACTCCAAAACATTAAAATATTCTTCTAGCATATTGTTTGGCCTCGTTTGCTACTTAATTCAATATCTCCATTTGCTTGATTATTTTTTTTTTAATTTTGCACTCATAATGATTAATAATCTCTCATGAATCAACGGTTTATTTCAAATGATGAAAGCAGGCTTGTATCATTTGTGCAGTGACTTCAATATGTATCCTCTTTTGGTTAGAATTTTTGACAGTGTAGTTACAGTGTGTTCACATGATACTAATTTTATATATGCTTGAACAATGTGTTTACCTTTCGAGTATTGTTTCTGATAACCAAAAGTTATTGGAAATTATTCTAATATGATAATATACCATTTAATACTGAAGGCTTAACTCACTTTGAAACAAATCTTCGTTTCGATAATGGCTGGCTTGTCTACCTTCACTGCTCTACAAAACATTGTCGGGGCTCATCTTTCTGAGTAGCAATTACAAAGCCCAGAAAACTGTTTAGATGAATTTTTAAAAACCCAATTTAAAATTACATACAGAATACACAATACATCTTGTCCAATTGCTTTGTTGCCTTTATTCCTCTGCATTTTGTTCTCTCAGTAACAATTCACTTTTCATTGCCCCACAGTGAGTAAGAGCAAGTTTTGTATTGGTTTGTGCAATTCTTGAGCATTCAGACACAGGTGAAGTATTTTCGGAATCAATACGGCAGAATTGTGTTTACGATGGCCTGTTCACACACCATTGATGCTTTCTGACACATTGGACAAAACATTCCTTTTCACTGCTGCTTAAACAAAAGCACATGGGGCACCCTATCTGCAGTGAAGTTCCATCAGTCTGTACATGTGCAAAAGGGGAATGCAAAGACTTGCACTTGGGAAGACTGTACCCTAGTCTTTCTGGAGAGGAGATTCAGTTTGCAATAAAGATCTCTCAACAGAAGTGTCTGCAGTAGCCTTGGCTCTGGGCAGACAGAAAGGGCCCCCTGTTTATCTGACTTACAAGCCACTTGCAATTGTTTAGAAGGCCAGGTTAATGATGTTATCATTTAGCAGCTCCAGATATGATTTAGCTTGTTTGCTTGTTGAAGAGTATTGTGCAAAACTGACTTTGAATTGTTTCTACTGGACACGATATGTGTCAGAACTGCTTAAGCTTTTCTCCCTATTTGTTTTGGCTTTTCTCACACCTCAGAAATCACTTTTAACTTTCCAAAGACATCTCACTTCTACAGCTCATTCTTAGAATCTTTTATGTCATGACATAAAGTGTAACAAGGTGAAATTAGAATATTTATGCACAGGACATTGTACTTTCAAAGTATATAAGCCAGCCTTGGTAAAGTTCATTATCAAGATTTCCCGACATGATAAATTTGGATGATACATTTTATTTTATATAGTGCTTGAGGTTGAAACCATGGCCTCATACAAACCAGTCTGCTCCCACTGAGTCACACCCCCAGATTGGAACTAGTATCATTGTTCGTTAAATAAACACCCTTTAGTTACTGAGAAGTTCTTACCTACAAAAGAAATTAAAAATGATTATTGACTATGAGAATAGAAAAATATTTCTAACCTCCTATATTTTAGAGAATTTGTTACTCAATTTTTAAATTAAAAAAGTCACCATACAAATGTGTGAGACCTAAAATATACTAAGATATTAAAACTATCACCAATATATTATCATCTGAAATAGATGATTTGGGGAACAGATTTTATAGTGCCGTATAAAATGGAGCATACGAATATATCTAAAAGGAAAATGGCTTTTCCTTTGTCTGGTTTTCCATGGAAACACAGTGAATCTGCTAGGAAAATCTTCCAGACCATTTTTCTCCCTTGAGAATTAAGCATACATTTTTTAAATTATAATTTATTGTAAAAATGTGAACGTATCAGTAATCTGTCTGTGACTTGGAATCTTGACATGGACTGCATGTAATTTGTTATGATGTGACGAATATTTTACTTGAAATCTTTGCTTTTGAGTTTTCTCAGCGGTGCAAATAGTGTTGATGCTCTGCTTAGCCTTGTGAGCAAAATACATTGCCATTGATCCAGAAGAAAAATTACAGAGAAGAGCAGCGAACTACAAAGTCCTGACTTCCTAACATAAGAAACATGTAAACAGTCTGTATCAACACATGGAGTCAGAGTCTAGGCTCTTTATAACACATGTGAATATTTTGGGCACATCGTTTTTCAGCACTACACAATCAGAACACAGCCCAAAATAGAGATGGGAGAACACGAAGACCTGCTCCATGAAATGTGTGTTAGGTTTTATGTGGTGTTAACAAGGTGACTCTGATGGAAAATGTAGTCTGTCTTAGTTTAAGTCGGAAGCACAAAAAAACGTTTCTTTCTGCACAGCAGACTTCAGCACTGAGAGATCAGAGAAACAACTTGATCTGCATTGTGACTGCAGGCCAAAAGATTTCACGGCATCCCTGCCTCCGTGCGAGGCCTTATGTGTCTTTAATGGCATTTAAATTATAGTCCTCTGTCACCACGCAGTCAAAACACCACGTCATGTTGGACACCACATTGCAATCAGTCAGAATGTCGCAATTAAAGAATCCATATATACTTGCCCTTGTTTTTCTCTTCTGATCGAAAAAGAGAACTATCTTTTAAACTAGTCTATAGTTGAATGCATCAAGATGGACAAAGGACATGCTTTTATGTATAGATTTTCCTTCCCTGGTGTAATATAATCCTCTCATAATTTTATTTTAGTATTCCCAACTATTTAATATGTCACATGTGTGTTACACTTATACATGACACATGAAAATTAAAAGATCAATTACAAGAATTTTGTTTTATTCTCAAAACAAGATATTTGACATAAAGCCTTCTTATACTAGAATAGGTATTAAATATAAAGAAAAGGCACCAAACTCTGAATTCTGGAATGGCATTCAGTACAGATGGCGTGTTTCAAATGTCATACAAGAAACGAGTTTTAATTGGAATGTGTACTTTTAACATAATGTTTATTATAGTGACTTCACAATAAAACCCTTCTGAAAATTAGCATTTCAAGATACACAAAAAGATGCTACATATTATATAAAAGCGCTATACATCCACCTCACTCAATGGTTTATGTAATTACACATGTATCTATACATCTGTACCATCAGTGAGCAAAGACTAGAACTAGCTTCCAGGAGCACGAGCCACCTTCGTAACTGGCTGGAGAGCTTTGCTTTCACTCTTCATAGTGCAATATGGAATTAATGTATTTGCAAGAGGAATTTTAGGTTGCTCACGAAATAATGAGGTTTTTACATAATATGCTTGCCCATTTTAAAACTCAGGTGGAAAATAACAACTATAATACTCTGATGGGAGGATTTTTTTGTTTTGTTTTAATTGTCATTGTTGTTTTGTTTTCTGAAACTCTCTTAAGTAAGCTTTAACTGAGAAGACTTATACCAAAACATGTGTCATGTGCGCCTCAGTTTTGGAAAAAGTGATTCACTACAATAAGTGGATTCCTACACTTCTAAAAGTTCTAAGATCTGAGCAATATTCTCTGTTTCTGTCTCTGCCCCCCAACCCCTGGTATGGGTGTGTGTGTGTGTGTGTGTGTGTGTGTGTGTGTGTGTAGAAAATTACATTTTAAGCAGTATGAAACATGGAAATAAAAAGGATAACTGTACAGATAGTTCTCAACCTGGGAATGTCTAAGATCTTACAACATTATTTCACCTTTCTAAGAAACCTGTAAGGAGTGACAGACATATTTATTGAGAAGAAGGACAATTCAGTTCTTTCTTCTACTGAACTGGGTTAAATGCGCACACACTGAATTAATGGTTGGCAAAATAAATCATGACAAATATTTTAGTTACAGATTTTTTTGAGCTAAATAGAGCCACACAATATAATGTTTTAATTAAAATACAATTTTCTTTTGTTAGAAGCAATGGACAAGAAGGAATAGCCATATCTGGAAGTGAAATCAGAGAGAGGAAACTCTTAATGTGTGGGGAACTTTAGACTATGACTCTCCTCCCTCTACCTACTCTCCTAGGTAGGATTCAGGCTAGATTTTTTTTCTGGAAGTCCATTACACTTATATATTCAGCAATATATAAATACAACCTGCCTAGCTACTTGTCTCTTGCTGTTTTAATGTTAGTTATGTCTCTTATATTATTTTGTTCTGTGTCATGGTATCAGCATGAAACTCTCTTGGCCTAGAACTCATTATGTAAACCAAGCTATCCTGAAACTCAGAGAGAACTGCCTGCCTCTGCCTCCTCAGTGTTGGAATTAAAGTCATATATTGCTATACTTAAAGGATTGGAGTGCATACAGGAAAAGTAAAACCTTTTAGAATAATGTAATATGAAACTCAACAAGGCTTTCTTTAAATTTCTAAAAGAATGAAATATGTTTGTGCACATGAATACATATTAGTAGCTACTTGAGTAATTTTATAAAGCCTTATCCAAATCCACTTTTCATTATATGAGGTCAATGCTAGTAGAATTTGCACTTAATATGAAAAATATAATTTAATGCTACTAAGCATTTATTTAAAGAACAGCTCAAATTACCATCCAACTCTAGAACATTGCTGCTTTTCCAAAGAACTGCATACCATTACAACATCTGCCCAGTGCGACACATCAGCTGCCATTGCACTCTGTGTATCTATGAATCTGACTACTCTGTAACATCATGTAAACAAGTCTATAGCCATTTGATTGGCTCATTTCAATTATCACAAGGCACTCATATTTGATTCACTTGGAAGAAGGATATTTTTACTTTAATTGACTCATTGACTCATTCCAATTATTACAAGACCCTTAATTTTTATTCATTTGGAGGAAGAATAGCTTTCCTTTTCTAGACTAAATATATATATATACCATTCATCCAAATCACTAACTCTTAGCCTGTCATGAAAATGCTGGTAAGAAACAAACAAACAAACAACAACAACAACAACAACAAAGCACCAAAATAGTTGTTAAATCTTTTATTTTCAGTGCTTTTTGGCTGTGAAGATTCTTTTGTAAATTTGCATATGTCAGTATAGAGCACCTGCGGTCTTGTCAGTACGAGGGTATGCGCACCTGTGATCTTGTCAATATCAGCACCTGTGATTTTTACAATAGGAGGCCCTTTTATCTTGTGATTTTGTCCTTATGAGCACCTGTAATTTTTGTCACTACAAGGGTCTGAGCACCTGTGTTTTTGCCAGTATGAGCACCTGTGATCTTGGTTTTAAGGTTTTTTTAGTAATACTTTTTTTTGGATTGACAGAAAGCAGGATCCTGACCATTGTTTATAAGTTTTTAAATTTTAAAATATTTTCTGACATCTATGTTTCTATTTTTCTAATGACTAAAACTTGAGTGTTGATGTAATATTCATTCTGATATTCTTAACTTCCATCTTGTAAAACTGGGAATTCTCCCTAATAACATGACCTTGTGCATTTTATAGAGGGAATTCTTGTTTCTTCTTCAAATGATGGAGTGCATTTATATGAAATAGCCATCATAAAAGTATCGTATACTTTTTAAGATATTCACTATAGTCTATAAGTTAATAAATACTGGATAGGTAAATCCACAGATGTCTATATAGATCAACTATTACAGAGTTTCATTTGTCCTTTCTTACCCATTGTAGCAGAGAGTAAAGAGAGATTTTGAAAAGATAAGTGCCATTCAATCCATCCCTTATTAAGGGACAAAGACAGAGTGCCAGCTCATGCCTTTCTTCTATCAAACTCATTTCAAGCACAATACATTTCAGTATCCTTCTGCAGAGTGAATTCTCAGAAAAACACTACAGTAGATTACCGTGCACTTGGCTTGCACATCTCCAGAGAGATGATCTCTGAAAGATTGAATCATGTTTGTGAACTTCACAGCTAACAATTTGTTTGGAGTGCTGGTTCTCTCTGTTGTCTTTTCCCTGTCATCCGTGTGATGCACAGCTGCCACTGGTTTCACTGAAGTTAATTTACCATGACAGTTTTAAAAGATAGGTCAAAGCCTTGTAAACAGAATGACACTTAAATAGATTATGTCAAGTATGCAACATGCTGTATATTAAATGTTTTCTTTATTTTGCTTTATTATGATGCTCAGGCTGACCTTGAACTTTCAATCCTCTTGGCTCAGCATCACAGTGCTTTATTACAGAGCGGCACCGTGCCTACCTCAACATAACCCATTGGATTGTTTCTTTGTGTGTTTGTTTGTTTTAAGACATGGGCCCCTGTATTCCAGGCTGGCCTAGAGCTCACTCTGGAACTGATTCTTCAGCTCCCAGCTCCCAAGTGCTAGGATCGTTAGGTGTGCACCACCTCCCTGCAATTCTTTGATCAGGAGTGTAAGCCTCCTGTTTGGTATGTGTTGGGTTTAAGAGCAAAATATTTAAACCTTAGTCTCATTGCCTTTAAGAAGAGCTGTTGAAAGACATTTCTTTAAGTATGGGCATACAGATCCAAACAGGTTTGGAGAATTAAAAATTTTCCCTACTACAGTACACTTGAGGATCTTCCAAAGTACCTGTCCATGAAGAAGTTCAGTCTTTATCACCAGAACCGTTTTTTCATATGGTTGCTATTGAATTTCCCAGAATAGAAATGCTATTCGTGCTTGCACACGCCGAGCCAAATCCAGATTTGGCTTCTTCCCTATTGGTTAACCCAGTTCCATGTCAAACAACTGGACTATCATTTTTTCACCCACAAATGCAAATGAACAGGCACAATGGTAATGAATTTGTCTTTTTCTTTATATGACTGAAAAAGTCCAAACACTAGTCATTTCCTCAACACGTCTTCCCTTGTAATAGCCTTCCACATAGAAAAGAGAACAGGCAATGAGAGCACTAAATAATTTAATTAATAACAAATAATTTATGTGATGCATAATTCATAATATATTCATGAAGTACATTTAAAAAAACCTTCTAGACCACTATCATCCAAGAGGCTTATTAAGGAAATAAATATTACAGTTACTTTGCTCCTTACTACATATTCTATATGACAAGTGTCCTTGTTACATGTACAACCACAGGGCTCCACCCAGACACCTTCACATGGGAATCCCAGGCTCTGATCAGCACTCCCTGAAATTCCCATAGTCTCTGACTGAGCAAGAGTCTTAGGTCAATTTTGATCTTCTTTGATTAATGTCAATTCCTCCAAATTTTAATTAATTAGTACAAGAGAATACAATGCTAACTGCTAATGGCAGGCTAAAATGTACAATGACAATTATGATAATAATAGTAACAACCCAGTGATAAAATAATAGAAAAGTTGTTTTATTCGACGAAAAATGAAAATAATGCCAAAATAGTTTAGATAAAATACTTCTGATATAATTATTAGATATACAAACATTCTGAAATATTAATACAGCAAATTTCATTTCCAAAGAAGAATAGCTATTCGGTCTGATTCTTTTCTCTTTTAAATAAAAAAAAAGAAGGTTATCTAATATGGGCCAAGTGCTTCATGGTGACTTTCTGAGTTTGCTCATTTGTTTTCCCAGAACTAGTGGCTTCTCAGACATTAATTTGAAGAGGCCAGCCACTGCCAACTTATTTAGTGATTGGTTTGAGTGAAGGTACTCCTCTAAATTCCACTTGTTTTAAAGCTTTAGGGGCATATGGGTCTTTATATATTAATACACTGCCTTTCACTTTTAAAAAATTGCTTTATAAAAGCACATACAACTCAAGACCAAAGTGATTTTTTAATTAAAAATATCAAATCGAAGTAACTTAAGATACATATTCTATAACATTATGAGGTAGTTAGGTAAAATGGGACTTTAAAGGGAATGCATGCAGTTGACTTAAAGAGAGGAAGGAATAGGAAAAGGAAGAGATAATGGGGGGATTCCATATCTGTCATCTTTCATGAACTGTAAGGACTTGAGGTGATGGAAATCCAAGCATGTAATTGACATGCCAACTCATTTTATTTCTAGGGAACTCATTGCTTAAGGCATAAAAATATTATTAAGCATGTATGTACATGTCACTATAAAATAGATTTGGTCCTATATTTACATATGTAACTTTGTAAGATGAAGCATTGGTATGATTCCATTGGTTTTTTTATATATATAAATAACCACTGTAATACACAATTAATTTCAGCACTTATTGCATTGGCAGTATAGTTATGTCTAGAGTTTATCCCTGTAGTGCTAACATAGTTTGTCTTGGACATTTTTCTGGAATGCTGGAGGGCAGAGTATGTAACTGAGTTTGCTCTCTAAGTCAAGATCATCTTGCCTGAAGTTCACCCTCCCAAATACTGGGATTTCAGTTATGTATTACCATGCTTGGATGTGCTGAATTAACCTACTTACATTTACATATTACTAATTTGATTAACTTAGTATAAATTAATATAAAGTTTAAATTTGGAAGTAGTCACAATTTTGTAAATGGTCAAAATCCAGAAATGTAGGTATATTTAGGTACTTTGAGACAAAAGTAAAAGCAAAAACAAAAATAAAAAAGAAAAAGAAAAAACAAATAAAAACTTTAGAAGCATATCTCTAGTAAAATTTTAAGGCATTCTCCTGGTGATTAACAGAAACTATACTGTTTGTAGTGAAATTCTCTTGTAAATGTACTAGCACGCTACTGGTCATGTCAATTGTATAGAATGACTGTCCTCCACTCAAAGTGAAGGGCATGCATGGCTCACCCCGCAGGAGAGTCAACAAAGAATACCAGGCTGTACAATGACCATAGAAGATGAGCTCTAAAGAAAGCTTTGTGGGATTTCCACACAGATGGCTGCTCCAAAGCATAAATAAGAATGAGCAGGAGAAGGAAGAGCAGAGAGAAGGAAGGGAAGAGCAAGTCCATGTGTGTTCACAGTGTGTTCTCATAAGCCCCCTTCTCATTCTTTAATGTCTTGACCATTAAGAAGGTGAATTAGAGGAACCTTCTGTTCCCTCTGTAACTGATGAACTCACATACTAACACTGTTCTAGGAATCTAACCAGTCCTTTAACATTCCTATTGTCTTTACTGTCCTGTCATTTTGACAGGAAGTTGCTGTGTTTATCTATCTAAGATGAGCTACATGAGCAACGGCTACAGTGTTTCCGTAGGGGGCGGGAAATAGAAGGGAGGCAGGAAGTAGAGGAGAGACAGGAAGGTTTTCCAATGCTGGCCTTAACATCTTTGAAATTTTGTCTAGTAACTTTTCAAAGCCACACCTGTTCCTTGTCCACCTTGCCTTGCAAAAAATCCTTGTCAAAGAAAGAATTATAGAATGAGAAACTGATTCATTCCTGCCATAAGCTATCATGTAGCTTTAGAAAACTATGCTCGGTTCAGGTGACTGTAGAAGCTGTCTGTATATTCTGCTGCCTCTTGAGCAGGACCCAAACTCTCTTCCTAGGTATCAAAGCGTTTCGTTTCGTACATATTTTAAGTTCAGGCTTAGCAGTTTCAGTAACCCTCCTGCCTCTCCTCTCTGTGCCCAGACACATGGATCTCAGGGATATGTGCTGTTTCTCTAATGAACTGTGGATCACCCCAAACCCTCGCTATGCTCAACAGTTCGCTCCCTTTGGATCGCTTCAACGCTTCATGGTAGATCATTTCTATTCATCTCTTTAGTGAATCAAAGTGGCTTAAATTGCTCCAAATTGCTCAAAAATAAAACCAACCATTGAGATCTTTTTCTTCAAGAAGTCAGCATTTACAGAAATATCTATGGCAGCAAACTATATCACAATTAGAAAAATATTAGGAAAATATTTAGAGTTCCTAGTCAGATATTTCTATATTGCAGCAAAGGTGACTGAGTAATGGGGGGAGGGGAGAGATTATCCAAAGCTACATAGTTCTAAATGAAAGGAGCAGGAGGTGTAGGTTCTTTTTTCTATGTGAGTCTCTGCAGTGGTGATTACAGCAGCCTTTGATTCAGACAGTTCTCAACCTGACCTCGGGAAACCTGTTACCCTCTCTGCAATTATATTTAAAACTGAGGATAAAAATACACGATCCAGAGAAGTCACCGTCTCCTGTTAAGCCTGTATACCATGTATCCTTGCTTGCAGAGAGACCTGAAGCTTCTCGTAGAGCCGTGGTTCATCATGGGTGGCAGAGGTAGACTTATTGAGTGGTTCTATTTTAAGTGCCCTGTCAGGACCTGGTTATTTGGAACTATTTACTTAACTGATGTGTGCCTACTTTCTCCTTGGTAAATTAAAAATCATTGGCTTATTTAAGGCACTTTACTGTGTTTGAGCAGAAATTCCTATCGCACACTGGAAATACAGCAGTGAAGAACAAAATATAAAGCTGCCACTATGATAGAAGACCCTTTCTCACAGGACACACAGACGGTCAACAGACAGACTAGTGACCCCAGCCTTATGTAGCACCCAAATCTTAGTGTGTACCCTGTCTTCCTAAATGTTCTTCCTATAAACGTGTTGGGGTGAGTTCCTTCTGTGTGTCAAGTTCATACTGAAAACTCATGTAGTTTGGTATTAACTCGACCCTCATTTCATTTCATACTGTCTCCTCTGCATTGTTATTTGGAATCTTTAGTCGTTGTTTGGCTTGACACACTGTGTGTTTTAATTTTCTCTTTCTCACTGGTTTGTGCTTGGTTGTGTTCCAAAATTTTAGGGGGAAGAGCTTGTCATATCTGTGCACATACATGTGCACAGGTCATCTTATATGTACATAGATAATATATGTTATACATAATTTATTATATATATAAGATAAGCTTGAATAATTTATAGACAATGACTGTCTTAGTAATTATAATTAATAATTATAATATCTAGTATAATGGCTTGTGGTGATGTATGGGACTGAGCACAGTAGAACAGAGTCAATTCATAGTTAAAAGGACAGGGCTTCTGTTTCTTTTGAAACCATGAGCTAAGACACAAAGGGTCATGCTGGATCAGAGGCATGAATGAAGTAAGAAAAGCCAGTCTAGCTAGTGGTTCAACATTCTAGACCAAAAGATGGCAAGTGTCAAGGGGCCAAGGGTGCCCTCTGCCTAGCATGCTCTGTTAATGGCCAGGACATCTTACAAATGAAGCAGAGAAGACAGAGAGACAAGAGGAAAAAAACCACCAATAAAACTGAACAACAAAAAAATACAGAGAATTCATGTCATCCAGGGACTTTGATTTGAGAAGATAGCCTACCAAACAGAGGGGTAGGAGCTACAGAGAGGTTCTCTGCGTTTTCAGTGCAAGAGATTTGGTATATGTGATGGTGTTGGAGAGAGAAAAAAGCATGCCATTGTCTTCCTAGCTGTGTGATTAATAACCACCACAGCAGGCACAAAGACTTCCACACAGGACTGAGGATAAAAAGGAGCTGTGTAAGGCTCTACTAAGAGAGTACACACAGATGAATAATGAGACCGTTTATAATCTTATTGTATAAAATGTTAACTGAGCGTGGTAGCATCCACACATAATCCGAAAGATCATTCCATATCACAGGTTGTGAAAGTTTATTCACTTCGAGTTATTTTAAATGCTCACTTATTGAAATAATTTTTTTTCGCCAAGTATATTATATTGTTGTTTGAGCATATAAACACTCCAATACACTGGAAGTCTGGTCAAAGAGTCCCTACCTCTTTAAAAGGAAGTGCCTTGGAACAAATGTTTTGCAGAGCTTGACCACTTAGGTCTGTTGTGATATTTTCATGTGTACCCTAAGCAAGAAGGCAAGGGATGAATATAAAATTTATGCTTCAGTATATATATTTATTAAAATTATTTCTTATTAATTTTTGCATTCGCCACATTTTCTGTTTTCAATAAAGATCATGGCATCTTGAAAGAGAAAGTTCTCAACTCACTTAGTATCCTCCTGCAAGGTGAGCAGACCACAAGGCTTCCAAAAACAGAAACCACTTCCCTGGAAGATTTTAGATCAGAGGCCACGCCTGTGTATCCTTCAATTCTTGTGTACCAGTGACCATAATGCGCCTAGAAGATTTTGTGAAAGAAAAAACCATATACTGCATTTAGGTTCAATAAGTGTTACAGAAAAATAGAAACAAAATCTGCATGGAGTTAGTAGAGACTATGTAGGCTTTTAATTATGATCCTAGGCCAAAACGATTAGGCAGACTGCCTGCTGTACATTATAAATTAATTCCATTCATTATTTCCCTACTTCGAGTTTTGGCTGGCCTAATTAATGTCTGTTATATAATTCAGGCTTTGAGCACCTCCCTGTAAGGCCCCTAATCACCTGGTGCAGAGGCCCAGTGCAGACAATTGCCTAGGCCTCCCAGAGTCTGACTTAGACAGACTTGAGCCTCTGATTTATGGGCCAGCCCTCCTGAAGAAGAATGCATAGTCAAGACAAAGCTCAGCCTCAGGCAGATTGTGTGTCTGGGTCCTCCAGTGTGTTGCCTAAAAGCTGTCACCAGAGAGCTGAGTCTCTGAAGTGACCCTAAGTCAACATGCCCAGCCTTCTTCAGCCTCTGGGGTTCCACTTATCCTGTGCTCTGAACTCTGACCTGAGTGTAGGGTTAGTAGTAACTACCTCAGCTAGGTCCTCAGCTGATCAATGAGAAAGACAGACAGGCAGCTGAGTCCCTCTTGCTATCCAGAAACTGATTGATCAGCTTCCTGGGAATGGAAAGTAGTTAACTTGGTATAGTACTCATTTCAAATGAAAAAAGTTACATATTCTATCTGACCTCTTCATTTCAGTTCATGTAGTGATGTGTAAAAATTATTTGCAAAGAATTATATGTTAACAAAACTAATAATGTCCTTCCTGACTTCAAGGCAAATGTACTTATGACCTGGAAATTAATTTACCATCTTATCAGAAACTCAGACATAAAAATCCAGCCCTCTATGTTCACTGACCCTGCTGGAAATGCATATTTCTGCTGCAGGTGGCACACAGGGTTTCCATTCCTGATAAGACACAGATTTGAGCAGTTCGGACGCTAGAATGAACTTTGGGCCTGACCAGATGGAGCCACCGAAAACTTGCTTTATTCATGCTTCATACTTCTCAATTCTATTGTTCTGTTTTCAGCCTTACAGGAGGTTTTGTGTTTTGAGAATCCACTGATGTGAATGCTGCTGGGTTAAAGGCTTGAGATGAACCCAGTCACAAAATAAGCTTCAGTTCAGCGTAACAGTCAAGATAATACCTAAGTCCAAATTGATAATGAAGATATGTCTTATGGACCACTCCATGGTCCTGTAAAACTGAAATATTTTCCCATCAGTTCAGAGCATAATAAAAGGTGTAATTTAGATAATATTTTTAGGTTTAATGTGTGTTTCTGCAAGTTTACTTCTCTATTTAACTCTTGATTTAACCTTTTACCTTACAGGTGTTGAAAGAAAGGAAACAGTTTCAATTAAAGGATAGGAAGAGAAGGGGAGGAGAAGAAAGAGGAGGAGGAGGAGAAGGAGGAGGAGGAGGAGGAGGAGGAGGAGGAGGAGGAGGAGGAGAAGGAGAAGGAGGAAGTGAGGAGAGAGGATTATTCAAAGATTTAAGAACCAGAAAACACTTTTATTTTTTGAATATGAGCATATAACTCTGTCCTAGAAATAATCCATTAAGCAAACATGCTCTTCGGAATGAAAGACACAAACTAGACACTGATACTTTGTGACAGTTTGAGATCAAACGTATTTGCCTATGGCTCTCTGGGCCAGGCAAGGGAGGCTGGGGCTAGAGATGCTAGCATTCCACAGGGCACTGCTGTGATGACATTGATCTAAAACAACTCTGAAGTTTCAGACATTTAAATGCATTTGTGAAGCAAAAGGGAAATGCCATTAGAGGTGAGGAAGAAACACACACTGTCACAAGAAACACAAAACTCTACCTGTTACCTCTGAGCCGAACTAACAGAAATAAACACGTAAGAAGACTTTAAATGTGGAATGGAACTGGTAAAATACCATACAGCCTAACCCATGCATTTCACGAAGCACCAGTGGGGACAGGGGTTCAAGACGATCAGGAGCAGTGGCTCGTGATTATGCAGTCACCCCTCACTTGTGATCGATTTTTGTGGAACTTTATGCAAGTTACTTACATTGTCTAAGTCTCGACTTCTTCTTTCAGGAAAAAACAAACAAACAAAAACTAGACGTGATGATAAAACTGAAAATCTAAGTACTCGTCTGTATTGACGGTAAATGCAAACTTAAGTGCAGCTCCCTTCATTAAAACTTGACACTTTGTCATTAGCTTATAATTATTCATGTGGAACTTCACAAGTTTTCCTGATTGAATGTATATGTTTCTATTCGTAACAAGTGGTAAATAATCCAAATTTCTACCCATATTTAGTTGAAAGTCTACAGTGAATATGGTGTCTACCAATCTAACCTAGAAAGGTTTTTGTCAAGTAGCTACCTGTCATGTGTACAGTTTCTCAAATAAAATCAAACCCTTTGTATAACTTTGACTCTCACAGAGGAAAACAACAATCAAGGTTGGCTTGATTTCCTGTAATCTAATAATAGATCTGGTATCGAATAAGATCTGTTTAATAACCAGTGAGTTGATGACTATATCTATATCAACTATATCTATATCTGTCTATAGCTATGTATCTATTGATATATTATTCCAGTCAACTCCATGACTGCCAAGGCAGAAAAAAAATGCAAGCTCATCTTAGGCATCAACACTTTAGAGCAGAAAAAGGAAGATTCCACTGCACAAGCAGATCTTAACACACCAGAACTGGCATCCTGTCTACTGAGCTCCAACTCTGAATTCCAGGAAGGTCCCACGTTCAGCTTAGCTATTTATTCAACCTTTGTGTCCCTTGATACTTTGCTTCTTTTTAATTTGGGAGCTATTGTGAGACAGATTCTTACTGTGTAGCCCAGGTTAGCCTTCAATTCAATACCAGATCCTCCATTCCTTGCCTCCTTGAGGCTAGGATTACAGGCACATCCACCAAGTGTGGTTCCCTTTGAGGCCCTGAGCTTTTCCAGATCCAGAGGAACTATCCCATCTGTTGTCAGCACCTTGCCAGCATCTGGCACCTTGCCAAGTTTGAAAGCCTCTATTTAATTTCCTCCTCTCTTTTTTCTGTCCTTTCCTTCCAGTGTCTTCCCCTCCCTTCACCTCTTCTTGCTGTCTTTCCACTAAGAAACATATTTAAGCAAAGGGAGCTTCCTATTGAAGAAGAGTGGCAAATGTTGGCCTGCTGATTAAATTAGTAGTGGAAGTTTTCATGCTTACTTCTGCACATAAGTGGAGTGCTCCTGTTTTGCTCTTCCTGTTCCTGAAGCACTCCTGTGTGTGTGTGTGTGTGTGTGTGTGTGTGTGTGTGTGTGTGTGTGT
>JANHMN010000009.1:37477497-37519167 GCA_030674055.1 Rhabdomys pumilio
TGTGTGTGTGTGTGTGTGTGTGTGTGTGTGTGTGTGTGTGTGTGTGTGTGTTTAAGGTTTTGTGGCAATTTTCTCTGCTTATGCCATGTGAGGTATCCCAAAGCAAATTGCAAAGCCAGAAGGGTAACCCCACTACCTCCTCCAAGTTTATCTTTATTCCTGCAGAAAATCTCTTCCAGAACAGCTGTTTTTATATAGCTCTCTGCAGCATCCCTAAAACTATAAAAATGAACACTGAGGTCTGAGGACATATTCCATATTACATGTATAAAAGGATGAAAATAAGTTCTACGAACATCATTATGCTGAACTCAGTCATAGTTTCCTTCACATAGAAGCATTCTGTCACATGTGGATTAACTGCAAAGGCTCGGACTTCTGCAGCTTCATCCACTAAGAAACTTTGAATACATGTGTTTTTCCTCTCTGTCCCCACCATGCAGTAGACACATGTGACTGTACTAAAGAAAAAAGTCATGTTTGGAAACATATGCTGTTTACAAGAGTGTGAATGTACTGAATTTTAGGGGACAGATGTTTTTAATTTCCAGTATGTTGTGTGTATCTTAATTCCATTACTTCTCCAAAAGTATTCCAAATTTATAATAATGAATGTACGTCTAATTTTAAAATTTTACTGTCCATTCCAATAACATATCATTAGTGACTATAAAGGCTTAAAAAATGTATGCTTTCAAAATAATGCTGCTTGCAGTAAAGTAAAAATTATGACTAAGGGCTGAAGAAAATTGGGGTCTTTTCCATTCTTTTTTCCATATGCCTCCAGTTATTTCCCATAACAGGAATGAGAGCTTATTGGTTGGTACCCCATCTCTCCAAGGAAAATTTTTAGCTCTCTGATATAAATTATCTAATGTCAGAGAAATGATAATGGAATGCCCTCAAATGTTTTCATCATATCATGGGATAATTAGGATAATGTAAAAGATATCTCCTGGTTTTGTTCATTTGGAATGCTTCAGGTTGTAATGTGATTTTGATGGACACTGAAATCAGGATTATTTTCTAAAATTTAATAATTCATCTCAAAGTTCATTTTGCCATACTTCAAGCAATGCCATGCAGAGTTAATAATGTGGAACTATTAACAAATGAGTTTTTAGCTTAACAAGCTTCCACTTAGTAAGCATTTTCTTACTTTACAAAGTAAAAAAAAATACATTTTTAAAATGTTACTCCTGAAACCGTGGAGTTTTTGTTTGTTTGTTTTTGTTTGTTTTGTTTTTAACCAGAAAATAAAGCCTAAAAGTAAACTGACATATAGTATATTTTCAAAACTCTTTCTCCAGGGTAACAATGCCCTGAATTTCATCATGACTTCTCTTAGTTAAATATAAGGTTTAGGGAGAAATTAATTGGATCGCACAAGTCAGTCAATGTGTTTGAAGCAATGTTGGGGAATCCACTTTTTTTAGTTGACTAATTTGGTTTGTTGCCCTAAATTTCTTCCTTTGACAAAAAAGCAGAAATGCAATGTAACATTAAGAAATACAACTTTAAGAAGATATGAGGACCACAAGTTACAGTGTAAATTGGTGTCTTGGAAACGATGCTTGTGAAAAGATGAAAGAGGAGACTATGTTACAGTAATACTCAGGCTGAGCTGGGGGAGAAGGGTCATCTGCAAATGCACATGAAGAGGACAGAAGAGGATGGCACGTGTCACCTTTTATGAATTTTTGACTTATTTTTTGAAACAGGGTGTCTCATCAAACCTGAAACATACCATTTTGTCCAGGTTGGTTGGCCGAATACTCCTAGGACCCACCTATCTCTGCTCCAACTTGGGGTTACAGGCATAAATAATCATGTTCAATTTTGACATGAGCACTGGGTATTTAGTTCAGGTCTTCTTGCTGTGAGCAAACACATTTACTCCCCTGAGTCGTATCCATAGACTTGCTCATTAATTTTTAGACATTGACATGAACTGAATTTAATACAAATAAAAGAATGGAAACATAGATTCTAAGATAAAGTATTTTTATTTTATTTTACTTTATTTTCTTTTTTATTTTCAATGGCCTTTCTGTTGGTATCTACACCCCAGTGTAGTTCACGCAGGGTAGGCGGGACCTTAGTAGTGAAGTTAGCTCTTTCAACAGCCTTCATATGTAGTTGTGTGGTATGGAGACTAAAGACTAAAGAGGCTCTGTCTGTCTGACATTCAGATATTGATGTGTGCCAGGGAATCAAGGATGAAGCAACAATTATCTATTGAGCACCTACTCTGTTCTAAAAATTATATTACCCTGGGAAAATAATACTCTATGATCCCAAGAATTTCACATCAAAAAAAAGGACAGGCTTGGATAAGGGTCTTAGACATCTCTTTCATTTTGAGAAAAACATTTCAGAGAGAGATAAGTGACTTTGAAGTCAGAGTCTAGATGCCTTTGACCTTTTATCCTCAACCTACTCAAGTAACATATTCTTCCCTCATTTTAAATGTCACCTGGAAATATCAAAAGACATTTAAGTTTCAAGGTGCATATATCCCATGTAATTTGCATAGATTTCTTGGGTAATTTTGAAGAAATATGTTTGTCTAATATTGACAAGCACAATAGTGTTAAGTATAGAAGTAAATACATTTTTAGACATTTGATAAAAGGAAGGAGGGACTCGACACACGTAATCCCTATCTCATCACTACTTTAAGCTTGTCCAGAATTATTCAATATTCTCGATTCAATGCCAATTAAACTATTGAATAAGTGCAATTTTTAGAAAGGAATGTTTCTCTTTATCCTCTGGGTGATATTTGTTCTGGCTGTTTATGTAGTATTAACCACTTTCTCTATAAAGTACTTCACATTTGTGGGTGTGTTTACAATGTGCTTGTTTGAATTTTATAACTATGCTTAATTTTTAAAACATTAGTGTATGCTTGGCCCCCTATTCCAGGAGAAATTTAACGTTCTATGCAGTTGTGTGCTTCATTCACATGGTTAGAATGTTGCATCTGCTTAGCAGCCTCAAGACAATGCTAAAATCAAGTTTTAAGACAGGAAACATGGAAGAATAGCGTGTTTGCTTGCATTTGCAGAGGGGATATTTTTTTCAGTGCCTAAACTGAGTTTGAGCCAAAATTATTGAATCAATACACTTTTTGATCTTTAAAAAACATGGAAGCAAAAAGCTTCTATATTATTAATGGTAAATGAATTGTTGAAAGCAGTTATACAAACAGGTCAGTTGGGTCAGTTTTCCCCTGCATTGATCTCCAATAACCATTTATGAGTGATACAGAAGACAGGCTGCTTATAAATTCAGTTTAGAATACTTTTGAAAAGTAGAGTACAATGACATCATGTTTTGTCTTAAAGTATTCCCTATCAGGACTAATCATGATTACAGGGTATTGTATTAGAATTACACACAGCAAAATGTCAACCACAATTTCCCACTCTGCTAGAAATAGAGAAGGTTGTTCACTCCTGTCCTTGATAAGGTCTTACTTATGGCAGATAGCTTTTGAAAACTTAAGCCCATTGATTTTCTGAAAATATGTAGAAAAAATTAAGAAGAAACCATTCCAACAGAGAAGATGTGGACAGTTCTTATTATGGAGAAAGTTTCATTTCTCGCCTTTTATGGAGACACATTTGAATATGGAATAATTTTGAAGTAAGTTTTGAAAGAAACAGGATAATGTCTAGATGAAGTGTTTTTCTTTCTCCAATTTATTTTTCTAGTTACTCTAGCCTTTACAAGATGCTGTTGTGTAAGGACTATGATGACCTGTTGATAGATTTAGGAGCAGAAAGTACTATAAATTATTTATTAAAGACCATCTTTGTTACTGTGTGCTATTTAAAAATGTATAATGGTTGAGCCCTCTAAAAGTATTCTTTATGTAGGAAACTAAGAAATAGAAGCTATCAAAATATAGAATCATTAGACAAGAGGCCAGTTATCAGAGTCTAAAATCAATTGCCTCCACGTTTGGAATAATTCAAACACGCAGTTGTGATATATTTGTTATACAACATGAACCAATGTGTTTAATGTCATGGATCTTTCAGGGAAAGATGATATTGATGAAACTGGGCTTTTAATGTTTGCTGAAATTCTTTCTTGGCCTCTTTGATGTATGAAGATACCACAACTGACGTGCTGCCTCCATGACAGAAGGCCAGTGCACACCATAGTCTGCTTAGATTGTTCATTCTTAACAGCAATTTTTATCAAAGCAATGAAACAATGTCCCATTTGTGCAATAGATACCAAAACTCAAAGAAATATATTCATTAATTTTCAAATTTTTCAAATATGATCATTTAATGTGTTTTTTGACACAATCAATATTTTAAAGAGATGTGGATTGTACTTCAAATGTTCTTCTATACCATGCAGAAGAGTTACCTGGAAAGATAACATGACTGCTCTAATTTAAGTACAATGACTTTTTAAATTCCCACAAATTTTACTTTGAAATATGTTTATTATTGCTGCTAAACCCTCTTCAACAATCTTAGTCAAACATTTTTTTTTAACAACAAACTCAGGGTTCACTAAACTCCCATGGGAGATAAATTATATTATATGCACTGTTCACACAGAGTAATGTATAAAACATTTGGTTCCCTGTTGATTGAGAGAACAGATGCCTATAGCCATAAATATATCTCTAATATCTTATAAAAACATGAAAACAGTAAAGAATTTAATGACATAATAAGTGGAGTATGCAGTTCAAAAAATAGAGAGCTTAAGACACTAGAGACTGAATTTTTACTGTAGCCCAGAAATTTTGAAAGTTACTTAATTGTATTCTTAAAACATAAAAATTCAACTAGTTTTATAATATAACATTCTAGACAGAAAAATGAAACATATTGTTTCAAGTGAAACACAATCTTAAGAGCCTACAATGGCATTTGTGTTTAACTTTTTGTTACTGTGTATACTAGGTCTCTTTCACTGGAAAAAATTTAACAATTTGCATAAATAAGAGGTCTGCTTCTTATCAAAGATTCTGATTTATTTTTTTCCAGAAAAAAAGACTTCTTTATTTCCAATACATGTATTCTTTTCAATTTTCAAAGATAATTTCATGTTGTTAAAATTACTTTGGATTTATGTTAAAATATCTGTCCTTTCCCAGTCAAGGGAAGAGTCAACTGTTTTGACATAGTCTTGGATCAAGGACAGGACATTTCTTTTATAAAGAAATAAACGCTACCCACCATGGCCATGCGACCATTTGTAGACATGACAGGACTCTTAAGTTCTTCATTAACAGGACCCTCACTTCAACTATGGTTCAATAGTTTATTACAGTGTTTATTTTAAGTTCACAGTATTGTGATTTTAAGTCATTGTGAGCTCTATGAAAACATAATTTAACCTGACGTAATTTTTCTTATGAATGAGTCATTTAACTCTGTCATTAAAGAGTCAAAGCAATATAAGCAACTAAAGAATGCTGAACGTAGGCAAAACAGTTTTCCCCAGAAACAATTTCGAATCATGGATGCTACATAGGAGAGTTTGGAGGAAGAAAAAAAGAAGGGAGAAATCTGTGTAATTACAAATAATTACTAAAAAAAAAATTAAAAATACTTTAGATATCACAACCTGACTTATTTAAAATAGTTCTTGAGGTTATGGAAAATGAAGTTCTGTTTCTTCATTATTTTCCTTTCTTTTTCCCTCTTTTCTTGTTTTAGAAATAACTATAAATTAAAAAAAATACATATGGCATATACACAACAAACCAGAAAGGGAGAGAGAGACAGAGACAGAAACAGAGACAGAACTGAAAGGGTTTTCTAGTGGATACCTTTTCTTTTAATGATAACTGGATAAATTTCTAAAGCACATTTGTGCACATCTAAGTGATAAAATGGTTTAAATTAAAGCAATTTAGGACGTAAGCCCAAGGACACGCAACTATGTTGACAGATGATCAGGAACCATCACCATCCTCCACTGCAGTGCTGAGGAGAAAGACAGATACATTAGGTTAATCAAGGGCTCCTAACTTTAGAAGAGCATACGATTAATTGTTACTTTTACATAGACATCAATTGTCTTCAGAAGTACCTGTCTAGAAAGAACTCTTCCTGCCTGTCAGTCACCACCACCTACCAGCCAGGTAAGAACACCACTGCTACAGAGCATTCTAGCTTGCCGGGAATGCAGCAGAGCACCCTAGCTTTCTGGCATTGACGATATGCATGCAATGAAAAGTAAATGTTTGTTGCATATAGTTTTAAGAACATTGTATATTGGCATATGTATCTATATATGAGAATTTCAACTTTAGAGTTTAAAAGACAGTTTTTTTAAGTGGGAAAAGCATTAAATACTTAGGAGACCTGGACTTAATTTGTCCTTTAAGTAATGATTGGAAGGAATGCTATACTTTATAGAGTATCTGTTACATAGAGTTTTCAGGAAACTAGGTGGTCTAAATGAGAACAATTTTATTATGCAGATTTTATCCAGGCAGAGGGCTTATATAACCAAGCTGTGTGGCCAGCCCTAAGCCATTGCTTAACTAGCTTCTAGTGCTCTTCTTGTGTTCATTTTGTCATATAATCCCAAAGGCGCTCACAGAAGTACTGCACAGAAAGCAGAGATGATGTGTAGCTTTGGACTACCGACATGTTTAAAAATTCAGCATACGATAACAAACAGCTATTCTAAGGCAAGAAATGCAAGCAAAATAATATTTGTAGGGTTTCATTCAAACATGGTGGTACCTATCATAACTCTTCCCACCACCATACATAAAATCTTTATGATTAGTATGTATTACACTAAACTGTGTGGGTTTCTTATATGTGAATATAGCTGATATGTACATTAAAAATCAATCCAGTTATTTTGTTTGCTTCAATCCCTGGCAATTTTATTAAATAGCCTACTTGAATGATTTGCTTTCACAAAGCAAAATGATAAGACATTTTCTAGGGAGAATAATGCGGATTATCAATCATTACAGCAGTACTGAAGGAGAGTAGTGTCATTCCTACATGCCCTCATCTCTAAAGTGATGACTGTGTTTCAGTCAAGCTTTGGCCTGACTGTCCTGTTCCCCTTAGGTGAGACCAATGCCCATGGTCTTCGCTGAGCTCATTACCACCATATTTATTCAATTTTGACCTCTTTGTTGCTTTTGCCTTTCCTACTGAGCTGGGCAGAGTAACCTGTGATTATGACAAGAGTGACACTGGTAACTTGAGTAATCTCTTACCTGTCTAACTGGAAAGGGAAAATTGCTAGTGCTGAGACATTTTGTGAGATTTCTTGCACAAAGGAATGAGACCCCAATGAAAACAAACATGAATGTGGAAAAAAAGGTGTCTTGAGACCACCAACTCTATTCATTCTGGAATCTTCTTCATGATATTTCACAGAGAGCATGTATTCACTCTGGAAGGGGAGGAGGCAGCAATGTTTCCTACTGCAAGTGTGACATTTCTTCTTGCATTTTGAAAAGACTCATATTCACGGCAGAAAAGAAAACTAATTTATAAGTGTGCTTATGAGCATGTTCCAACCCTAGACCCCTAAGACAATTTCCAGCTGACTAGAAGTAAGGATAAAATGTGCGTGGTAGCGCCATCTCCTTCCCTCTCATTTGTCAGATCAATGCCCACATCCCAATTCAGGTCAAGGCATCCGGCAGAGGAGAGGGCTGCAGAGTGACAGTGAGATGCTCTATTTCACACACTTGCCCTCTGGAAGGACTGGCAGAGGCAGTCACTTAAATTAAATACAGGTCATCAAACAAGATATACAGTCTATTTCTAAAACAGACAACCCCAGCATCCCGAATCCCTGTGGCCTTTTACTGAGGCGCACAGTGCTGCTTTTTCATGCTCTTCTGTCAATTCATGTTAAAGTTTGCTTTGCTTAAAAGTGATATTTCATGTATTCTCTGACCCTCTTGCTCAAAGCAAAGAAATTGCTTTGGTTTATTTATGACTGGCTAACCTTAAGCAAAGCTGAAATTCTTAATGCTTCCAAAGCCTCGGGAGGAGAAATAAAAGCTAAAGTAAATTTGGTGTTGGCACAAATCAGTTTTAAGCTGTCCAAAAGACCTTCTGAAACTACGAAGGAAGTGTAGTTAGATGTATGTGCACAAATGACATATTTCTGGTGGCTCTTGATTCAAGACAAACTGCAAGGAGGCAGATGGTTAACACCAATTTAGAATCCTAGAATCATAACATTTTCTAATGATAGACAAATAAAACCATACACTTTCTGACAGAAAATGTAAAAACTACAATACTGTCCAACATTAATATTTCAGGCAATTATTAAATTGGGAAAATAACAATGCAGATGAGGTTAGTTAGTAAAATAGTGATTGGAATCAGCATGGTATAAACCAGAGGAAAGGTAAGCTAATTAGCATGTAGATAGTTTTCCCCTGTAAAATAAAGTTCTGAAATTAATCTCTTACTGTAAGGCAGTTTCAGAAAGAGCAGAGATGTTTTTCTCTGTGGAGTGAGAATTTAAACAATTGAGAGGTTTTTCTCATAAATAACTATAGCTATGAGAAAAGTACATGTTTATTTTGGGTAGATAAGAGTTAATCTTTGCTCTGATGTTACGCTATGTCAGTAATGTGGTGTTTAATTTAATTTCTTACTAAAGACCAATCACTTTCAATCTTCTAAGAACTTCAAGATAGTAGTATTCTCCATATTTTTATTCTAAAAATTTGAAAAATTTGAACTTATGTTTTCTACAGAGAATTTTAGAAGGTTCTGGAAACCCCTCACATTGCTGTGTTTTGGTATTAATTGTGATTTGGATGGAATATTCATGATCATAGTTCAAGTTTGTATGTAGAGATAAAGCAATGATCATGGCTTAAAGTGTCTCACCTCAGCATCCTTGGACAAATGCTAATGGATACCAAAAGCGATGACCGGTATGTATAGAAGCAACGGGATGTTACCCCGAGTATGATAGTGCAATGGGCCGGCAAGGGAACATGAACGACATGCATTCAGGTGAAACTGATAACACAAACATATCATTCCAGGAGGACATGCTTTCCTCCCACAAGAGACAGTCCTCTGCAGGAAAGCTATCTCAAAGGAAGCTACACAGGATTATTCAGATTTGTCAATTTTGTGTCCCGTAACTATCTGAAGTCTGAATCCATACCATCAGCAGATCGTTTCCTTATCTACCTCAAAATACCAATCACCGAAACTTGTCCTCTAATCTCTTTGTGTACAAGATACTAAACAATTACAGGTTTAGCATATAATACTCTAAGTGAATAAAATGAATATGTATGAAAATTTGGGCTGAATGGTTCACCAATATTTTATTAATATTAATAGTTTATTAATTAATATTAGTTATAGTAATTTGTATAAAACTGGAAATTTGTATAAAACTAGTTTCAAAGTAAGGTTTTTTATTCATTTTCTAATTAAAGTCACATAAAACTTTATGTAAGTATAATATAGTATGTTTCTTCCCTGGTTTTGAGGAGTACAAAGGGATTTTTGATTATTGAAATCAGTTATAAAGCCATGTTCAATACAGTTCATACTAGTTTGTAACTGCACTGGGCTCAGAGAACACCTGGAAAATGAATAGAAGTTACTGCCAGATCCTCTCAATCAGAAAAAAATAACAATGTTAGCACATTAATAACCAAAAGAAGAGGAGTTGAGTATCAGATAGTATGCATAGGTTGTATTAATTTTCATTGTAGTTTAAAATCTTGTGTCATAGGCAAAGAAAAATGCATTAAATTGGTTTGATTTCTTGATTGTTTTAAAAATAAGTATATTTTTTAAATAATTATATTAATTAAAAGTGCCTATTGTATACTAAATGTTTATTCCATGTACATTGTAGACATAGAAGATCAAAATTGATAGCAGTTTAATTTGAGAAAACCTAAGTGGTTCTGTTTGATTTTTGCATGATGTACATGCGTCCTTGCTGTTCTCATCATACGAACACCAATATTTAACTTATGAGATACTTAGAAAATATTTTTTGTTTTGTTTTTTGATAGCTTCAATTATGTTGAGTGATAATTTTTCCCCGTCTTTAGCAGCCTGGAACTAAGCCCCCCAAAAAGACTTTTTTTTTCCTTCTGAAAAAAAATCAGATCTTTTTCTTTGACACAGCATGAAGTGGAGGTTTGCCAAGCTCTGGGCTGGAGGAATCCCACTTCTTTTCTTCCTTACTCTTTTGAAATGGTTTAAAATGTGTGACATGTTTGGTTAAAGGATTGGGCTTTCCTCTTCCCCTCTCCTGCTCCCGACTCCCACAGATACTGTAAAACCAGCACATCTCTGGCTCAACAGGTTGCTTCAGTGAACATTCAACGCTGTCGGTGAGTTTGGAATTCAAATAAAAACCATCGACCGTTGATTGTACCCTATAGCTAACCATCATCTACTCTACGGCCCTCTGCGTTTGCTGAAGACAGAACTGCAAAGCAGGACTCAACAGGAGTCTCCGCCTGTGCAAAGATTCTGTTTACAAAGGTCACAATCAACATTCATTGCTGTCGGTGGGTTGAACTGTGTAGAAAAGCTCACTGAACAATGAATGCAACTGTGGCCCCGCCTTTTGCTGTCGCAATCAACAGACGTTCCCTCCCTAAGAGAGGTCCTGGAGGTATTAACACCATTTCTCCATTTAACTTCTGCTGTCTGAATTTTCAGGTTTGTTTATTCAATTCGTATCAAATTCCTGTTTCTGTGAGGAAGTCACTAGCTTATATTAGAACACGGCTTTTCTATGCTCCTGAGGGTTACAAATGGGGCATTTCTAATACTAAAGTGTTGGACACCCAGAATCAGTTAAAGTGTTGGATAGCCCTGGGTTGGCACAGCTTCCTGCTCTGCTGTGTGGGTGAAACAAAGAACCAAAGAAGTATCTTACTTCCTGTTCCGTCGTCCATCACATTGGTAAACCACAGAAACTACCCATCCCCTCATCTTTCATTAGATTTCCTGGTCAAAATGGGCTTGAAGCAAGAGCTAATTCTTTTGCTCTGCATAAGGAATCACTGAAATGGCTCCATTCTATATGGAATTAGGTAAGCAGAGGGATAGTACGTAAGTAGTTAAGGAGTTAGTTATCCAAAAGCTCACTGTAATCATACAGTAGATATATTTCCCCAGAGAAACCTCAAATTTAAGATTATATTTCACCATCCATATTTGTCTTTCTTCTTCCAAGAACCATATCTGAGCTGGTAGACTTGATTCCATGCCCTGACTTCAAATAACAGTTTGTGTGTGTGTGTGTGTGTGTGTGTGTGTGTGTGTGTATGCGTGTGTGCACGTGCACAGTGCATCACCCCATGTGCATGTTTCCTAACTAGTTTGGCTCTGTAACTTCAAAGAGAGCATTTGTCATTAAGGTTCACCAATAGTAAGTACAGTGGTGCAGTGGGAGGGTTATTATTTATCATGAGATGTTCTATATACAGTGCCTGTGTTCATGGTACATAGAAGATTTTAATTCATTGGGAAAGTCTATCAAACACATTGTCCTTTCTCTCTCCTGGTCGATTAAATCCGATATACATTCAACTCCCACTACGGAAATCCATCCCTGGAACCTTGTTCTAGTGTTCAGAATATTCCTACAGTATTTTACAGAGTTAGTTCACAAGTTCCTGCCTTGCTTAGGACATCTCTGCATCTGTCATAACTCCTTTCTCCCACCATCTGGTGTTTCCATGTAATGTATGACAAGGCTCTAATCTCAACAAAAAACAAGAAGCTAAAAGAAAAAGAATGTTTCTGTTCTTGCCTCATTCACTAAACAGATTCCTTCATTTTTTTTTATCATAAAAAGCTATGAGTTTGGAAATGACATTTAATTAGTAACCTGCAGAAGAGTCTCTATTTGTACATTTTCTCATTATTACTCTTCAACCTACAATTTGACATCTTCAAACATAGCTCTCTCCCAATTGTGTAGATTTTTTTTAATAGAAGCTAGTCTTGGTGAAACCAAATCACCGGTAGTATTCAAATTGGTAAGCAAATATCAGACTTTTCTGCCAGCTGCCCTCCTGCATCTGCCATCAGTATTTGGTATTTGGAACTCTCCCTGCAAATATCAGGGTCATTAATGTCTCTGACATCACTCACATTTAGGGTTTTGTCTACCATGTTGGCACCCTTGTTTTTTGGGGTGACTATTGTTGGCTTGTTTTCTGGCTTGTTTTGTTTCTTCTGTATAACTGTGATGTGCGTTTGTCTATGCACGTTTGTATGTGTAAGTGCACATGCATGTGTGTTTATGTGTCTTAGAGTCACACAGTTAACATGAGGTGTCTTCTTCTGTCACTCTTCACTTTATTTATTGAAAAAGGCTCTTTCACTAAGGCTGGAGTTTGCTGGCTTGAGTGCTGGGATTCTAAGTGGCTATCATAACTGACTGGCCTTTACCAAGGTTCTGAGGGAATGAATTATGGTCTCAATGACTATGGAGCAAGCACTTTATCTACTAGCCATCTATTCTGCTTTTTATTCTGTGCTTTTTAAGCCACTTAAAACCTGAATGCTAGTATTCTACTAAGATACTTCCTTGGATTCTCTTTTCTATACTTCATGAACTAAAGGGTTGTCCAGCAGAGGCATGGTGGTTATATCTGCTTAGTTGTTGCTGTTATGTAAGTCTTAGCCTCCAGGTTGGATACCCTAAACATCTCCTGTCTTCTGCTCATAGGACTAAATCCTACTATAGCCACATTTACCTCTGATATTTCCCAACAGGAACCACACCCTCAAACAACTTAGTAACCCACACCATAGATCTTGTAGCAATCCCATGTTCCTACCTCTTATTTCATCTTTTTCCAAGCACACAATAACAAAAGTATGAAGATGCACTCTGCTTGGTAACCTACTAAACAACCAATTCTTCTGTGTAGTTTCCTTGCTTTGGTCCAGAAATGTATTGGGCTGATACGGAGTATTCCAATTTTCCTGTTAACATTATTTCTATTATTGGGCATCTATTTATATTTTATCCACATTATTTAAAAAAAAGATTTTTATACTTACTTATTTTTAATTTTATATGTATTTTATTTTATATGTATTTATATGTCTGTCTGCATATATGTATGTGTAACACATGTGTCCCTGGTACCGTTGAAGATGCCCTGGAACTAGAGTCACAGGTGGTTGTAAATCACAGTGTGGGTGCTGAAAACAAAAACAATTCATAACTAATGAACAATCTCTATTGCCCTTAATAGGGAAGTTTTTAAATAGGATGATGTTGTAAAAACTTCTGATGTACTCCTGAATAGAATGACATATCCTACCATGTGTAATAGACAAAATACTTTTGTAAGAAAGTTTGAATATTAACTAAATAAAACTAAAATGAAGTTTCTTACATGTTCTCAAGATTTATCTTATTCCTTTAAGGAATCATATATACTTCTCTAAAACAATCTAAAATAAATGCAATTAAAGAGGTACTCCCTCAAAACAACTGGGAACATTTTTGCAGTATTCATATAAAGCAAAACAGAGAGAAGAAAATGATGGAAGACATTGCTTGCATTCAACAGGAGCATGTCAGAAACCCCTTTAATGAAAGGCGACCTCCAAGAGGAAGGCACATGGGCAACAAATGAGAGAGCCTTAGGAAGCTGAATATATAAAACTTTTCCTATAAAACTCTTGAGGAAAAATGGTAACTCACAAGGCAAACAATGGGATGGACAGAGTAGTCACGGAATTAATATGAGTAACACAGAGATGATTTAAAATTTTGCATAATTTATGAATATTCAAACATGAAGTAATAAGATGTAGGAGACTTAGTAAAGCAGTCTGAGGAAGAAAGGGTAGCACTGTGTGATGCTCTCAGGAGTGTTCTCATCTTAATCTTGATGGGCTTATATCAGTTTCTCTTTAAACTCACAACTATTCCCTTCATTCTGCCTGCTTTTTTGAGCATGTGAACTTCATCTTTCTAGTTATGGTTTGGTAGCTGGAGAAACACACCTGTCCTCAGGTGAGCCACTCCTGGGACTTGGCTGTGGTTTACATACTTCCTGCTCTTCTTAGGAATTTAAACTAACATTTACTACATCCTTCATGCCTTAGAAGACCCATTCCCTAACAAGAAGTCATGAAGATTCAGAGTCATTAAGCAATTATCTTTGTGTATATGTTAGCAAGTCGAATAAGAAATGATTAGCAAAGAAAAAAAAAACAATGGGAGGCAGGAATGAAATGTTTTGTCAACATCTGTCTACAAGACATGGATGAATTAGAGTTAGTACCAAAAGATTCTACACCAGAATGGATTCTCTCAGTTATTTTTATTCTCCTTCTTGATGTATGTTGTGATTCTATGTGATCTAGATAACCTTACTGATTTGTTAAATAAGCCCTTCTGTTCTTGGCCTCGAGAACCATACAATGTTCACCAAGCTATGATATGATATAAACGCTATGAAAACAATTTGGCATGATTAACCAATAAGAAACAAAATACAGCTATGCAAAAAAAGAGCACACTTTTTTATGTGTATGTACATGCACATGTGAATGTGTATTTATGGAGATATGCCAGATATGTGCAGGTTTCCATGGAGGTCAGGAAAGGACTCCAGTTGCCTAAAATTTGACTTGTGGGCTGCAGTTAGCTGCCTGATATGGTTCTGGGGAAGTCCTGCTGGAAGGATTGCAGTTCTCTTAGTCACTGAGCCATCTCCAGCCCCATGAAAAAACTTAAAAAAACATCTAGCCAACAATAGAGTTTTTAACTAAATAAATTTGTTAATCGCTGTACTTTAGAGAAAACAACATATCAAAATGAGATGATCTCTGTTTTAATTCCCCAAAGAAGAAGAAAGAGTTATGAAATATAACTAAACAGCCTTAAGGATGCCTTTCAATTTTGAGAACATTCTGCTTGCCTGTATACATTCCTTATCACATCTTGGCATCATGACTTGAACAGTGACTGCTTACTATTACTTACGAGTACATCTTAAGCCTGATGCAATAGGAAGCTGTGATGCTAGGACTCTGGAAGCCGAGAAGAAAGAGTAACTATCAAACCCATGTGGTCCACACAGGGGGATGCTGTCTCAAAAGTCACCCGCTTCAGAAGCACAACCTGGGATGTGGAAATTGTACCTATCTTTCAATCAAAAATCAGTAAGATTTGTAATTCATAAATTTCCAAAACCTCCTCAATATATAACGAATTAATGTGATAATAGTCCATTACATCATAAAAAGTCAAAGCCAAATGGGTAAATAAAATTTAATGTTTTATCATGCTTTGAATTCAAGTCTATATACATGAACAATACAATCTTAAGATTTCGTTCACAAATAGACTTTTATATTATTCACATCAAACACTCAACTCTTTTAAATAAACGTAAATAATAATAAATAATATACTTAAAAATTTAAAGTGCAAATATGTAGACAAGGTTTGTCACCCTATTAGGTAAATGCACATTGAAATCATAATCAGTTTACAGCCCACTCCTGTTAGAATGGACATTATCAAATGCATAAATGGTAGCAAGTGTCAAGAGTGAAGAGGGCAATGAGAAGTACTAAAGACACAGGGAATCATTGTGAATGTTAGTTGTAAATTAATGCAACTATTTGGGAAAACTGGATGAAAGTTCTTCCAAATAATGAAAATAGAATTCCTATATTATATGTCCTCACATTCCTACATTTTGTGTGTGTGTGTGTGTGTGTGTGTGTGTGTGTGTACTGAGATATATATCAAAGAGGTATTTGCACTCTTCGTTTTAACATTATTGATAATAGCCAAGTTATGGAAACAAAATACCTTAAACCAAGGAATGTGTAAAGAAAATGTTCTGTATGTGTGTGTATCCATTATATTAGCATATACATATGCATATGAACACACACACATATGTGTATATATATATATATGGTGAGTGTTGCATGATCCACTTAAATGTGGAACTTACAGATAATGATTTTTCTGAAGAATAGAAAGTTTATCACCAGGGGCTGAGTGGAGAACAGAGTCTGGGAAAGAGATGTCTTACTAAATTTTGGTCTAACTAGAGGGAGAAGCTTTAGTGAACCATTATACCATGAGTTAATCATACCATCTAGACATTTCAAAATAATAAAAGTATAGATTTAAACATCAATATATGAACAATGGTGGAGCCAGAGAGAGACAGCTTAGTGGTTAGGAGCACTGGTTGCATTTCCAGAGGACCCAGGTTTGATTACTAACACCCACATGGCTGCTCACACCTGTCTCTAGCTCCGGTTCCAGGGCTTCTGACAACCTGGACAACCAGGACAACCAGGGCTTCTGGATCATATAGAATCACAACATACATCAAGAAGGAGCATATAAATAACTGAGAGAATCCATTCTGGAGTAGAAACTTTTGTACTAACTCTAATTCATCTATGTCTTGTGGACAGATGTTGACAAAACATTTCATTCCTGCCTCCTATTGTTTTTTTTTTTCTTTGCTAATCATTTCTTATTCGACTTGCTAACATATACACAAAGATAATTGCTGAATGACTCTGAATCTTCATGACTTCTTGTTAGGAAATGGATCTTCTAAGGCATGAAGGATTTAATAAATGTTAGTTTAAATTCGTAAGAAGAGCAGGAAGTGTGTAAACCACAGCCAAGTTCCAGGAGTGGCTTACCTGAGGACACAATATCTGTTTCTTTGCTGTCCTGAACACTAAATGCTATGGTTGAAAAATAATTAAATAAGTAACATGTTACACTTAAGATTTGATGACCTTACAAAAATAAAGTTAAATGGAATTACCTTTATTTAATGTATAGCAATGGAGTTACATTTTTTTTCCTTTAGTCCTCACAAAACCGTTAGGGAAAGAAGATATTAATTTATAAATAGGACAACATATTAATGAACCAAATGTCACAGCACAGGCCAAGTGAAGGCTCGACATCTGTACTGTGGAATTCATGTTCCAGTGCTGAGGTTGTAGACTCTGATAAGTAAAGACTTCTAAGAAGCAAATAATAAATGCCTTCCAAGGCATACTTGAGTTTTCTTTAAGGGTGTGTCTCTTAGAAGGTCAACCATAATCTAGTAGATGGCTCTCTCCCTAAAGTATATGGATGGCTCAAATTGGATTCAATGGGTTAATAAACTTAGAATAATTTACCAAAAGAGACCATAAATTTGGGGAAGGTCAGGACATGGGGGTTAATCTGATAAGATTTACAAGAGGAATTGGGAGTTAATATGATCAAAATACATTGTACAAAATTCTAAATCATTTAATAAAGTATTAAAAATAAAAATATTTGCCCTTGCCTATTCATAAATTAACTTAATCTGTACAAGTCAGAGGGCTTTACTTCCTGTTTTTTTTTCTGCTCTAAACTTGATACAAAAGAAATGTCAAGCTTGTAATAGATGTGTAACATGTATAATATATTTTAGATGAGTAAGTAAGTCAAAAATATGTCTACTTAGCATCAAGCAGTATATGGGAGATGTGGAGGTCAACCCTGTGAAGGAAAAAGTTGGATGGAGAGCAAGCTGCCACCTTCTCAACGAGTCCTGATCTTCTGTGTACTGCATTAGATCTAGGATGGCTCCATGAACATCAGTGAGACAGCAAAAAGGAACTGAGGTGAAAGCATGGCTGCTCCCTTATCTTCACAAAAGTCCTAACCAGTGGCAATGCTCCTCCTAACCGGCTCCTTCTGAGTAACCTCATCAGGCAGACCTTTCATTAGAGCAAAGCGACGGTGTGACAAGTTATGATTGACCAATGCTTTATGCCTTGGAATTGGCTAAAACACTGTGTATAAGTGCATGCGTTCTGCAATAAACTCAGATCTGCATTCCGATGCTGGTCTCACAAGTCTGATGCCTGGGATTGCTCATATGACTCTTTTCCCTCTCATTCCCATCCTCCATTCTGTTCCCACAGCAGTGTCTACAAATGAATGACTCTTACAACTCATTACAACTCAATACTTTCAACCACAGGCTGTGAGTCAAAACTGAGTTATGATGTTTTGGATACATATATGTATATATGTATATATATACATGATATTCTGAAATTATCAGACCCTAGTACTTATGTATTTATCATATGTGAATTTAACCACTCCATTTTTTTAATTACACTTATTTGTTTTTTTTATTGTGTGTTTGTACATGTGTGCATGTATCTATGCCTACCATGGCTCACATGAAGTTAAGAAGACAACTCACTGGAGTCTGTTTTTTGCTTTCACCGTATGGATTCTGGGGATCCAATTCAGACCATCGGGTTTGGTGGCAAGTGCCTTTACCTGCTGTTCATATTGTTGGATCTAACTGCACTACTTAGTCAAACCTAAGAACCTCTTGTTGCCCCCCCCCTCAAAAAAAAAACATCATTGGGAGAAACAAAAGGGTAAAAGGCAGGAATCACGACTTTTAAGTACTACCAGTTATGACATTGTGCACTGCTGAGATGCTACCAATGTAGGTAGAATTTTCTCAGGATCGGAAGGCAAATAGTGTAACTACAGAGCATCCCTACTTGGTTTTACTGCTTACATTAAAATACAATTAGGTTAAACCTGGAAAACGTGATGTATGTAAAACAGATGGAAAATCTGGGGCACTTATTGTAATTCTGAGTAGTTTAAAGTTTACAGATGTTTAAAGAATTTTCAAAGATTACTTTGGATTCCCGTGGTTATTTTTATCCGAAGTATTGACTTTAAATGTGAACTCTCACCCCTTATCCTTAAGGTAAGGATAATGTGCAGACATAAGCTGATTTTTTTCCCCTTAATCTTGAAGATGTAATGAGAAGAGGCTCTGGTGAGGTAGCAGTGAAATCTGCATTTTTCACAAATCCGTTTGCTTTCTGCAATGCCGTCAGAACATAGTACAGTTTTGTTAGATCTTAGTCATATTTTCCAATCACTTCTCCATCATCCTTAGACAAATTTGTTCTCTTTTCCAGCTCCTTAAAGAAAGCAGATTGTGAATACCTTCAGATTTCCTTAACTAGACACTTGCTATGCAAAAATATCCTGAAATATCAGCACCAAGTGACAGGAATAAAATATTCCCATGTGCTCATTGCCTGAATTTCTCCAAGTCCTGGACAGACAGCTTGGAAGCATGAACATAAAGTCTTAGCTAGCACTGCCAGATCACACAAAGCCATTTTAAAGATGCCTGGTCTATGCTATCAATCCTCTTACCTTAGGCAACCCCCTCCAGCTGCTTAAGTGCTAACACATGCTTTATAATTGCAGGGAATGAGATGGTTTGCACATTAAAATTAGATGCAGAATGAAAGTGCTTGAACATGGTAAAACAGAAGGGAGTAGTGGGTGGGATTTAGAAGACAGCCTGAGCATGCCAATACTCACAGAGACTTAATTCCAAGATTTGCTTCTCCGTTCGAATTCTTAAGTGCAGCCTCTGATTTCATTCCAGAAGGGCAAAAATGCGTAGAATCTTTCAAAAAAATATGTATCCTTATGAAAATGCATCCCCAATTTATAAAGTTTACAGCCATGAGTGATCCCAGAGGCAAACATCAGAGATAGTCTTTGAAAGCCAAGTCAAGTAATTTAATGGCCACTAATGACATTTGTAGCTTTCCAGGCGTCTATAGCAAGAGCAATCAGATCCCAGGCTCTTGGCTGTAACGTGATCACCTCAGCTTTTCAGAGAAAGATTTCTGTAGCAGCTCTAGTACTGTACAGCTGCTCAGGCATATTGCTGTAATGTCAGAAGGCAAGGGTGGTGAAATCGCCTTTCTCCAAACCACTGGATGACTTTTACGACTGATAAACACAACCCGATACAGCCGTGAAGATGGGGTCTCCTTTATTATGTAGAAAAAAATCAACCATTGCCTAAAATCAAAGTCCTAAAGCACTGAAAAATCAAAGAAGTATGTACACGCTCTTTCTTGGTTTTGAACCTGAGGTCATGAAATCCACCGTTATTTAATTGATTGTTTAAAAAGCATGCGCCAGGAAGCCCTGCATTTACTTGTACAGTTAAGTGCTGGGGTTCACCAGAATGAGAGCAGACACACTCATTATCTCTGTAAGTAGAACCTGAAGTCTACTTGCAGAGGAAGATCTCAACCACACTTCTGTAATTAGAGGACTTCTAAATAAAGGTCTAGAGAATGAAAAGGAGTCCAGTAGAACCTTAGGGAACGAAGGAAAAAGTTAAAGTATAGCTGAGTTTTATCAATGGGCTTAGCAAAAGAACCCCTGCCAATAACTCCCGGGAAAGTGAAACATGTTTAATATAGGCAGACGTATTATTAATAATGTGTGTAAGACTAAGACATCCTTTATGGAAACAGAAAGAATGAATCCAAGATCTTTTCATGCTGAGAAATAAAAAATGGCATAGTTGTTAGTTGCTAAAGAGAATCCAGTTTGATCTAAAGAGATTCTAGGTCCAAGATCTTTTAACAGCTCCACTGTTTAGAGTTAATCTTGAGATGGCCCAGGCTGGTCTAGTGTAATATATTCCTCCTGCAGATTGAAAAGAGAGGTTACCATGTTAAGGGCCTGGGGTCAGGGAACTAATACAGAAAGCATCCAAGCTAGAAAAAAATAACAGGTGAAGGCACCTAGTACTGGAACAAGAAAAATAACTGAAGGAAATGAAAGAAGTCAGTGCGGTGACTGGAACAGAGCTCCCTGTAGAGGTGGGCTACCCTGAGGCCCATTCAAGAGTTGTCATACTTAATTTCGTCTCTTTGGGCACAAGAAGGCAGTCTTCTTCTATAGCCTTATGGAAAGAAAATATGGAAACCAACACAGCCACAAAGTCCTTCACCAACAAACTATCTTGTCTGTAAGATGTGCTGAGGTGCAAAACTTGTGGGAGTGGTCAACCCATAAAAGGAGGTCATGCTCTATACTGCCTGGGTAGTTAGAGACAGGAGACTAGATAGGCCAGAGACCTAGTGAACAACTAAACATGACTGCCAAAATAATCAATGAATGATTCCTAATGATATTCTATACTCATAGATCCATAGATTGGTACAAAGTCCAGTATTCACCAGAGAGGCTTTTTCCAGCAGCTAATGGGAGCAGATGCAGAAGCCCACAGGCAGAGATGGAGTCTAAATTGGAGTTCTCTATTGGGTCGTTTGTCCCACTCAAGAGAGGGTGGAGAACATAAAAAGAATATGACCCACTGAATCAACTAAACAGGGCTCTTATGGGTTCACAGAAATTGAAGCAGTGTGCATGAGATTTGCCTGATGTTTTGTAGAACTTATAACAGTGGGAGAAAGCATGTCTATGCCTCTTTTTGCCTGCTCTTGGGAATTTTTTCTGTGTGTTGAGTTCTCTTGTCTAGCATTGATATGAGGGCCCTTGTCTTATTGTATCTTGTTTTGTACTGTTTGGCTGTGGTCTCCTAGAGGCCTGCAATTTTCTGAAGAGGAAATGAAGGAGCAGTGGATATAAAGAACGGGGGAAATGCAGGGAACTGAGAGGAAGAGAGGGAGGGCTAACTGTGGTCAGGATGTATTGTATGAGAGAAGAATCTATTTTAACCAAAAATAGAAAATAAATAAGTAAATTGTAGAAAAAAATCTAGAGAAACCATGTTAAAACTTTGTCTGTTGTCCTGAACAGTAGAAACTCCCAGACAATTTTAAGCTGCAGAGCAAGAACAGTGGTTGGAAACAGTGGTTTGCTGTTTGAGATGTTTACTTTAGGAGGCAATTATCCTTGCCTGGAAGAAAGATGATGTAATTAAAACCACGGAGTTCCAGTGCACCTGGATGATGTCTATAATGGAGGAAAAAACTCTGGGCACAAAAAGCTTAAAAGTCTCGATAATATGTACACATTATTATATTTAACAACTGTGCTGATAAGTTTTTGACAACTTGACACAAACCTCTACTCCACATACCTGGAAAAAGATAATCTACATTGGGGAATTGCTTCCATCAGAATGGCCTCTGGGCATGTCTGCAGGACAGTTTACTGACTGCTAGTTGATGTCAGAGAACTCTGCTCACTGTGAGGGTTAGAGTCCTCAGGCAAGAAGAACTGGGCTGCATATGAAAAATAGTAGAGCAAGCCAGAAGCAAGTCAGTGAGCAGCATTCCTCTGTGGTCTCAGAGGTTCCTGCCTCAGCTTCCCCAGATGACAGACTGTAACCTATAAGTGAAATCAATCTTTTTCTTGTTTTTGTCAATGTTTTATTACAACAAGCAAGACTGAATTAGAGCAACCACTGAGCCCAAACATCGCCCATCTTAGGAGCAGGGAGCTGCCTTTTAGAATGTGGATTTATCATTTGCTAATATCTTTAAGCTTACGGGTCCTTTCTGGTTTTTGTGCATGCGCTGGACCTAGTGACTTAATCTAATAAATGCAGCATAGGAGACTGAGAGTTACTTATAAAAGGATGATGCAGTCAATGAGACTTCCATGCTGGTCCCTCTCTTTTATTTACTCACGGACTATTCTCTTTGGGTCAACAAGCATCTGTATTATGTAGCAGTCTTGTGACAAGGTCTTCTAGGCAAGTGTTGGATCCTATTAAGCACCAAGTGGGTATTTTTCCAAAGAGATTCTCTCTCACCTACATAATGTGATGACAGAAGCATGTCACATTAACTCAACAATTCATTATGACCAGTTCTATGACAAACCCTGAACCAACAAGAACTCATCCCAAAGATATCAGATTTGTGATTGAATTAGCTTTCTATTATTGGGACAAAAAAATCTATGATAAACAATTTTATTTGGGCTTACATCTTTAGTCCGTGATTACTGGACACAACTCCTTTCAGGACTGAGGCAGGGAGCATATAAAAGAGGAAACTAGCAGTCCTGAGGCAACTGGAAAGCAAAACACAAAATAAGGAGGCTTCCCAAGTACCATACTCCCACTCAGGAAGACATTCTATATGATTTAACTCTCTCTCTGACTGGACTCCACATAGAAATGTCTGCAGCCTCCTAATACCACTTAGGTCTGAGGAACATGTCTTTAATACCTGTGTCTTTCAAACTATGACCCTAACACATGGAAATAACAAGGTTAGAAGAATTTGATCTATTAATATGGGCTGTTTGGTTGATGAATTACACTGCTAGCTATAGATGACTCATGGGGAGCGCTTATTCATGAAGAAAGCAGTTATATCTTATTATCTTGTATTTGTATTATTTGTATTGAGAGGTCAAACCTACTGCATCTTGGGACCAGTCTCTATCTTAAGAAAACAAATAAATAAATAAATAAATAAATAAATAAATAAATAAACCTGAGAACTTGACCTACAACAGAACCCAAGCTGTGCCCATGTACCAGGAAGGACCCCACAGCTTGTCCATGGCCAGAGTTACTACCTAGCTATTTCCTAGCAACAGATAATCAAAGATCAGTTCATAATTGTATATGGTCTTCCTTCAGAGCACCTACCTGTTGGTATACAGTAGTTATTCAACTAGACACTTGCCAGCCTAAACTACTCTTGCTTGCTCACCATTTCCTATAAAACCTTGTCCCCCTAAGAGCTTGGGGCTGCACTCTCACATTCTGCTACCAGAGACAGTGGAATGGCCCAAGCTCCAGCTTGTAAATAAAAACCCTAATGCAAGTGCATCAGAATTAGCTCCTTGGTGGTCTTTTGGGGCTCACAAACACTTTCTGGAACAACAGTATTTGTATTTGAAACTCAACATGTATCTACATTTTCACTATTTTATCTGCTTCCTCTTTTTTTTAACTGAACACTTCAGTAAGTAACATTTTTACATCTCTGTGTGTGTGTGTGTGTGTGTGTGTGTGTGTGTGTGTGTGTGTGTGTAATGGCTAGCTATACTATTTTTTCCAATTATTTAAAAAAGCAGAAAAGCAAAGAGAAGTGATGGTGAGCCTCATATTCTCTGCTATGACCATCTTCTTTGGTATATGTAACATTTAACAAACAAACAAAAAAAAAAAAAAGATTGAGCTCCGAAGCAGAAATCAACAACTGTACCATAGAAGTTATTTGTTGTATCTTTCACCTCTTCTGTGTGGAGACTGTACATTTTGACCTTCTACTATGCTAAGATTTCTTAAAATACATTTGTAAAAGTAAGTCTCAGTTGATTTGAAATAGAATAATCACTAAACCATTACAAGGAAACCAGGTTGAAGTATAGTACAAATATATTCACACTGAGCAATTATCAGAAGTTCTAGATAAGTCTAACCTTTCCTGTCTTGAAATTGATACAAATTTCTTGTTACAGCCAAGGATACATTTTTCTTTTATAATTCCTATAAAGTGTTACATTTATAAACTGTTGTAGATTATTGTATATAATGATAATATTAGGAAGAAACAAGATATCTATAGATATAGAGGATATAGATATAGATAATATATTACCATATAAGTAGCAAGTAAATGGCATATAAATACCTAATAATTGTACTTTGAGCACATAGGTGGCTCTGTCATGCTCTCCACTGCATTCTGTTGACTTTGGATTATCCTCATTGTTTATCTTCTGCATCTTTTGTCATCCCTGTCCACCTTTCATGGTTTCTGTCCTTCCATACCACTCATCGTTATGATGTCCCAGGGCCCACAGCTTGACCAACTTGTCTTCTACATTTGCACCCATCTCCTGATGTTCCAGGAAGCTCAAAGTCTTTGCATAATGTCTATCCATCCCAGAGTTAATCCCAGCTCACCCTTCCCTGCTATTGAAGTCATCTCCAATAGACAACAAAATCTAGACATGCCCGAAGTCTTGATCTTCTGTCCAAATCTATTCCAGTGCAGCCTTTTGCAACTCAACTGAGCACCATTATAATACTGACTCAGGTCAAAACCATAGACACATCACTCTCACCTTCAAAATCCTCTATTGATTATCCTGACATAGACCAAACTCTAGCTAGATCACCACTATTGAATCCTTGAGTTATTGTGATCACCCTTTTCTTTGTTGTTTGACATATTTTGGTTTTCCTTCATTTCATCTAAGACAGGGGCAGAAACTCATTTGACTGTCAATCATACTATATCACTTGTCTCCACAAAAGATGGCAATAATGATCCATTTTATGCAGAAAGAGAGAGGAAGTGGTTACAATGACCTGCAAATTCATAGAGTACATGGGCTACAACACCAGTTCTTTATGTGACATCCTATTAAAGTCACATTTGATGCCTCCCAGTTTATATATTTGATTTTACTATTTATATGTATTTATTTTATAGCATAATGTTTAATTTATGTATTAGGTGTTACTGTTACTGTTACCCCATCTTCATGGAAAATACATTTAGATTGCTCACTTTGTTTTTAAATCTTTAGTTTTATTCACCCTGCTATTCCTCAAAACACCAATACTTATTCTTCCATCTAACTCTTAATTCACTCCTATTGTTGGATATTTCTTCACCCTTTCTCCATGCTCCCTCCAGCCCCCACTAACCATTCTACTCTCTGCTTCTGTGATAGCAATGTTTTAGATACCATATTCTCCAGCAAGCCGCTAGTTCCCTGGCTTAACATCTGTGCATTAGATATGGCCTGTGCTTGGAGCATCTTCCTAGATGCAGTAATGTCTAGTCCTTGTATGCATTTTAACTAGGTGGCCAGATATGACCTTCTCAATGATCATACTTTTTTATTGTAAAACCTGCTTTTCATTCTAGCCATTAAATACTCTTTGTTTCTTTGCTCTGCAATGGTCAGAACCTTCTAGAATACATATGACTTCTGTATTTACTACATATATTTCTTACATTACTTTGAATTTTCTCTAGAAGGCAATGTCTTTGAGCACGGGAATGATCACTTTCTTCACAAATGCACACCAAAGACTTAGAAGACATAGTAGTTTATGCATGAAATTTTGAATAAATTCATCATTTTTAAATGAAGTAACTCTCCAACAATACATACCACAGTCCAATTTTTAATAAAAGAAGATCAATAGATTTTTTTTCATGTATTAGTTTTGGTATGTTCCTTAGTCCCTGTTTAATTGCTGTGGGGAGATACTAAGATCTAGACAACTCTCACTTTAAAAAGGCATTTACTTGGGAGCCTGATTACAATTTTAGAAGTTTAGACCATTATCATCATGGCAGGGAACATGGTAGCATGGCATGGCCGGCATGGTGCTCGAGAAGTAGTTGAGATCCACTGGCAGCAGAAAGAGAAAGAAAACTTCTTGGCTGGGCATAGGTTTTTGAAGTCTTAAAGCCTATCTCCAACTTCTTCCAACAAGGCCACACCCACTAAACAAAGTCACACCCACTCTAACAAAGCCACACCCCCAATCATTATAATCTTTTCAGATAGCTCCACACCCTCGTGAATAAACATTCAAATCTATAAACCTATGCAGGAAGGATGTTCCTATTGAAATCACTCAAGTATGTACAGTATGTGATACATATATATATATATATGTATATGTGTATGTATATACATATATATGTGTATATATATATATACATATATATATATACATACATATGTATATATATATATATATGGCCAAAGTATACTTGTAGAGGTCAGGAGACAACTTTGGTGGGTTAGTTTTCTCCTTCCAAATGTAGACTGGTCTTTGGGACTTAACTCAAGTTGCCAGATTTGTACATCAAACACCTGTACCCAATGAGCTATCTCAATGGCTTGTGGTCTGTTTTTTCTTTTATATATATTCCAAACAATTCTAGAAACACTCAGCACAATAGTTCCTGTGAGTTGACAAGAATTGTTCATCACAAGCATTAAGGAACTGAATAACCATTGATTTTAAGAAATTCTGGCTCTGTTTGTTGCAACTGGATAGATAGATAGATAGATAGATAGATAGATAGATAGATAGATATTAAGTAGCTTGAACTGGCCTTGTACTTGCTATGTAGTCAAGGCTGACCTTGAAATCTTGATCCCCTTACATCACTGCCCAAGCTCTGGCACACACCATTACTGTCATCCTTATTTTTATTCTTAACAATCAATTTTCTTAGAATTAACTCTGAAAAAAAAGAAGTCTCGAAACATGATATAACAAAAATAACACATTATTTTGTCATGTTGAGAAGCATTCCTCTATAAAGTAGATTTCTGGTTCCTAAAAATGGCTGTGTTATAAAAAGAAAATTTAACTGATATTTGCTTCTCTAGTGTCACATAAGTGATGATAAATGCTTTGGTTTATATTACACATTTGTGAAATAAGGTGAGCTATCTACTACGCTTTCTGCATCATGTTATTTGCAGAATAACGTGGGCTATACACTAAGCTTTTTGGGTCTTCTTCAGAAGCATCTTACCCATTTGCAGGTTGTCTTTCTTGGAGTTACTTAAAAAATGGTTCTGTCTAAGGAAATAACTATACTTTACTTTGAAATTCTTAAGGTGGGGAGCCCACACAGGCACTATATTAAATGCAATAACAAAAATAATAGATTCACAGTTGCAACAAACAGAGCCAGAATTTCTTAAAATCAATGGTTATTCAGTTCCTTAGTGCTTGTGATGAACAATTCTTGTCAGCTCACAGGAACTACTGTGCTGAGTGTTTCTAGAATTGTCTGGAATATGCAAGACTCTTCAGAATGAATTACATTGCCATGTTTATTTGAGGGATTAACCAGAACACCAGAGACTTGGAGACCCAGAAACAAAGAGCATCAGTAAGAAACTTTAAGAGCAGCTTATTCTTGTTTTCTTATCCTCACAGATATTGGAAATTGACAAACACAGACAAAATCCATACAAGGAAGACAAGATTTGAGTTTATTTAAACTAGCTTACCTTTACAAAAATCATTCAACATCACTTTAAAGAGAAGTGATTTAAACAGACTGAGTGTGAACTCTGTGGGACTATTGGACAGGAAGTCTAAGCAGTGGTTCTTCCCACTGCCAGGAAAATTTTTAAATGCCCATCTATTAAGTTCTACCTCTCAGTGTTATACCATTTATATGGAGCAAAAGAAGAAGGAGCCTATAAAACTTAACCAAGACCTCAGCCACATAAAGGAGAAATGAAACAGTCAGTTGCACATCTGTTCAGTAAAACTGGCAAAGTATTTACATGCTGAAATTTGAAAAATATATGTCTATGAACATGAGTAAATGATAATTTGCAAATTTGTATATGTGGGGGAGATAACGGTGCATTCTTCATAGCACTCAGACATGTTTGCATATGCTTGGCCTGTTTCTAAAATATGAGTTACCTGAGAGGTTGGGAAGTCTCTGGAGACATTGCAAGGGAAAAGGTACTCCACCTATATGTCCATCACTCAGAGCAGATATGCTCTCAAATATGTCTCATTTCCTTCTGTGTATCAGGCCTGACAGATCCTGAAATGTCTAAGTAAGAGGGAAGCCTTTTGGTAGAAATGAGAGACAAAGCCAGATATAGGAAGGCAAGGCAGTACTACTCTCAGATACGTGCACGAGCAGAGGACATAAAAGGAATCTTCAAGTATTCTATAAAATTTGGCTTTTATACAAATGGGCATCAGCGTGTATTGCCCAACTAGGCAGTGCTGAGTTTACACAGATGAGGATAGTCAAATTTTCTGCCATTGTTTTATTCTTAAGTCTCAACCCTTACTTTCCTATTCATCCCCAAGATCTAAATAACTTTAAAAGTCCCACAGTCTTTACAAATTCTTACAAATTAAAATTTCAATCTGTTTAAAAGATCCAATCTCTTTTGAAATTCAAAGTCTTTTTACAATTCAGTCTCTTACCTGTGGTCTCTACTAAAATACTTTCTTACTTTAAAAGGGAAGAGCTATCAGGACACAGTCACAATCAAAAGCAAAATCAAATTCTAATCGTCCAGTGTCTGGGATCCACTCACAAGCTCCTGGGCTCCTCCAAGGGCTTGGGACATTTCTCCAGCTCTGTTCTTTTGAGCACACACCTTGTCTTCTAGGCTCTAGCTGCCTGTGCTCTACTGCTGCCACTATTCCTGATGGTCATCTCATGGTAGTGGCATCCCCCAAACACTGCTGTCTTCTGCTGCAACTAGACTAGACTTTCACAAATAGCCTCTCATAGGCTCTTTTCATGGTGCTAAGCTTCAACTTCTCTGCATGACCCTTTCAGTCCTGGATCTTCAACTGTCACTGAGGTTGCACCTTAACCAATGACTTCTCCTGGCCTCACACAGTGCCAAGCATCAGCTGCTACCTTTTCATGTTTCAAAACCAACACCACCTGGATGATTCTTATACATTACCAAGTCTGGATGCCAACAGGAGGTACAACCGTTGGTGGCTCTCAGGAAACACTTCCCAGAATATTTCACTTTAGTGATGCTGGTCTCTTCTTAATCACTGCTAATTTGTTAGCTTCAGCTAACCAGTATCAATAGTCCCAGTAATGCAAAGGTTTTGCTATAGTAGTTCTGGTATCTTGTTAATCACAGCTGATTCTTCAGCCCCATCTAACAAGAACAAAAATCTTTACAATCAAACTAGCCATGTCCATGATTAGAATTTTTAATCTTCCCTCTGAAATTTCACAAGCCACGCCTCTAACATTTGCACTGTTCTCAACATTATCTTCCAAGCTCCTACAGAACATCCCAAAGAGCTCTTAATATTCCAGTGGCTCTTCTAGCTTAAAGTTCCAAAGTCCTTCCACAGTCCTCTCAAAAGATGGTCAGGCTGTCAACAGGAATACTCGATTATGCTGGTACCAGTTTGTCATAGTCAGGGTTTGTATTCTTGCACAAAACATCATGAACAAGAAGCAAGATGGGAAGGAAAGGGTTTATTCATCTTATACTACCACATTACTGTTTATCACCACATTGCAGTATCATCCTGTATAACCAATCATTAAAGTAAGTGAAGACAGAAACTCACACAGGGCAGGAACTTGGAGGCAGGAACTGATGCAGAAACTGTGGAGGGGTGCTGCTTACTGGTTTGATTCCCCCTGGCTTGCTCAGCTTGCTTTCAGTTGGTCTTTTAGAACCCAGGACTACCAGCCCAGGGATGGTACCACCCACAGTGTGCCCTTCCACTCATGATCACTAATTGAGAAAATGCCTTACAAAGGGATCTCAAGGAGGAATTTCCTCAAGAGAGGTTCCTTTCTTTGTGATAACCCCAGCTTGTGTCAAGTTGAGGAGGAGGAGAAAAAGGAGGAGGAGGAAGAAGAGGAGGAAGAGGAGGAGGAGGAAGAAGAGGAAGAAGAGGATGAGGAGGAGGGGAGGAGGAAGAAGATGGGCAAAAGAGAATGTCGTAGAAATTTGAAAGTTGAAAGGAAGTGAAGGCTAGGAAGATGGCTTAGTTTCTAAACTGCCTGATGCATAAGCATGGGGACCTGAATTCAGATCCCCAGTTCCTGATTCAGCTATGGTGGCCCATACCTGTAACTCCAGCACTGATATAGCAGGAAATAGAGAAACTCCAGGACTTTCTGGAATCCAATATAACCCATCATTAAAATCCAGGATCAGTGGAGACATGTTCTCAAAAATTAATGTAAAGAGTGATAGAGAGAATTCTAATCTGCATCTCTGGCCTCTTCATTCATATACATACACAGACATACACACGCATATACATATATATGCATATTCATAAAGTTTACACACACTACACAAAAAATAGAAGAGGTTGGAGAGGTATTGGTAGAAGGACTTATTATAGATGCAGAGTTTAAAACCATCAATGACTCATGGTTGGCAACCAGCAAAGACACTGCAACCTTAGTCCCACAACCACAAGGAATTAAATTTCATTAACATTTTGTATGATCCTGGAAGTTAAATATTCTTTCCCAGAGCTCTCAAATAAGTGGTCAATCTTCCCCTTACCCTGCCCCAAAACTGACTTCAGCCTTGTTGCATCCTAAACAGTGGACCCATTTGAGGAAATATGGGTTTATAACCTGCATGTGTGTGAGATAATACTAACTATATAGTTTTAGGCAGTGAAGGCCGAGGTGATATATTTACAGAGAGAAAACAAGTATGCATAAGAAGTTTGAAAACTGCTGTATTTCATCAGTAAATGGCATGGATACCTGATGACAGCTATTTAAATGTTAAGTCCAAGAAGCCTGGATTTAGGCCATTCCAATGATGGGTGGGTAACAAGGCATGACATTTATAGGTCATTACTTACTAGATGCTCTGATTGGGTGGTGTCAGAATTCTGAAACTCTATTAGCTGGCATGACAGCTAAGGATGTGCCTCTCAACCTTCAGCTAAATCCCAGGTAGCTACTGAATTCAGCTACCTGGGATTTAGCTGAAAGTATCTTTCAGCTGTTCCTTGAATTTGACACTACTTTTCTGCAGCCTACGCTTGCATTGCTTCTGGTCAATTACCATGGCTATCTTGGTGACTGAGGCATGCCCACTGCCCTGGAGCAGTCACCTCTCTAATGCCTCAAAGTAGCTTCAAGTGTCCTTCACTGCCCTGTTGAGGCTCTCTACAGCTGTAAAGTCGTCTAGAAGATTCCACCCAGTCTTTCTTTCATCTCTCCTTCACGGAGCACAGACTTGATTCACAGTCTGAGTGCTCTTCACACTTTTCCTGGCTCTCTCCCATCTCATGTTCTCTCACACAGGTATTTCCCCTAATAAAACACTTGCAAGCTGGAGCCTGTCTCCAAGTCTGCCTTCTTAAAGATTAGCATAACCTAGTTGGGTTTTCTTTCTTTTTGTGAAAGCTTTCATTTCAATATAAGCATAAAAGAAATGGTGGTTGTCTAGGTTGCTTTTCATTCCTGTGATCAAAAACACCCCAACAAAGAAACATAAATGAGAATGAGTTTATTTGGGCTCATGGTTCAATGATTCCATCCACCATGGTGGAGAGGTCAAGACAGCAGGCACTCCGTGTCCACTACATGAAAGTTGAGGTAGTTGTTGTAGCGTATAATGTTTTCTACATTCTACCATTGCTCCCAGGGGCCTTAAAATTTTTGTTTCTATCTCATCAAGAAGCCTTCTCCGTTGGGAATTCCCTCTTCTCTTCACACTAAAATGTTGACTGGCTTGATCACCTGCAGGTCTTATAGACATATCTGTGACTTCGTGTGCATGTGGCCCTTTGATTACTAGCAGATAGTGCTTTGCTTTGGCCCCTCCCTCTTTGACTCTTATAGGCTTTCTATCCCCTTTTTCGTGATGCTCCCTGAGCCTTAGAGAGAAGGGAGGGGATATAAATGCCCTGCTTGTTACTGAGCACTCCACTGTCACTTGTGAGCTTCTGCATGAAAAACCTACTGAAGAAAGCTTGTGAGACTGAAGGAAATCAACGTAGAAAACGTCACACTCTGCATCAACTACCTCAACTTTCATGTCTATTACTTAAAATGATGTTTTCCATTAAGTCAATTCTATTATTCCATGGATGACAAAATTAAGAATTTGCAAATCATTGAGAGATAGTTCAACATGTGTTTTTTTACAGAATGGACCTGATGTACCCCTTGGGCTTAAGCTAGGAGATGCCTCAGTTCCAAGAAGCTTTTGTGTATATGGTTTGATTGCATTTGCCAAGGAAAAGGAGAGCAAGTTCACTTTCAAAGTGTTTCTTTCTTTACCTTGGTATATTTTAAGTACAATGTGAAAATACAACCCTGGAGCATAAAGAAACTGATTCTGGGGTTAGATCAAGGCTGTAAGGTTTGAGAGAGCCACAAACCCCAAATTTCATTTAACACAGACAAATCATTATGTCTGACTTGACACTTGTGCTGTTATTCCTCCTCATTGCAGATAGTCAGCACAGAGATGCAAGGACAGTGGTTTTGCTAACATGCCCAAACCCCGAGTCTCTCCCATCTTCAGCGTCCACCACTGTGGTTCATCATTGATGAGCCTCACTTGAAAAGAAAATGCTATGCTTACAGGTGTGGATGCATGCTTCATTCTATGTGAAGAATGATGGTTTCCAATGCATGATTTTCAGACAATACTCTTCTTTGCTGAGACTTTTCATCCAGTTTCCCAGTCAGTACCAAATTTATGTCAATGAATCATTGTGGTAAGCCGGAATGGTGGTGGGCATTCCATTTAATTAAATTGATTGAGACTTCCAAGCTCCCCATACAAAACTCTTGTCTAAGCTTTAATCTTAAAAATTAAGTTCTGAGAAACTGAAAACATCCAACCGTTGGTTGGCAGGGATCAGACCCAAAGTCTGGCCACCAGGTATATAGTGGGTGGCTTTAAGTAATGATAAAATACACTCTTCAGTAAGAGTGGAGACTCTATGCCATGTTAAATCAGCTGGCTAATAAGTATTTTGAGCCATCTTCATCATTAGAATCATAATTATTAGGCTCAAGATTTGTGTCCACTTGATGGACCAATCTTTCAGGCAGCCACTGGGCTCCATTTTTTTTTTTTGTGAAAAAATACATACTGAGGCACGACCCCAAATTGGATTAGATACCTGGAACATTCCCGCTTACAACTTTATTTTCTACACTGCTTGGATAATCCTGTTGCTTTTAACCTTTGAACCTTGTATCTTAAACAGATTGGTTGCCTTCACACAGGATCACTCTCAGCAAGCTCAACTATTCATCATGGCAGTTATCCATCACTATGAAGAATTGCATTGAGTACATGCTCACAGGTTCTTTGGTCTGAATGTGGCTTTGGTCTGTATGGGAAACAGTGCACCAAAGATGACCAGTTAGTCAAAGATGGGTAAGAGTGTTCTTAAGTTCCTATAGACCTAAGAAAGAGGCATACATCAGTAATAATGTTATATATATTTTTCTCAATTACAGGGAATAAGGAGCAGTATAGATGCCAACATAAGCCAGTCATGGTCACCCGGCCACTCTTTACCCTAGATGGGATGAAATCTTGTGCCCCATTCAGCTGCAGGCACTGCTCATCTTTAAAAAACTTAAAAGGGGGAATTGTGCCCTTCTTCCAGCCTGGAGCAGGCCTGAAAGACCTTGTTTACCACAATAGACCAAATAATTGAACCTAGGTGGAATTACCCACCTTGGCTGGACATACAGTCTGCTACAGGAACTTAGAAGAATAACTGCACGCTAATCTTGCCTTGAGACATCTCCAGCTGTGGCAAAGGATGGGTTCACCCAACCATCTCTGACAGTGGCCAAGTATGGGTTCCCCCACCCATCTCTGGCTAAAGCAAGAAGGGCTTTGGTGGTGGGGCTTTCCCTTTAACTTGAGAGCTGAACATTAAACTTTGAGCCTTGATCAGCAAAACAAAAAACAAAAACAAAAACAAAAAACAAAAAACAAACAAAAAAAAACAGAAAACAAAAAAGCAAAACATACACACAAAAAAAGAAAAAAAAAGAAACTGAAAATATGACTTCTGTGCTTTTTATGGGTGTTCTACACTTTCTATGCCATCTTGGAAACACTGAAGCACAATTAGGCTGCAGAGCAGCATCCAAGATGTGAGAATGGGTTTATGGGAAGATAGGAAAGGTCAACATCTGATAACTGACTGCATCCGTGTAATTTAGAGGTACCAGGGGCTGAAGGAATACCTTAACACAAAGCAATTTCTATATGTATGAAGAATTTTTATGGGGAACCAAGAGCGATTGTTCAACCTAACAGTTTTCCTGCAGAGTAGTAGAGGCATATGCAGAGCTGTCTCAAGGTAAAATGGGAGAATTATTTTATGACCTTTGGCTTCAGGTTTGCTCAAGGGTCAGGTGTTTAGTAGAATTGACCTAGGAAAAGCAAAGCAGGTGATGATCTTTCTCTTCTCACTCTTGTAGCCTAAAAGATGACCATTTTGAAGTGGACACATTGTGGTTTTATAGTAAAGTTAATTTGAAGAATTCCTTGTTTTCTTTTGGAGAAATTTTAAAAATATTTTACTGCTGTTTAGACAATTCTAGAAACTGCTTACCAGTGGTTGATACTATTAATAAAACTTTTACTGAGGCAAAGCCTTGGGAAAAAGCTGGAAAATTTTCACTGTTTTCTGCAGTTATAAATGGCAAATGATTGCTGCATTTCTTACCCACAAAGGGTCTTCCTCTTGCACTACACTAACAAGTACCAGGAAAGACATTTTGAAACAGTAAGGCATGTTTGAGCTCCCAGAATCTGTGTGGAACTGACTTATTAGAGAAAGCAGTGGGTGTGACCTGACCTGATGCTTCTGGGCTAACCTGTTTCTTCAATTCCATCAGCCTAAACTGCAAATGCAATCTTCTTTCCCAGAGTCTAGCTTGGCAGTCTCCCTCTACTAATCCAGAAAGGCTTGTCAACTAAGTTCAATGCTTGCTTTTTGGATGGTTTGAACTGAGATTAAGAGTTTTATATTAGATAAGGTTCTAGCAAACTGATACAAATGATTAACAATTAGAACTTAACAAATCATAAAATCATCGTTATGTCTTGAAATTAAAATGACCTTTGTGTATAAAGTGAACTTGCATGTGGTCTGATACTAACTTAAAAGTCTTTTGGGGGATAGTCAGAAGTTAAAAGACAATTTCCCTCACTCTGATTACGTATATGTGCACAAACTACTATGAAGATTAATCATTCATTGTGGAGTCCCAGATTCTCAGTTCAGCAGACCAACTTACACGCACTCTGATTCATCTATATTCTTCTACTCCAATCAGTCTGTGTGGTCTTTCAGAACCATACAAAACCCACTAGGGATTGTCAGCACTGCCAAGAAGTCAAAGGACTGTGTTTTATAGGAGGGTGGCTAACTTTTTATCCTTTTATGCCTTTGCCATGTTCAGCCTCCATAGCAGGGGCCTTGAACGACATTTCTTGAGACAGCAATGGCTCTCCATATTTTGAGATAACAGGTTTGGTCTGTGAGGCCTGAGAAACATTTCTAATGTTTAATTTATGTAATTTCTAATGTGGCAGTAACTGTCTAACAGAAGGACTGACAACTCAGGCTTAGTGGCACTGAAAGACATATTTAGAATAACTTACTGGCATTTATGTAGAAGAGGCAATTAATGCAGTATTGTAATTAAAAGGCAGTCAAAGACACACGTTATTGCAGAAGACCTTCCTTTTGGGTCTAACATGTCTTCCAAGTTTTTTAACGTCATCCATTTGTACATGTCACAGTACTGCTTATGAACTATGTATGTTCATTTGAGTATCCATGCATGCTCGTCCTTTGATGATGGAGGATATTAGACATTACATTATGGTATTAAATCTTTTACTCAACTGCAAGCACTGTTTTAAAAGGCTGGTATTCTAAGGCCCACCTAAAGTGATCATACTAGCTGTGACTGTTGGAGTGATAAGACAGTGAGTAGTTACAGTTCTTAAGAACTACAAAAGATAAAACTCAGAACAACACTTGGATATTATGGCACTTCACTAACATTTTATTTTAGTCCAAGAACTCCTTAATCACAATATCACCAAGTGAAATCAGTTATTCCTTCACTAAGCCGAAATACCTTATTTAGACCCAACTGCCTTCCCAGTTATCAAAAACAGACACCTCAAAGTTGCCCTAGCTAGAGAGAATGACAGGCAACAGTCACAAGACCAGCAAAAACTTACAACAAAGTGTTCTATTACATTTTGAGAACACGGCGAATCTGCCCTAACCTGACTGGATCTGCTAATTTGTGTCTGAAGTTGATAACACAGTCATGTTCTAGAGCATTTAAAATAGCTTCTCAACGTCTAGTCAGTGTGGCAGATGTTGAGGGTGACGATTTGAGGATCATTTTCAGAATTGGAACTAGTTTTAAAATCAAATCATAAAGTGTTTATGAATATCATATGTCTAAAGGGAATTTGATTGAGTTATTTTATATCAAGATTCAGGAGGCATGATAAGCCTGTGTTGTATGTTTTATTTTGGAGTTCATCTTGAAAATCGATTTTATTTGTGCAGGAGCTCTGGTTTTGCATTAGTGGTTTTAATTTCCATGATCAACCAAAATAACCCAAGTCATTCAACCTGACAAAAACTATTATAAGTCTTGCCCCACTAATGAAAGAATCACCCTATTACCTCAGAGAGTTTTTCTATAATTGAACAAACTTTCCTAGAAGCTTTTCTTTCACAGAGAACTCTATCATATGTTTTAATTTAAGTCAATACAGAGAATCAAGGTGAATTAAGTACTGTGACTTATTCCCCAGGTAAGGATAATGGTCCTCAGAAGTCATAGAATCTATTGCTATGAGGCCATTAGCAATGATATGTCTTTTGGCCTAGGATTTTTAGAGCAGAACAACAGAGGTATTCCTACCCCAAGTCTCAAAGCCTATTCCTATGTACTACTCAGTGGTCCTTCTGGAGAGTAAGGACTTTGGGAACTGACATAAGCCATGTCTGTGGTCAGAAATGCAAACTAGAAATTAAAATTTAATAAGTATTATTAATATAAATTTACAAAACTTCAAGAAGTACAAATATCAAGTGTCTTTAGTGACTTTTCAATATGTAATCATATGGAACTTTCTCACCACTCTTCTTAGGTGCCAGGATCAAACACACTTTATAATCTCTTTACAATGTTTATCCCTTCATTTTTGGTGCATAATGTAGAAATAATAACAACATCTATAAATTCTTACAAGAATTAACTCACAGAAAATGACTTTTAAAATTAATATCATCTCTATGTAAAAGGATACATAAAAAAGTTCTTTTTATTCAGTTTTGTCTGTCATCTTGATAGAATTTGTAATCAGCATACAAACAAATGTCTGGGCAGGTTTTTCAGGAATTCATAGATTAGGCCAGTTGAAGAAGGGAGGCTCACCCTAAATGTGGGCAGCTCTATTCCATGAGGAGAGGTAAATGAACTGAATAAAAAAAAAAGAGAAAGGCAGCTGAACATCAGCATTCATCTCTGTTTCCTGGATGGTGATATAACGTGACCAGCTGACTCAAGTTCCTGCCATAGTACTTTCACTTTAATGACGGTCTGTATCAAAAGATAAGCCAAAATAAACTCTTCCTTTCTTGAGTTGCTTTCTTCTGGCATTTTGCCACATAGATGACCCACATAACTACTAAAAGGGTTGTTATATTTCAAGATGTGATTGAGCTGTGATTGTACATGTAGTAGTACTTTACATTGCCTAGAAGATAACAGTACTCCCATATTTGTTTTTACATTAAAACAGCTAAGGGGAAGTTAGGGTAATGATTAAAGATTATTTCTATCTCTAAGAAGCATTCTATAAACTATTCAAAAAAGTCAGCAACTCACTATAATTTCTATGACATCCCAGTTTCCTTGAGATCTTTCTTCAAGTCTTATAGTTAAAACAACCCTATCATATTGGGAAACTAAATATCAATGCTTCCAGTTACATAAATATATACAGAACAAGTGTTTTGTCCAGCCTATACCAGAGGAATCTTTGCCCTAGTAAGTAAAAGAGAACGCCAGAATAATGAAGGCACTACCTTCAAAATTACTGGCATTTTTCTTCAAAGTGGAAAGCTTCTAGAAGCATCTCAATTATGAAATCAATTACAAAACTGAAACATTTAGCCCTACTTACTAACTATAAAGAGTTTGGCAGACCTCTTTATTCTCTTGTGAAGCCTATATGTTCTAGGTCAATGTTTGTAGCTTTAGGAAACATAAAAATAATCAATTATCACAAAAAAGTCAACATATTCTCCCTGTTCACAAAGCTATCATGACAATCCTTTGTAAGGATCCAAGCATATGCTACCAAAAGATTCATCCCATGGTCTTTCTTTCTCTTTACATTTGTGTAAAACAGTAACATGATGACTGGAGATGCAACAAGAAAATTTAAGAAAATACAAGAAAGAGTCGGGATAATTTATGCTACTGTATTCTCTTGAATTGCCTATTTCTTAATTTGCTATTATTGCAAGATGATGTATGAACATGTGAGTGTCCTCTTCACAGAGTGAATGATTGTGAGTTTTTGAAAGTGAACCCATTATTTTTGTGATTTCCATCATGCCAGAGCCAGTGCTTACATAAAACAGCATCAACAAGAAGAAGGGAGAGTAGAGAATCTAAGCAGTAATTCAGTGCCTGAGAGTCAAGTCTTCACATGCTTGCTCACCACTTCTCTGACAGTATCACCAAAGCAAGCCATGTGAGACACGAAGGGAAAACATTCATCACTGACAAACACTAAGAAAATGACAACACACATACCATGTGACATAAGTAGTGGGCATATCTGAGATTACTATCACTTCATTTTGTGCTACATTTGTTTACCCTACACTGTACCTTGATCCTTTCAACATCCCTTGACACCCCCCCACACACACACCCCTTAAAGGCTGTGTCTCTAACCTATGACACTGTAGGGAGTTGTGGAAACCTTAGGAGAAGTAGCCTAGTGAAAAGAACTTAGGTCATTGGAGGAATGTCTTCTCCCTGGGTCCCAGCAGCCTTGGAATAAGCAACCTAGTTCACCATTGGCTCCCTCTTCATGATGTCATAGATAATCCTAAACCCAAGAACAAAGGAACAGTTGACCTTGAATAATTCAGAACTGTCAAATCCAAATTCTGCCAACTCAAGGACTGAGAAGTTAATTTAAACCTTTCCTTATTTTTTTTTAAAGTTGATTATCTCAAATACTATGTTACAGCAACACAAATCTTACTAACCAACATTAAAAACAATTTCATCTCAGGCCTTAAAGTTTAAATGGTGCAACAAAACCTAATATTTCTCTTTCTATTTTAGTAGCTTAATTCTCTTTATAACCCACTAAACACTCTTTTGAAATAAATTAAATAGTTGAGGGCCTGAAATAATCTACTGAGTTTATAAAAATGTCTAGTCCAAAGCCAGAGGCTGAAGAGCACACACAGATGATGGCGAAGAAGACTACTTTGAACCCTGGAGTCCCCTTTCGTGCTGCAGCTCAGCTGCATCTGTTTCTTGGCATCAGTTGTAGTGAAGTGAGGACAGAAGCTTAACCCAACAAGCCATAGCAGCTCTCAAATTGCTCCTGCAGCCACTGTCTTGTGATCTGTGCACAATGCCTAAAGCCCTGAATAAACTTCCTTGATCATTTAAAAAAACATATTTTGAAGCTATCCATACTGCATGTTCTTCAAGATGCTTACTTTAGATGGATTATGCACATAACATGTGCTGATTGTATAAAGTAAAAACATGCTCCGAAGGCCTTTATCATTTACGTTGAAATGCTCCGAACAAAACAAAACAAAAAATGTTCGAACAACTACCCGAGATGCCAGCTTCACATTGCAGGTTTGGTGAGAAGAGCTGCTGTTCTTAGCTGTTGTCAGTGGAGACTCTTTCGAGAGATCCTGACTCTGTTGTCTCCCATATGAGGCTTTGTTCATTGCACAGTTCTTCCTGGAGATAGAGGGGCTTGAGGGTTCCCTCAGTTTTATCAAGGTAAGCTCTGAGTATTTTCTTGTCTTAGAAACCTAGCTTTCATAATCACTACCTCCTACTCTCAAGGCTTTTAAATGATGTTGTAATGTTTCATGGTTAAATAATGACACAAGATGGAACTCACTGTCATTCTTTCGCTAAAATGGATCTTGCATTAGACAGATCTATTTTTGCATACATAGTGTATGTGGAATGTAATGGTCAGCATATTAAATTGCAAAGTAGAGGGGGTGCGTTGAAAATAAAAATGAGGATGCAAGAACTATGAAGTACAAACCTTAAGTTTTTATCAGGTGTCACCTTAGCAGGAATCACAGCAGACAACTTTCTACGATATTCAGACTTCTAATTACAACCAATACTTGGAAAATCATGCTTCGAGAGCACTTTGAAAAAATCCCGAGTTGTTAAATTGGACCAAATATTGCCTTTCCTAAGATCTATTTGTATCCCAATTTAAGAAACCTGAAAATTATTCTACATTGGAAAGGAAATTTGAACATTTACAGTTAAGAACACTGACATAAAATGTTGTTCTGCCTTATCTGGGTGGTCTCCCTGTAATCCCACAGGTTCTTATAAATGAAAGGAGGAGATCAGAGGCAGAGAAAAGACTTTGAAGATGTCACACATCTGGCCTTGAAGACAGAGAAAGGGATCTATAAATTCCATGAGCCAAGAAAGACAGGTGGCTTCTAAAAACAGATGTTCCCCTGGAGTTTCCAGAAGAAATTCTGCTGACACCTTGATTTTTAGCTAAGACCCATGTTTAACTCCTGAATTCCAGAACTTAAGCTCAGGGGACAATGTACTCACATGGCAGGGGACAATCATAGAAAGGTATTAACTTTAAAAGAACAGAGACAGGCTGGTTGGAGTAAAATGCAGACACACAAGGTGACACGTGTTTACAGGAGGTCAGAATGGGTGATAGAGAACGCTCATGTTCCCTAAGACTCGGTCTGCTATTACAATGTATTTGAAAATTGAGGGATAAGTAGGGACTTTTACCCACTTTCTGTGGGAACACATTAAAATAATCAGAAGAAGCAAAAGATGAAAGGCAATGATAACAGTTGGGCTTCAGAAGCTGCAGTGATGGCGTGATACCAAAGAAAGCTTGCTTAGTCTTCCTGTTGTTCCCGCAGTGCTGAGACCACTGACAGGATCAGATGGGCAAGGGCCCAGTCAGAACCTTAGGAAGCTCCCTCGTCTCTGCACCTTTGTCTTTGTGTGTGTGTGTGTGTGTGTGTGTGTGTGTGTGTGTGTGTGTGTGTGT
>JANHMN010000009.1:37525365-37539483 GCA_030674055.1 Rhabdomys pumilio
CTCCCTCTCCCTCTCCCTCTCTCTCTCCCTCTCTCTCTCCCTATGTCTTCCTTCCCTCTTTCCCCCTCCCCTCCCCCTCTCTGTGTTTTCTGGTCTGGGACATGAGAAATAACAGCTACATAAAGCCCTGGAATCCCTAGTTAGTGGCCTGGAACATTGAGTTTCTTTTAAGATTGATTTCTGGGTATTGCTCAGATTTCCTAGAGAACATAACAGCCACTAAAAGCTGTTTACTGCCTGTCATAGTTTTCTTCTGGTTAGTTATTACATTCCTTCTCTCATCTCTGTTTTCTTGAGACCAACAATGCTTTAAATATTTTCCCAGAGGCTTACTTATTTTGAGTATCCTTTTCGTTGGATTGTGTTGGGTTTTTGTGCCCTTGTTCAACACTATTAATTCCTACATACTCTATATTCCCTTCTAATGCCCCTCCATATTCTTATCTAATCTTTTCCCACAATGGTTCCTGAGTAGGGATGTGTTTATAGTGAAATATGAAGAAGATGGTGACAATTTTAAAGAATATTCAGAATCAGATAGAACATTTTCTTGGCTACTATGGAAACATGTATAGGCAAGATTGATGTCTCTATGTTATTAAGCAAACATGTGTGCATGTAGGGAATGCTATGAGTTTCTATTATTTAAAACATTTGGCTGAGATGCCTACAGGAAATTGAAACCAAAAAGAAGAAGAGAGATTGATAGAGGACACTTTATGGCCAAAGAGAATAATGTATGCAGTTAACACATGAGAAAAGATTTAAGAAAACAAATAGTATTGGGGGAATGTAGAAGAAAGAAAAAAATGTAGCTGTATTTTAGGACAGAGATATATGATATCAGTGCTGGAGGCACCTCATCAGAATTGATGGTTTATTAGAAGGCCATCATGGCTGAAATGACATCATGAAAAGATGAATGTATGTGCTGGGTGTACATTAGAAAATGAGGTTATTCTGAATGCTTATGAAATGAGTTTCCAAGTCCAATGGAAATGTTGCAGAGATATAAGTGTTCTATGCAGGTGAGCAGGGAAAGCAGGAGGAGATTCTTTTGTTGCTTCAGATAGAGAAACTGTAAGTACAAGGATAGTAAGAGGTTATACACACGATATGTTGGTTATACACATGATACCTCACAAAGCAAGGTGTGTAGAAATAAGATAGACTATACCATGGAAATGAGAAGGACTCAGAATGCAAATGATCTGGTTGTTATCACCAGCAAGTGAGGTCATTAACAGGCTGGAGTGAAATGACATGGTTACCTGTCATTAAGGTATGTAGTAGTTTGAATGTACTTACGTCAGGGAGTGGTACTATTGAGAGAAATGACCTTGTTGGAGGAAATATGTCACTGTAGGAGAGGGCAAAGAGACCTTCTTTCTAACCACATGGGAGCCAGTCTTCTATTGGCCTTTAGATGAAGATGGAGAACTCTCAGCTCCTCCTGCTCCATGTCTCCCTGGATGCTGCCATGCTCCTGCCTTGATGATAATGGACTAAACCTTTCAACCTCTAAGCCAGCCTCAATTAAATGTTGTGCTTATAAGAGTTGCCTTGGTCATGATTTTGTTCAAGGCAGTAAAACCCTAACTTAGACAAGGTATAAGCACATCATAATATCAAAAGAACTAATGACTATTCAGTTTAAGGTTTCTGTAAGTGAAAATTATTCTTCCATACTCAATATTACCTTATACTCAATTTTCAATGAGGTAGATTGTTTATTTGAGCATAAAAATCAGTCTTGTTGAATAAGCATTCCCACAATACATAGATGGTGGAAACGACCATGTGGGAGAGAGTTCTTGAAAGGAATCAGGGTTATTTGCTTGGAAATTCCTGCAAAGGAATTTATTTACCTACGTATGAGACCCTAAAAGTCAAGGCTATATTATCACAGATGCACCAGAACGCTCTCCCTTCCTGAGTGACTTAGTAAGTCATGACCATTCTCCATAAATCTATAGTCATCCTTGTTTTTGTTTTTCAGAAGACAAGAAAAACATCTCTGTATCACTTCATAGAGAAAAAAAGGAGTGAACGGAGCTGAAGCAAAGACTGGTGACACCCGTTCACTTTTTCTGAAAACCAGAAAGAGAAGACTCCGTGTGAAGAGAGCCAGAGACATTTTGCCTGTGGGTTTGTACTGTTTCTCCCTCCCTTCTTCTGTGGTCATGAAATAACTTTGATTTGAGAGTTTATGTGCTCCTGGACTCCACATAATTTATTTGTCCTGATGAGCATTTACTCTTTGATCCAATGAGAGTAGAGAGCCAGCGCTGTTTGCCTTCCTTTCAGTGTCTCCTCTCAGTTCTTGGAAACAGACTAAGAAGTTATAATTTTGTTCCCCAAACGCTTCATGTCTATTTTCCTGTGGTGTCTGTTATATACATGAGTCATTTTCCAAATGTTTCAAAGACAAAAATATTGTGTCAGAGCTCATTGTAGCCTACTGAAATTCCTTGAAGAGGTTGAAGTCTGGGATGGAAACTGCCCCTCAGTATTAACTCTGTAGTTCATTTTGGCATTCCTTGGCTGCAAGAACTTGGACAAAGCAATGTGTGTCTCTGAGCTTGAATTTACAGGGTTATATGCAGTGACAGCACTAGGCCAGAGAACCCTGGTCACATTTCTATGATTTGTTTATGACATCTGGAGAGGGAACCTCATATCAAATACTGTCAGACATACTCAGGAATTATCACATTTAAACAGTTGTTTTTACTCAGAAACCATTGATGAAAAAATTATAGACAAAGAGATGGGGCAGGAGGAAATAAATGTAGACTGCAGTCTTATAACTCTTCTTAGTATTTTAACTGTTTCTCAGAGAAAAAGAGAAAGAGTAAGAAAGAAAGAAAGAAAGAAAGAAAGAAAGAAAGAAAGAAAGAGAGAGAAAGAAAGAAAGAGAGAGAGGGAGAGAGGGAGGGAGGGTGGGAGGGAGGGAAAGAAGGAAGGAAGGAAGGAAGGAAGGAAGGAAGGAAGGAAGGAAGGAAGGAAGGAAGGAAGGACAATTGGCTTGTGGTAGATTTTGCAGCAGTAACAATTAACCCAAAATTATTAAGTCATACAATATCTTTAGTTTGCATTACATGTATATCTAATGTGGTTTAATTTGGGTCTTGTTTTATATTTAATCTCTCCTGAGTTCAGGTTTAGCCTCTATCAGGGAAATGTCATTAGGAATTCAAAGCAAAAGATCAATGGTGTGACCATAGGCGAGTCTGTCAAACTGCTATCTGTCAGATAAAGGACTTATTCTACCCCCTCTACTGCCAGAGCAAGTCACTGGGCTAAACTTGAACTCAGTGAGGCAGGATGTACAATCCTTCTACAAGGAGAGCAGTAACCATTAGGAACAACCACGTGATTCTCATAAACTCAATAGCAATATTGAGTTTTCCCACAAAGCAAATAAGACTTGTGAGTACTGATGTTCTAGAAAAATGTCAAATCCTAATCTGAGTCAGCTATCCCTTACATTGTTCTATTCCCCATTTCTTTTCACTCTGGAAAATTTCTATTTGTTTGTCAGTGAATTAGTTTAAATGAGAAATGCCTCTCAAACATTGGGATTTGAATACCAACTTGATCCTCAATTGGCTAGAGAGTCCTTGGCCTTATTCTACTTCCTGTTAGATCTCTCTGCTTTCTATTTGTAGTTGAACATGTGATCCCTCAGCTTATTTCTCTGGTTTCTTGCTCCCATACCTACTCCACAATTATGGATGCTCCCTCTGCACTCAACTTAAGTTCTCATTAGTCATGGCATTTTATCATAACAGCAGAAAATTAATAAAAAAGTGTAAGTATAGAAAGTATACATAAGAAATCACAAAACTTTTAAAAACAATTCTTTATCGTACATATCATTTTACTACTTATTGAAGATGAGACAAATTTTCGGACAGTGACGGGTATGTAGAACTTATTCAGTTTTACATAAAGAACTGAATATTGGCTGAGTGTTGTATGCAGCAGGACAGAGAGCATCCTAAACATTTTTCAGAGTTGGTCAATGTTTTAATTTCATAATAACCAAGAGAGAGAGAGAGCATTGTTTTGCATAAATGCAATTATAGAAACACAATTATAGAAGCATGTCTAGGGTCATTCCACAAATTGTTGAAAAATTGTCTGAAGCCCAGGACAAACTCATTTAATTTTGTAAGTTAAAATTTAAGTCAGAAACTCAAGTGGTTTTATTTTAAGTTAAACATTCAAACACAATGTAAAATAAAATAAATATACACTAATTTGATACCTATATGTTTAAGAATGATGATAGGACATATTAAAGATTAATTAAAGCTTCTTTAGTTAAGCATCATGTTTCTACTGGCACTTTGCAATAGCATGCACAGTGCAGAGTGAACCTGCTTGTTTTCATGTTTAGTAAGGTGAAGATGTGGCATACAGCATTGATACACACTGCCAGAGACACATGGAATTCATTAGGTCTTTGACTTTGAGTTAATATTTGGTAATTTAACATTCATAAACATTTTACTGTGACTGATGTTTTCTAAGTCCCATACATAGTTATGAGGCCCATATGATATTGTGATCAATATTCAAATTGGAATCTCCCACCATTACTGGTTTACAGTCTTTATATAATGAAAGCATTATTAACATATTAGTTGTATACCTATAGAATAAACTATATATTAATAATCGGAAACCATGCTCTCCATGCTAGGCTGTCTTCAACTCTTCAGCAATCCTCATCAACTCCTTTCTTCATTTTCTTTTGTGGTGCAGCACTTTCCTCAGAGTTGAAGAATTTCATCCTGGAGGGTGCATCCTTTAAGGATCAAGAAGTACCAAGTTGAAACATTCCCTCCGAGGGAAAGGTGGGAGGATCATGAGATGCAGAAAGTCAACACAATTCATAAGTATGGGAAAGCTGAAACAAAATCCACATAGGCTACAGAACAGGAAAGAACTGCTGGCCGAAGAGGTTCTCCAACCAGCTCAAGGGTCTGCACTGCGTGTTCATGCAGAGAACTCCAAGGATACAGGCTTCGTGAGTCATCACCCCCCAGTGACGTGCGGGCTTTCAGTGACTTGCTGTCTTTGAGTCATCTCTGCTTCTGTAAGTAACCTCTCACCTATACTCCTGGAAAACCCCCCAATAAACTTGTATATTTTACAAGTTTGACTTTAGTGTGACAGTTACTTTGGCCTGTTCTTGAGTCTCTGTCTGGTGTGGATGTGTTTGGTTTCTTCTGAGTTCTGTCACACTGGTGTGGAGACGACCACCTTCTTCCTGTCTTCACAGTTTCATTTGCAGCTCAGTTTCTTCTTAAAAACATCAATTATATTGGTTAAATTACCATTTTAAGCATCTCATAATTATACACACACACACGTATTTCCTGTGTGTGTGTGTGTGTGTGTGTGTCTGTGTGTGTGTCTCTGTGTGTGTACTATGTTGTGCCTGCTATCCAGAAAGTCCAGAAGAGAACATTGGATCTCTGGAACTGGAGTTACAGAGGGTTGTAAGCCACCATGCCTATGGGAGAATTAAATCTAGGTCATCTTGGAAGCAAATAACTGTCAGTCCATGTATTGTATTCATGCCTCTTAGCAACTTCTCTTTAAAACTTGGAGAAAGGCTTGGGAATGGAGGCAAATAAGCAATACCAAAGTAAAGGCAGATGAGAGATAAAATGATGTAAAGGCTTGAAAGTGAGAAGGGTATAGAAGGAGAGGTAATAGGGAATGGGGATTTGGGGGGGGCACTATAAAGGAATTCCCATGCACCTTGAAGCATGGTTTTAAAGGTTACCACGGTTAAACATAGCAAAGATTGTTGCATTGTATTAGTAAGCCATTCATTGGGAAAGTAATGTTTGTCTTTGACAAAATCCAACACACCTTCGGCATACATGTCCTGGAGAGACTAGGGATACAAAGAACATACCTCAAGATAATAAAGGAGATTTCCTGCAAGCCCACAGTCAAAATCAGCTTACATGAAGAGAAACTCAAAAGCGTTTCCACTAAAATCAGAAACAAAGACAAGGTCCTTCAAATTCTCCATTCCTGGTCCATGTAGGACTTCAACTTGTAGTCTTCGCTAAAGCAATATGATAACTTCTGCCAGGACATTTTTATGATTTTCTTTAAAATCACCTTTGAATTTGCCCAGATCTGAAACAGTCTAAAAGAACTGGTGAAACCAGGTGGTTTTATTAAGTCCACATTACAGTAAACTACAAACAAGCAAGAGAAAGGAAACAGACTTGGATGGTTTTGATGATTGTGCTGGAACAGGCTCCAGTTGGCTGCCTTGTCACAGCCAGGGCAACCGTGGGACCCAGATCACAGTGCAGAGAGAGAGCCGGGCCCTGGAAGCAGTCCTTCACAAGCTCCTCCTGCCCTAATCCATGAACTTAATAAGCATCTGTCTCCCTCGTGGTGCCTCCCTGTCTCACAGAACTACTTGCATCCTGTAAATATGCAGTCTGTTTGGCTTCTAGAAAACAAAGCAGTTAGGCTTGCCTGATCTCATCAGTTTAATCTTAGAATGCCCGAGCCGCTCAATAAGTAGTGTACCTTGAAGGGGGCAAAAATGAAAAACAAAAACAAAAACAGAACAAAAACAACAGCAGAGTGAAAACTGTTATTAGAGACATGTGTCACAGACTGCTATCAGAAACTCTGAGTCCTTTCCAATGAACATGAAGATATAATATTATGTTAAAAGTGAATTCAGTTAATGAGTTACTGTGCACTGGAATTTAAAACAATTATCTATAGATGATATGACTGGAATTTTAGGAGCTGGCCCAACATCTAATTTCCAAGTCCAGAGTAGCATGGCTCTGCTGGATAACTACCCATAGGAATTAACAGCTAATGTACCTCACATTAACTATACATTACCAGGAAGTTTCTTAGGGTATCTAATTTGTCTGTATACTTGGGAAAAAGAAACCCATCAAGAAGCACTTGAGTATACTTGAGTATACAAGAGTATACTGTTTTCATGAACTATGTGTTTATTGGCTTGCAGCTTCTTGGTACCAGGTAAATAATAACACAAGCACCTAAAATTTCAGGAAAATGGGATGCTATAACAGTGCTATAAATGCCCACTCACTCTAAGAAAAATACCCTCACAGGTATGTCATTTCTCTCCTGCTCCACTTAGGAACTCTATGTTAAGACCCTTGAACATTTTGTGCTTAATGCAGGGAAATGGGAAGCCCCAGTAGCAGTAGCCAAGCACTTGCTCTGGGTTAATTGTTTCTAATCATGAAAATTATCAAATTCAATCCACATGACCAACCCATGAGCTGAGTACTAGTGTAACTATCTAGAGGAAGCATGCTTGCTGAGAGGAGACTCTTGGGCTCCAAGACTGACTTCTGAGTATTGGGACTAACTGAACAGAAATTTGAATGTGAACTTATGGTTTTTAATGATGTTGGTATCAAGAAGGAGATACGGTCATGGGAATGTGTAATGTTCTTCTCCCTCCCACTTCTGTGTGAAGTAGCCATGTATCAACCAGGCTGAGCTGAGTTGGAGAGCAGCTAAGTTTCCTTGTTGTTTTATGCAAAGGATAAATATCAATAGGGACCAGTCTGTTGAAGAATTTAGGAGCTTAGGAGATCAACAAGCCCCTTTTAAACAGGGAGGAAGAGTAAAGGCCAAAGCCATTGGTTTGACTGTCAACTCTCCCCTCTCCAAACACACACATACACACACACACACACACACACACACACACACACACACACACACACCACATCCCAGGGAGATGCTGAGAGTTTTCTCACATACATCTGACTTCCCATGTCCTCATCAGGACTTGCCTCATACATATGAAGAAGTGATGTGGCTTTCTTACTGAATCTCCTGAGAAATAGTGAGGAAATCTGAAGAAGCAGTCCCAGTGAAGTCTATTTGCTAAGTGAGAAAAAGAGGGAGTGAAATTTAATTAGACAATGCTTTCTAAACTCTTTTCAGTTTTCTTCCTAAACCACATAAGTTACTACAAGACGCTTGCCCCTTTTAATTTCCAAATTCTGCAGCAAGTTGTTAAGTGACAATAAGTTTGTCATCATTAAAGACATTGGTAAATGCTCTGGAATCTACCTGGCATGGAACCAGCATTTGGTTATGGTATGAGATAACCAACTGTCTCTTCTGAAACTAGCCCATTGGCATTACCGCAAACCAATGTCAGATCATTCACAGTTGGGAGGTTTTTAAAGCTTATAGAGTCTCCCATCTATGCTTCTTCAAGAGATGAAGAGCTAACAATCTTGATGTCTCTCTGCAGCTAGTTACCTTAATTAGCTATTTGATGAGCCCAGTTGATCTTCAGGCTGGGTTGTGTGGCTCAGTGGTTCAGTCTTGCATAGTCTTGCCTTTAGACCCAGGAGTAGAGAACAAACACAAAGGAGCCATTACTGAAAGGTAATTTCACTGCATTTTTATGGGTCTTAATGTAGAATCTATTTCCCTAGAACCTTAATGGACGCACAAGTTTCTGAGATTCTATTGAATCTACACTTGCCATGAAGCTAAGTGAGATTATTTGTATTTTACTCACTACTCTTTACGTGGCCTTTCCTTGTCTTCAGAACATCTGTGTTTTGTGTGGGATGATGGGTCAGTGCTCTCTGAGCTACAAAAATTAAAAGAAAACCTTATTATTACAAACTGACAAAAATAATACATTTTTTTTACAACAAATAGATCAGGGTGTAAGACCAATGATGTAACTTCAAATCCTCTGCTAACTGCTTTTATAATTTCAAACAGATGATGAATTAGGCTAAGTGCACTATAAGGTCTGACAGTCTTTAAGCCAGTATCATTGATATACATTTTGATACCTCAAAGAAGCCAGATTTGAAAACAGGCGGTTTAAACAAAACTAAGTATGCCTACAAATTTGTACTCTTGTTTAGCATTTAACTTGGCAGACGGAGGTCACTGGAGTATCAAAGCAAGGAGTAGGATCCATATACCATTCACATGAAGCTTGTAAATAAAGACTGCACAGATCTGCAATACAGTGGGAAGGGCCTTTTGTTTTTGCACAGTGTACACGAATTACATAAATTGTGTTTTATATTTCTTGGTTCGTGTCTGGGCATCTTTTCAGGTTCTCTGTTGGCCAAACATCAAGTAGCTACGCTTCCAAGAAGAGGATCTGTAGGGTTGTGATCTGTCTGATGGAATAGAAAGCTAAACTTCTGAAATAGTCATAGCAGAACTGCAGCTGACTTTTGACTGCTGACATGGAGGATCCTTATGCAGAGAGTAAGCTTTGGTGGTTTCCATGGATAATGTGATGAAATTTAATATCCAGAAAGAAAATGCCTACATACACTGAGCCATCAAACAAATGTTTGTTTTAGGCCCTGTTTAGAATCAGAGATTGTCTAAACTAGCTCTTTACTATTTCTCCTGGTACACTCTTTATTTATTTGTGGCACAAATTCTTACTTTGCAGCCTGGTCTGACCTGGCAGTTACTAGATAGCTCAGGTTACCCTCAAACTCCTTCGCAATTCTCCTACTGATTGCTGGAATTATAGATGTAGTCACCATTCCCTGCTTATGTCTATTTTTAATTGAACTTATAAATAAATAAAATACCCCCAAGAACACATCCTGCAACGCAGATTATATTCCCATAACATCTGCTTTTTTTTCTCCAGCATTATGAATTCATTATACTAGAGGTTAATTCAAAAACCCTCCGTGGATTATATTATTGCACTGACTATTTTGCTTCTATTTATTAGGTAGGACTTATGTAATTGTGTGTGTGAAGAATCAGGTCTCTCATGAGAGCTTCCATTCCTTAATTTGCATTTACTTTCAGGCTTTGTCGTTTCTATTTTTATACTGAAAGGACATACTTGGTTATTTCAAATAAATACAAATGATCAACTGAATGATTTAGAACAAAGAAACTACAAGCATAGAAACAGCTCTTAGCCACTGACTGGTACGCCGCTACATAAACTGTACTAGATAAGTCCCTGCTGACCCAACTAGATAGGAATTTTATTGGCTCACAGATGCTCACACATTCAAGTAGCAATATTAACATTACCTCACATACTCCACTTCAAATGTTATCAGATTTACCCACTTACCTATCTTTTGCTATGAAAAGCAATTGTAAAATTGAATGAAATACACAATACACACATTTAAGTGATGTAGGCAGCCTGAAGGCTATCATCTTAGAAAGAAGGAAGCACAGAATGAAGCCATGTACAAGCCAGTTTTGCAGGTTGAGCTGAAGACTGAAGAGCAGAGAGATGCAGCACAAGAGGGAGACAGTGGTCCAGCCTGAAAGGAATCCTAAGTAAGAATTTAGGGCGATGTTAAATCTATAAGCTATGAGGAAGTTATCAGAAAGGAAGGGACTGTACATATAAGAAGCTACTGAGGTCTATATAAAATTTTCTCTATTGTTTTGGCTGAGAAGTGGTCTGCCACATGCAGGACTTCATACACACACATGCACACACTCATATATACACACACTATACATACACACACAGAAACACACACATCACATATATACACACATACACACATATGTACACACATATATACACACCACATACATACACACAGAGAGATACACACACTCACACACATGCCATACACACACACACATACACACATATATGTATATGCACATATGTATATACATATAACAATAACCATTAAAGACAAGACCATGTATTTGGGAGTGGAGGTACTGGAAGAGTTTGAATGGAGGAGGAATGAGAGTGATATAGATACCATGTTCTCAAAAACACAAATTACAAATATTTATGTGCATAGTTATTTTGAATATTTGTATTACTTTGATTTGATTTGATAAATTATTTAATCATGATTCACCTACCCTCATTATGTGCCCAAAGCAGCAGGGCTGAGGCTATTATGGCTCTGAACATGTTGAAAATATCTCCCTGGTATTTGTGTTCCTCTTGATTTTTTATTAACCTATCTGCTTACAAAACTCAGGGTGATCTTCCTAAGCCACTCTGAATAGAGTTAGTCTAAGAGTAGTGGTTCAAACTAGGATATACAGGAGCCTCCTAATGTAGCAGAGAAACGATAGCTACATCCAATAAGGAAGCAGCTAAAATTCCTAAGTGAGCACATTAGGAGATCTGAAGGTATATGTGGTATATCCTGAATTTTGTAAGAATTGCTCAAAATTTACAAAATCATCTTTCCCCCTCCATTCTAAAGTTATAAACTGAGAAACATCAACCAACATTGTAATGCTATATAAAATAATTATAATGTAAGTACACTGGTATTTGATATACTGTATTGATTCAACTCCTTTTGATCATAGAAACATGTTTAGTATGCAGGTCTATCAAAAGTTTTAAAATAAACAGCAGTCTTCAGAGTTAGTTGGAATATTCCCACAGTGTGTTTACACACAAAAGGCACATGAATGACCAGTGCATATCTTTGAAAGAGTTTCAAGCATATTTCACACATTACAATGTCCCATTACCCTTCCCAGACATTTCCAAGGCAGATATGATTTACCATTTTACAGGTGGGAAAACTGAGATTAATTTTACATGAAGCAATACAAGCCAGGATACCCAGCAATGACTGGCTTCCAGAAGAGTACCTGGGTAAATTCAGATTTCCCAGTGAGCTGATTGTTTATCCGGAGCACACATACATCCATTCCTGGGTCACGTCACAAATGCACAAAGCTCTTGGTGTGCATCCTTCTGTATGTTCTGGAAAAAATGTATCAAATAGAGCTTTTATTCAAGCTGTGACTCGAGAAAATGTTCATTAATTTCCTATTCGATTTCAATGGCAAATAGAACATCATGAAACTGAAAAGCTTCTGCAAGGCAAAAGATATTGTCAAAAAGACAAACAGCAGCACACAGAATGGGAAAGGATTTGCACTAACACTACATCTGACAGAGGGCTGACATCCAAAATACTAAAGGAACTCAAGAGATTAGAAACCAACAAACCAAATAAGCAAATTTTTAAAATGGGGCACATATCTAAACAGAGAGTGCTCGCTCGACAGAGGGATCTCTAATGGCTGAAAAGAACGTAAAGAAATGATCAACACCCTTAGTCATCGGGGAAATGTAAATCAAATTAACTCTGAGATCCCATCTTATACTCATGAGAATAGCTAAGATCAAAATTCAAGTGACAGCTCCTGCTGTTGAGGATGAAGAGCAGAAAGATCAGCTCTCCATTGCTGGTGGAAATCAGCTTGTTGGTTTCTCAGAAATTTGGGAATAGATCTATCTCAAGACCCAGCTATACTACTTCTTGGCATGTACTCAAAAGAAGCTCTACCGTACCACACGGACACTTGCTCAACTACCTTCATAGCAGCGTTGTTTGTAACAGCCAGAGACTGGAAATAACCTAGACGTCCCTCATCTGAAGAAAGATAAAGAAAATGTGGTACATTGACTCAGCCATTAAAAACAATGACATCATGAAATTTGTAGACAAATGGGTAGAACTAGAAAAGATCATGCTAAGTGAGGTAACCCAGACCCAGAAAGACAAACACGGTATGTACTCACTTATAAGTGGATATTAGTCATAAATTACAGGATAACCATGCTATAAACCACACCAGAGACCCAAGAAGCTAAGTAACAAGGAGGGCCCAGGAGGGAGGGGGTGCTTGAATCTCACTGAGAAGGGAAAATAGATTAGGCATCTAGACATGGGAGGGGGTCGAGGAAGGGGCCTGGTGTGAGAGAGGGTGGGGATGGGAATGGGGGCATGAGGTATTGGAGGATGGAGAGAGAGAGAGAGTACTTGGAGAGACAACTGGAGGAGCTAGAAACCTAGGACATGGGAGGTCCCAGGAATCTATGAGGATGAGCCTACTTAAGACTCCTAGCAGTAGGCCATATGGAGCTTGAACTAGCCATCTCCTGTAACCAGGCAAGACTTCAAATGTAGGGACTGGGACACCAACCCAGCCACAAAACCTTAGACCCACAATTTGTCCTGCCTACAAAATGTACAAGGGTAAATGATGGAATAGAATTTGAAGAGAGAGTCAACCAATGATTGGCCCCATTTGAGACCCATGCCATGAGAAGGAGCCCACCCCTGATATCATTAATAATATTCTGCTATAGTTGCGGATAATAGCCTAGCATACCTGTCATTAGAAAGGCTTCACCTAGCAACTGATGGAAACTGATGCAGAGACCCACAGCCAAACACTAAATGTATCTTGGGGAATTTTGTGGAAGAAAAGGAGGAAGGATTAAAGGAACCAGAGGAGTCAAGGAAACCACAAGAACAACCTGCATAATCAACTTAACCTGGACCCATTAGGGGCTTCTAGAGACTAAACTTCGAATGGGAGAGCATGCATGGCATGGACCTAGGCCATCTGTACATGTGTAGCAGCTGTGCAGCTGGGTCTTCATGTAGGACAAGTAAAGTGGGAGCGGGGTCTGTCTCTGACTATATTGCCTGCCTTTGGATCCCTTTTCCCCAAGTGGTCGGCCTTGTCTAGCCTTAATAGAAGAAAATGTACTCAGTCTTAGTGCAACTTGATGTTCCAAGGCTAGTTAACATCCATAGGAGGCCTCCCTTTCTGAGGAGAAGGGGAAGAAGGGGTGGATACATGAGAGAGGAGGGGAGAGAGAGGGAATGGAAGGAGAAGAGGGAGAGAAAGTGACAATCAGGATATAAAGTAAATAAATCTTTTAAAATGTGTTTTTACATTTAAGAAATTAGAAATAGACACTATAACAGTGGGATGTACAGTGGTATTTTAAGGTAAGAATCATACAACTAAATCTACATAAAAGCCCTATAAATCATAAATATTTATTAATTTAAAATATCTCATTGTGTCTAGTGTACATAAGTGTTAGATAAATTTATCAAGATTTTCATAATTGTTTTTAATGAAATTTGTAAAATACAAGATGCATAGTATGGATATATATATGTAAATCATTAAAAAACCTAATTTCCATAAAAGTATAATGCATTATCTTTGGGCCATAAAGTTAAATTTAAAGGAAGAAGGAGAAGAAGAAGAAGAAGAAGAAGAAGAAGAAGAAGAAGA
>JANHMN010000009.1:37545551-37590309 GCA_030674055.1 Rhabdomys pumilio
TCTTCTTCTTCTTCTTCTTCTTCTTCTTCTTCTTCTTCTTCTTCTTCCAATTCTTCTTCCTTTTTCTCATCCTCTTACTTCTTCTTTTAGCACCAAATGAGGAAACCCCAGGAGAAGTTCTAGGGTTTAAGTGGGAGTTCCGCAGAGACTACACTGTTGGTTAGAGAAGAAAAATGAATTCTGAAACTTGACTTTCACTACTGATTTCAAACAGTTGTCAGCTTCATTAATGTACAAGATACCAACATAGAAATAGTTGTTTTGTTCAAGAAAAAACATAAATGGGCAAACAAAAGAAGAAGTTTAGATATCATATAACATATACCATTTTAAAATAAAAAAAAAATCCATAGATAAAAGATGTTTGGGCTGATTATAAGGCAATTGCTTTCAGACAGGTAGCTGGAGGATGGGTTTGAGGATAGACCACTCAGTCAACAATTATTGTATCAGTCATTGGAAGCCAAAACAATGTCAACTGAAAAGAGAAACGAGAGAACAGACTTTTAGGGCCAAATATGATGAAATGACTACTTAGCATGTGGTAGGAAATTAAAGAGCAAAATGGGTTTGAGCAAAATGTTGTTGCGGCAAACAACATCGCTCGAGAAGAGAAGAGCAGGTTCTACACCAAACTTCACCAAGCAGCCAGTGTGCATGCAGTCAAGTAAGGAGTAGATCCTGCAGGGGTGCAGGGTGAGACATCCACCAGACTATTTCAATATGTGTCAGTGTTGTTGTAAAAGCAGTGCTTGTGAAGGGGGTGCAGAATTGATGGTGATTAAAAAGGAGAAACTCATCACACCAGTTACTTTTCTGTTATTGTAATAAAATACCCTAACACAAAGCAACCTATGTCAGAGAGTATTTGACTCACATTTCCAGAGATGTGGTACCAGCATGGTGATAGAGGCACAAAAACTGGCAGAAAAGTATACTGATGGGATTAGGAAGCTGATCACATTATTGTCTACACAGGAGAGAGAAAGAGAGAGAGAGAGAGAGAGAGAGAGAGAGAGAGAGGAGAGAGAGGGAGGATGAAGAAGAAAAAGAAGGAGGAAGAGAAGGAGGAGAAGTAGGATGAGGTTATAAACTCTCAAAGAACACCCTCAGTGACACAGTTCCTCCAGAAAGCCTTCACCTACTAGAGGCTCATAACTTTTCTAGACAGTGCCACCAGCTGGGGGATTAAGAGTTCAAATGCATGAGTCTATGGGGGGACATTTCTAATTAAAACCACCAGAGACATGTTTGGAGATCCAGAGATCATTCAGATTTAAATACAATATTCTTGGAATAACTACAGAGTCCCAAGGACATTTTAAGAAATGCGAGTCTATATACCAAAACCCAAGTTTCAATTGTTTTTGTGGCTAAAGCAATGCATGTTTTGTTTAAGACATAAACTTTCTAGGTTCAATGAAACCTTATAGGCATTTATTGTTTTACTCAAATAAGGTTCAAGACAAGTATTCTCAATCCATCCATCGTTGTTAACAAGCTCATCATTGTGAACACTAGTTCAATAGCCAAAGGTCAGGATGAGCATGAGACATACATAACAGTCTATAAAAGAAAGACATACATAAACAGTCTATAAAGCCATGCATGTCACCTGCACAAGACACAGATTGGAAAAAAACCCAAGTATAGAGTCAACCATATAACACCTAACAATGGTATGTTGTTGCTGGATATTTAATAATTCTATTAGTTCTTATTATAACCCAGCCATCCCCCTGCCCCAATAATAGAGACAGTCTTATCTATTTATTTAATCGTAATTAAATTGTGCTTTAGCAGAATTACATGGCAGTTACGTCTAAAAAGATTTTCAATGATACACTGGCTATAGAAGTAGGCAGGGCGTCACAGGTAGGCACCAAAATGTGGAGAGAAGGAAAAAGACAATTAAGAGAGAAGGAAATCTCCATTGGGATGGACCAGGAGCATATACCTGAGAGAAGTGCACTCTGAGAACAAACTGATGAAGCAGAAATATCCTATGTGAGACTCAAACAGGAAGTAATTTGGGGAGCACAGTTGGGAAGGTGGGAAAGTGTGTTTCAGTTGTGAATTCAGAAAGAAGAGCAAGGAGCATTAACACAAAGAAAACAATACGAGAATCTGAAGAACGTGAAATCCTTTCTTGAAATCGTGTTAGATCAGATTGCCTGAGCAAGGTATAGATCTCTAATAGGAAGCACAGATAACTGTGAGAAGTTTTGAGAAGCTGGTCAAGCAATGAGACAAATCTCAAAAGTATAAATAAAATGATTCACGACACCTTTAGGAGCAAGTGACTAAGAGGTTGGAAAATAAACGTAAGGCCAATGATACTGAGCTTTTGCTCTGCTTGGGCAGACTGCTTAGCTAGAGCTCTGTTATTATAGTCTGTTGATTCTAAGCCAGGCACACTTACTTTTCAAAGATAACCTTATGTTAAAATGTGATTATTTTAAAATAAATAAATAGTTGCTTCTCGATTAGGTATTACATCTTAGTGATCCCTTCTTAGTATTATTGATGTTTTGGGTCTCCTATGATGCTCTCAAAGTTTCTCTTACATCATCTTGATTCTCTCTCTCTCTCTCTCTCTGTCTCTCTCTCCCTCTTTCTTTCTTTCTTTCTTTCTTTGTTTCTTTCTTTCTTTCTTTTTTTCTTTCTCATAGACCTGTCACTTAGGATGGTGGGTGATAGGATAGATAAATAGGAACAAGGAACAGGGAACAGGGCTTCGCTGGAAGAAGATTTCATCTGAAGGCATAAGTACAAATCAGACCTATTCGTGGAAGAAGACTGAAATTTCTAGTGCTGATCAAATCTGGTAGTTGAAGACCATGACCCATAAGATTTCTCTGTGTGCTTTGCTGTTAAAATCATTAAGCTTAGTTCACAGAATTAAAGAATGTGAACTCATTCCTTTCTAGTGTAAGCACTGTCTTCACTACAGTTTCACCTGGCTTTGTAGATTTACGCACTTTCATAATTGCTGGCTCACTAGTTTCCTGATGGTGTTCTCTCAGCTCTCTCCTGCACCCTCAGCAATCCTTAAGATGACTTCAAGAATCTCAGAAAGCTGCCTGTGCATATTGGAAAGCAGCTGAGGGGAGAGAAGAAAAGCAAAAAGATGCAGGCTCAACGGAAGAAATAGTGGGGAACGTTTTATGCATAGCTTTCTCAGGCAAGGTAGATGTCCGAAGGAGTTTAAACTGTTTGCTTAAAATTGTAACCATGTAAAACCCTCTTTCATTTGGGACGAGATTATGCATGCCAGAAGTGTGTTCCTATGTACAAAACAGACAAGAACTACATGAGCTGTGTATTCAGTGACTTCCACTTTACTGTCTTTAACTCCTGTGACAGCCTTAGATGAACAGCCCAGAAAATAGAGTTAGGTTTCACTGGGGAACTGGTGCTGACTTTCTGCTGAGACCCACCAGGGGCTGGCTGACTGTGGGTTGGAAGTTGCTATGGTTATAAGAGGGGGCTGCTGAGCAGGGCGGGAACTGTGACAGCTGTTGCCATGTCAGGAGCTCTTAACCCCTGGAAACTTTTGTGAAAATGGTTTCCTTTGTGATGAGATCGAGATGTTACACTGCTTCCTAGCGTGTGGCCAGTGTATATTATGAGGTCAATAAACTTTCTGAAGATCTTGCAGCCAGACCAGTGTTTGCCTTCAATACATCACCCTGGCAACCAGAAGGAAGCCACAGCTACTGACAGGGCTAAGGGCATCCCGAGGGACCTTTTGTCTTTTTCTGAGAAAATTCTGAATGTACTCCAAATGTTGCTTCTTCCTTGACTCCTGTGGTCTTCTTTCCCCTGCATGACCTCAGAAGAACCACTCTCTACTCCCCTCTCTTGCTAAGGGAAGTATCACTCCAAATTGCAAACCTTCAAACCTTGATGCGATTCCTTCAAAATTGGTGAGGCTGCAAATACAATCTCCTCACACCTATGGCTCCCAGTCTCAGATCCACATCAATTTTTCCTGAAAAGCTAGGACAGGGCAAAATGCATTTCACATGAAATGCTGCCTGCCTAGGGAATCTGAGTATCCAACAGATGAACAATAGAGGCAGAAAACCACAAAAGGACTATTACAGTGTCAATGAAAAATAGTGGCTGGCCTTCAGTGGATTTACATGGACCAAGTAATTTAGTCATATGCAAAGTGTAAATACACTGGACATAAGTGATTAGCAACAATGCTGAAATTAGCAGGGTTTTTTTTTCTGAAAATACCTATAAAAGACCTTAAAATAAGCTGGTTATTGTTCAGGTCAGTAGTAGTTCAGAAAATGCTGGATTCTTTTATGTTATGTCAAAATAATTAAATTAACTTAAAACAACTTCAAGCCAACAAAAGCACAATCTCATTAAGCACAGAGTTAGTTCAAGGTTTATTAGTTTTTGTCATGCTATGCTCAGTTTCTTACTGCACCAGTATTTTATAAGGCAAGTGGCATGTAGTAACATGCCAACATACTTGAATCTAACAAGCAAGCACATAGTATCTACTGAACAAATTGGCCAGGTGTGTTTGTAATATTAAAGAGTTGTATGATAATTTAAGCTTTCAGTATGTAGGTAATAATGTGAATAAAGAATTATTAAACATGATTTTTTCTTAAATGAACAAATAATCTGAGTGGGTGTGAATGGGTGTGAGTGTATGTATATGTGTGTGTGTGTGTGTGTGTGTGTGTGTGCGCGCGCGCATGTATATATACATTTCCCTAGATAGAATAAGACAATTATTTAAGAGTTCAAGAAAATAGGGGAAAAGTTGTTCATGACGTTGTAGAAACCTTCTTGTTAACAATATTTCTATTTACATGTGTAAACTCAAATTGGAGTGTCCTCCGTCTTCAGGAGTCATTGAGTGCGATTATCATGCACGCACACGGTGAATAGACATAGGGAGATACCAATGCACACAAGATGAAAATAAATAAAAGTTAAAAAAATCACACATACACTCTTTGCCTCACCTCTTCTCCAATAATTCCCTAGCTTTGAGTGGGGTGGGGTAACATTATTGGCTGACCAGATAAATGCATGCATTTGCAGTGCTTGTAACAATGTGGAGAAGGCCATTGGGCACATAATCCCACCCAGAGCCATGGAATCATTGCAATTGTTAGCTGCCAGGAGAGGGAGAGACTGTTTTCTCTAAGATTATAGTTTCTGGAAAGTCAGTTACCCCCATCCCCATAAGACTATACATTCAAGAATATTTTGGCAGCACGAAGTGGTCATGAAGAATTTCAAAAGTTGGGGAGACAAACCTGGGTGGGTAGTGAAAGTGTGAACCAATGAAGAGTCTGGGAGGCAGGACAATCTGATCAAAACATGTCACATGAAATTTTCAAAGAATTAATAAAAAAATAAAAGAACGTAATATAATGGAATGTTCGTGAAAGCCCTATGAGTTTGGAGAAATCTCTCGGATCATGACCTATCTATTTCTTCCCAGAAGTACGTTTCATATCTGTGCCCCGCAACTTTCTTTTGCTATTTTTCTTTGTTTGAGTGAGTAACGCCTTTATGTTAAAGGACAGACATTGACCAAATTAAATGTTACAGAATTTATTTGAACAAAGAGCAATTTGGAACTCGGGAGGCTTAGAGCTCCACTGAGTCCTACCCAGTGCCTGCCCCTACAGTGTGAAGCAGGAAAGTACAGAAGCAGCTTTGCTGGGTTACAGTTCTGTATGTGCCTTGGGGACCATGCCTTGTCTGGTGGCTATGTGAGAGAGCCTGAAAGTTGGCTGCTTGAAGTTTGGCTGAAGCTCCACCATGTTGTTCAGTTTGAAGGTTGTTTATGTACAAATTTGACTATCATCAACTCTTGGAAGCATCAGGGTAACACAAAACTCATTTTGTCTTCAGCAAACCATTCACACTGTTTTATGTCTATGCAAATTAAGGTTCGTTAGGGTAAATTTGGTACTTATTTTCAACCATAATCTCATACTTGCTATACTATTGTATATGAGTGAACTGTGTATTATAAATCCCATATTCTGCACTCTACTCTTCAGTTGGAGCACAGAGAATGTACCTTCTCGCTGTGTGAACTACAGGTCCTCACTTTCTCTCCTTTCCTCTTCCCTGACATTTCTTCTCTGGCCCTTCTTACAGAGAACAATACTTTCCACTACTGTTCCAAGTAATAAGTCAGTGATGACACCCAACACGGCAGCATTGTCTATCCGGTTCTGTTTTTTCTTTTATTTTACTGACTGTGTTCCATGTGTCAATCGTGCCATGTTCTTTTATGACTTTTTATTGAAATAATTTTCTTAAGACACAAAGATACATATGTTTGCATCTGGATCTGTTTTTCAATGTTACAAGTACAGATTCCAAGTTAATAGTTTATATTTTTATCCTTAATATTCTTTCAATAAGTACAAGTTTGTGCTTTTGAAATAATGGAACAGATACAAATGTATCCCTCGCTAGTTGTGTTAAGTGTATATCATTTTCAAATTTCTCTTCCATCTTAGGAAAAAAAGAGAATCTGGTTAGTAAATATTTAAGTTTGTGCTCTTGCATTTGTATCAAATTATGAAATCAATCCTTTACCCACATCATCTGCCAGACGTTCCAGTAGTTGTCCCTGTTGATCTGTATCGTAAGGTCTACTGGCTGTACCTGTGCTGTCAGGCTCTTGGCCTCTCACATGCCCTGCTCCTTTCTCCTGGTTTACTGATACTCTCTGTCAAGATTTGTCCTTCCTTTTTCCCATATCACCTGTACCCTCTTACCCTCAATATGTTTTTCACCTTTCATTTATCTCCCCTGAATTTACTGTCAGAATTTCTACCCACAGACGTATTTGTGAAACTACCAGGAAGAGCGTGACTCTGAGATAAATTGTAGGTGAATGTGAGAAAAAGTGTGAGATTACAGTTAAGGAAAAAAAAACCACTTCTGAGAGGGAAATCCAAAGAGAAGGTGGATGGGGATCCTGAAAAGATTCTCGGAAGAGATAGCATCTTCACTAGGACTTAAAAGAAGAGCAAGAATTTAGAGCACCCAGCTCCAAGGTTAAGTTCTTCCAAGTAGGAAATACATGCTGTTAGGCATTCTAAGAACATAAAAACTTAAATGCTTCTTAGTGTGTAAACAGTTCAGGGGTACATAAAGCACACATGGTGAAAGGCTTCTGTCAGCAAAGCTAAGAGGCTTTCATGACCTTACCTTGTGAGCCATGAGACAATGGAAGAAGACAGTATGTAGGAGACACATAAACAGCAGTGTTTTATGTGCCACAAATGACAGCAATTGAGTGCAGGGATCGTGAAAGAGTACTGATTCAGGTCAGAAGTCATTAGGACTTGTTCTGGAACCAAGAGCAAAAATCTAAAGCAGAGAATCTTCTAGAAGCTTTGTGAAAGATGAAGTAGTTTCAGTGTCCACCGCAAAGAGGGAGGGGAGGAGATTAAAGAAGACAGCCTATACCCCGATCTCAGAACATCCAAGTTTACAAACTTCAGTTACCAAGATGACATTAAAATCCCAAGCAATGAGGCAAAGGTGAGTCCAAGGCTTCAGGGCTATAACTAATAAAAAACATTTTTATTCGGAGGTATGTAAAAGAGACCGCTATTTTGTGAGTGTCCATGGCATCAGCAAAAGAGATAGAACCTTGGGAGAGATGCATGATTATATCTAAGACATAAACATAGAAAGTACAGTGCATGAGGAGACAAAGAAAATGGGGAGAAGTAGGAAGTACTCAAGGTCAAACAGATGTAGAGGAAGCTGAAGAGGAACAAATATCGCTGCCAGAGGCCATCACAACTGGAGTCACCACTGTTCCTGGGAAATCACTGTCTCTATCTCCAAAACCCTCAGAAGGCTCATGGCTAAGCCATGATAGTGATGGAATGGAAGGAGGCTTAAATTAGTGCTAGATTACTATGGGAGAGTCTTACTTTTGGTGTCATGTACTGTAGAAATAAGGTATTAATAACTTTAAAAAGACAGCAGTTGCCGTGAAACTTGAGAAGACTTGGCACAGTAAAAGGTTCTGAGTTATGCCATAGATTTTGTAGACCTGAGACGCAAGTAATGCTTGAAGAAACAGCTGATGTACAGTGTCACTTACAGGGAAATGTCAATAATTTATAATTGACAAGGAGCGTGCTTTGAAGGGATGAGAAGCTGGAGGTAATGGTGACAGCATTGGATTTGGAAAAGGAAAGTAATCTGTGTAGTTCTGGAAGGACACGAGAAGGGACAAAGGAGGCAAGACAGCAGATGACAGCTCTGAGCAGTGGGTCAGCAGTGGTGGAATAAGAGCACAACTAGAAAGGACATACTCTCAGTCAGAATGATGCCCACCCTCAGTGTGCTGGCTTTCATGAGAATCTCCTCCATAGTCTCCAGTGTTTGAATGCCTGGTCCCCAGTGGGTGGCAGTGTTGGGGAGATTTAGGAGTGATGGCCTTCCTGGAGGGAATACATCATCAGCAGTGGCTTTGGGGGGATCGTAAGGCCTTGTCCTGCTTACATGTTTTTTTTTTTCTCTCTGCCTTTTTCTTGTAGTTCAAACTGTGAGCTCTCTGCTTGCTGCATGCCTCCCTGCCATGCCAGACTCTTATCCACCTAGAACCATTAGCCCAATTAAACTCTCTTCTGTGTGGTACCTTAGACATGGGGTTTTATCACAACAACAAAAGAGTAAGTAATATGTGGGAGCAGGGGTGACAAACAGACCCAAGGTTGCAGAGGGATCTAGAGATAAGAAAAGGCCTGTCATGGACACACAATGAAGCAGAAGGAAGCATGAGAGGGCAAGAAAAACACAAGCCTGAGGATGTAACCGGGGATGCAAATAAATTTGTAATATATGTTCCAGGTTCATTCACTGTTCTCTTTTCTGCCACCTATGAGTGAACAAGTCTGGATCAATGTTGCTGTCATTGTCAAGGTCACAGTCTTGCTTAATACACATACACATATATGTGTATATATATGTGTGTGTGTGTGTGTGTGTGTGTGTGTGTGTGTGTGTATAATATATACATATATGTATATATATACATGTGCACACACATATATATACACAATATGTATGTATATATGTGTGTGTGCATGTATATGTATATGCATATATGTTTGTATACATACATATATATATATATATATAAATATATATATATGTATATATATGAAATAAAAAGTTGGGCTAACTTTTATTTTCTGCCATACTACTTAGAAAATATTTAACAGTCAAAAACAGAAATCAAAGCTACCTCTTTATTTATGTGAAATTATAGTGTACACTCTCAAAAGACAAGTTTCTCCTTCACTCCAAAGGCAGACCTAAATATTGAGGAATAAAAAGAAATGACCTCACATGGAAGCTAAACTTGCAGGCTAGCGAATGCAACTCTATTTTTGGTACTATCTCATGTATTTATATAAAATAGAGGAGCATTTAGGCCAATTAGTGGCTTGAAAACGATACGGTTTTTCCAGCAGCATTTAATCCTGACGAACTTGAGATGTTAAGACAGAACTGTATTGGCAGTAGATCATGGGGTTGGTTTGACTCAAGGCAACGAAGCTTTAGCATAAATTAGTTTTTACTTGTTAAAAGAAAAAACAAATTCTGTTTGTGTTTGTAATACAGTTTGTTGGTTCTTTTAATTTGGGGGAAATTCTGGGGAATTCCAGTTTTCAAAGAAGTGAGAAGCCAAGCATAGCTTGAGCCAGACCCAAGCTCACTGGTCCTGTGTAAACACCAGCATTCGTCCTCTTCAATGTGCCTGGTCTCAGACAGCAGGGTGGACCTGTTATGCCTGGACCTCAGCTAAACCAAAGGTGCCAGGCTGGGGCTGGCTGCTGTGCCATCCACAGAAGATTATTTCGATCCCCGTAAAGGATCCGGGCTTCCTGTCCTGACTTTGTACAGCGGCTGTGCAAAGCAAGGCTTAGAGAGAGCCACCGCTGCCGCATCTGTGGCATATAGAAACTGTCTCTTCTTCCTGTTAGCTCGGCAGATGTGAAAAGTGAACACCGGACGTAAAATTTGGCTTTGTCAAAGCAGATTAGCATAATACCTGACAGGCACAATCCTCAAATCCAAGGTTCTTTGATAGGATTCATAATCTGCAGCCTACTTTGGTGGCTGCACTGAGGGGAGGCCCCCACTCCCACTACAGACGAGAAAGCTCTGTTGCTGTTGTCTTCAGCTTCAATCTTTATAAAGGCCAACAACATGAAGGTAAAAACGAAATTACAGGACAGCTCGTGGTCAAGTCTGCTGAGTTCATCATTTCTGAACACTTTGTGATTTATGCAGCAGCACAAACTAAAGCCTCAGTCACATAAAGCCCTGTGCGTGCCCCCATGGAGACTCAGTGTGTCTGTTGTGTCTGTTGCAATGTAGATTGTGTCCCACATGCTGGTAAAACACCCGAAGCTGTGAGGTCAAAGGGTGTCCTTAAAAATATGTCAGGAATGTCAGTTTAGAACTTATTAAGACATTCACAAAGACTCTCACTTGGAAAAAGTATTTATTTTTATTTATACACGTGTGTACTGTGTGTGTATGTGTGTGTAAGCGTCTGTTTGTGGTATGTGTCCAGGTGCCCTTGAGGTCAGAAAATGGCATCAGAGTTATAGCTAGTTGTAAGAAGCCTGAAAGGGGTGCTGGAAATTAAATTTATAACCCAAGCAAGAGGATTGAACTGAACCACCCCACCATCTTTTCAACCCAAACCCACACATTTGTAATGTAGCTAATATTCATGAAAGTGTCTTGAAGCACTGTGATAAAAAGTGCTTATCTCCTGTTTTATTTTTGTCTTCTATAATAATGGAATTTTTGATATTTATAAGAATGCCACTGGTCCATCCTTTCTGGTAGCCAAATGTGGCCATATTGTAATTTCTGACCAATGGTGGAAGAACAGAGGTAAGGACCTGGTGTTCAAGTGTTGGTCATCTATATCATACCAGAGGAAAAGGAGAGAGCGATGTTTCTCTCCTCTCTACTTCTCTCTCACTTGCTGAAACATTGCTGAGTTAAAGACAGCTTGTTGTGGTTGATTCTGACATATCAATGAGTAATAAATACAAAACACAAGGACTGTTATTATCAATGTAAATGTTTGTGTGATCTGAGGCACATTATGTAAGTGCTCTAAATTTCCTTCCCCAATTTAAAGGCAAGATTCCACAAGGAATATAATAAATATCGGAGGGACTGGCTGTAAAATAAAATAGGCAAGCAGTGTCTATGTTTCTAAACTGCTGAATGCAAAAGACCAGAAAACAGAAGAAGAGACAGGGCTAAGGGAGTGGCCAGTATCAGCAGGCTCATCTCCTTCATGAGGCCACCTTGGGAGCTTCCTTGTGAATTAGACAGGAGTCTGTGGTCAGTACTGGAACTCTTTGTCGTGACTTAGCAGTAACAGGAAGAGTGACTCAATATCCTGCCTTAAAAGATGGAGAAGCTGAGTCTGCTTTGAAACTTCCTCTCTGAAGTGGGGATTTGTCTGGGAACCAGACAATGAGAACTAAGCCTGTGCCTAGACTGAGATCAAAGGGTCTAGTCAAGACTAGGTGGATAAAAAAAGAGACAAAAGGGACAGTAGGTTGGGTTCTGAGAGCATAAATTCTTATTAGATGGTGGTTAAGCTGAGTTAATAGGTAAGGCTCCTAAGCTTGCATTTGTAACCCAGTTCTACACTTATTGGTATTGAAGTCTAAATCTTATTACCGGGGTACAAAATATTTTGTGAAGATAACGAACCATAAGACTCACTCATAAGAATTTTATTGTGATAAATCATTCTTTTTATTGTTGTTAATATGGTTGGTTGTATATGTGTGTGTGTGTGTACACATATGCCCATACTGTTGTATGAGTACATTTGTGTACGTGTGCATGTGCTCGTGGAGGTCAGAAGAACACTTCAGGCATCATTTTTCAGGCATCTTCCAACTTCTGGTTGTAAGAGCTTGCAATTCCCAAGACCTTTACCTAATATGTTAGGTAACTAGACAGGTAGCTACAGGAATCTGTTTCTTCCTACCTCCCATCTCACCATGGCGAGGATTATATTATCCTTGCCTTGTTATGGGAATCTCAAAGATCCATATGCTGGTCCTAATGTTTTTGCGGCAATTGTTTTTCCTGACCCTTCAGTCAATAATTTTGTAGTAGATTTTGAGCATTATCCCAGTCAGGTTTTATTCCAGCCCTTAGAAGTAACAACTCTCATGAGTTATAGGTTTCATAGGAAAACTGGGCTTAGAAGGACATAAAATAGGGTTAGAGACATGGTGGTTCATACTTTGCATTCCAGTACTTAGAAAAAAGAGACAAGCAGATCTCTGTGAGTTCCCAGCCAGCCACAGCTACAGAGTGAGACCCTGCCTCAAAAAGAAAAAAAAAATTAGAACATAGGTCCTTAAATTCAACCACAGGATTTAGAATGAAACTAGAAAGTGTGAAGTACTGTCCTTAGTAATTAACAACATTATCTCAATTTTATAGAAATGTTTTTAGAAAAACCAAGCTCTGAGCAACTAAGGAGTTGTTCTCAAGTCATACAACTATGTCAGCAGGACAAGCCTCAGAAAGATAATTCCATAAGGTTGATTCACACCCCCTCTAGAGTCTGTCTTGCAAAATAAGGGCCTCCAGCTCTTTGGGAGCTGCAGCTTCAGACAAGCTGGGGCATCTGCCCACCCACCTTTCAAAGGGCCTGCCTGCACTGTAAACACAGGGCCTTCTCCTGCAGAAGATGTTTTTGTTACTTGATGCTTCTTCAACACAGCAGTCATCTGCAGTCCTGTCCACCCCCTTTCTTCTCACTACTCCCTTCCATAGACCCAAGGTCCAATGCTCAGGTCATTGGATTTCTCCCTGATTTCTGCTTGCTAAGTTTCTCAGCCAAGGGAAAACCATTAAGTGTCAAATTGCATGAACAGAGTGTCCAAGTAGCTGCCTGTTCCAGCACTAGTGCCTGCCAAAGGACCTTAAATAAACTCAGTTGCAGGGGAGATGCCGAGATGATTCCTATGTGGTGTGTTTAGTTTGTTACATGAACATACAGAGAACAGTTTCATCTGATTAGTTAGCGTGAGTCACAAGACCAGACAACACAGCAGGCTTTCCCCTCTTCTCCCCCCCCTCTGTGTGTGTGTGTTGGGGGGGGGGTTGTTGGGTAACAAGCCAGTCAATACAGTACCTAGGATGAAAGAAAAATCCACGCAAAGAATATAGTAACTATTTTATATTTCTAGTCAAAGTTGAAAGCTAATGTCAGACAGTTTCTCTGAATCAATGGCTGCGTATCTCAGTAGTAGAGATAGAAATGTCTTATTGTAAGAGAGAAAAAAAATCAATAAACCTTAAATTATAGTTACACATGTAAAATGCCTCACCTCTATTCTTTCAAAAGCCATTATTTCTGTGCAATATCTTTTGAAGGAGACTGGATCATTGTACACACTTGGAAAAAAAATGGGGACATAGAATCACCTTAAATATTCTTTCTCTTAATAAATTTTATGCCACCTGACTGATTTTCCCATTAGAAGGTGCATTAATATAAATTACCCTTAATGAGTGCCCGGAGCTGGAGGCAGACACTCTTGTGTCCTCCAGAGTCTGGGTGATGAGAAAGAGATTAGTAAGGGGCAGGCAAGTCCTGCTTGCTGACACCTCAGGAGGGGGTATGTTGGCCAGAATGGAGAAGAAGACAAATGGAATTATTGTGATGCTGGGCTGACTTTTTCAGATGAAAAGCAATAGAGAGGTCAAGATCCAGAAAGCTGCGTAGTCAGTCCAGTGCCATCAGCGTAACATTGGGAAGAAGTGAGTTTCAGGCAGATGCTGAGGTTGGGGATCTCAGACATGAAAGACCACCTGTTCCCTGATGAAAGGAGGCCATCCTGGAAGACAAGACAGAGGCTCTACGAAAGGGCAAGCACTGGGCACCCTGGTTTGTTTTGTACACGTTTTGTTTTGCTTTGGTATTTGTGTGTGTGTGTGTGTGTGTGTGTGTGTGTGTGTGTGTGTGTGTGTTATTGAGTTCCTTTTTGTTATTTATGTGTTTTTTGTTTTCATTTTGGGGTCTGTGAGAGAGGAAAGGTGAAAGGGAGGGAGGGAAATTCATGGGTTGGGTGGGTAGGGAGGCAGGGAGCTGGGAGAAGTTGGAGGAGGAGGAAAAAGAATATGATCAAAGTATGTTGGATACAAATTTTTTGTGATATGAGAAGATTCTGTTGTTGTTGTTGTTTTCACAAGTTAAACTGTGACAGGGAGATGCTAGTTCATAGAGTCAGAGGTAGAGAATTGGGTGAGGGAAGGAAACTCTGAAGCTAATCAACTGAGCCAAGGGGCAGCACTTGTACAGATGCAGAGATAGGGAGAGGTCCAAATGTCAGCGCCAGCAGCAACAGAGCATCAAGGAAAAACTAAACTCCTTACAGCTGATGCAGTGTTTCCAGCACCCAGGACGGGACCATTCTGAAAAACACAAGTGTTTGTGTGAAAAACCCAGGCTATTATCCTGAAGCTGTGTGGAGAGAGAGAAGGCTAATAATGAAATTGGGAAACCATCAGATCTCGGAGACAAGTTCACCTTTCTGGGGTGCATCCCTCCTAAGGTCCAAGGATGGTAGCGTGAGTCCTAATCATACCTAATGAAGACAAGAGGCTCTGTGATGCAGCCTGTGTGGTTCTGTGATCTATAACTCAGAGGCCAAGGGCAAGCAGTAGTGAGTCTTCAGTCAATACAGGTCACAAGGACAGACTTGATTGATCCTGTTAAGATGCCTACAGACCACAAACACTTGACCAAAGTGATAGCTGAAACTGCAGCTAAGGAGTCATAGTCCTTCGTAAGTCAGCTTCCCTCAAATGTGTTCACTTCTTGAGTACGAAGTAAATAAAAATAGCTCAAATGTGTTCTGAAATCAAGGGCAAACTGAAGCTTTGGGTCTTGCCTAAGGCTTCCAATTTGCATTGTCAGCCCAAGGAATCCTATGGCTTAAGAATTCTGTGGAGTCTGTGGAAATCAAAGCCTAGAAACAGAGAGGTGCCCATCTCCCCTTGCTGAAAAGCTTTGCCTCCAGGAATACTTTGAGGTCTCGTGGGATAATCACCCTTAGAGGCAGAGAGTCATAAGTTAAGAGAAACTCACATGAGCAAAAAGCCAATGTAATGTAGAATCTCCAGGCAAGCATTACATCGAGAAAATGAGCCTCACACATATTAAAGGGAGATTGAGAAGCACAGAGAAGCAAAATCAAGCAGTTTCCTTGAGGGGATGCTGTGCTGCCCTCTCCCTTACATTGGGGCAAAGAAACAGAGGCAGATAGAGAACAACCCCCAAAGTGGAGAGGCACAGCAAGGTCACAAAAGACCAAGACAGCAGTGCAGGGCAAAGGAGCAGTGTCAGAGCACTATGCAGGGCTGAGTTAAAAGAGCTAATGTGAGCATTCTCCATGTGGTGTGTCCTCAACACGATCCTGGAGCTGTCAGCAATTAATATTTTCTCACCTCATTTTCACTTGTTTTTGTTATTTTCTAAACCGTGGAGATACTTGAGCTGGTAAAATCTAATGCTTGGAAACTTCTAAAAGAACTTGTTTGCCAGCGTATTGAGGCGGAACTTCTGTTGGTTACTAGCCCAACAGAGTTAAACTAAGGGCTCCAGAGAGACAATAAACAACCTGAAGACATCATCAGACAAAACCAAGCTCTCCTCAGAAAGCACAGTTATGAGGACCCCCCCCCAGAAGTCACACCATGTTGGGAATTGTGAACACACACACACAGATTTATGAATACATGCTTCTCTAAAGCCTGCCTCGCCATCCATTCTTATTTACTATTGTACTTTGACCCAAGTGATTCTTCTGTTTCTACAACCGTCCAAAGAGGATTCTTGATAATCTTCCATGTACTCTGCCTGACATACCATAGATTCCTAAAGATTTTGGCAGGGATGGCTTGATCAAGTCTTGAAGTAGCAAGAGACATGTCACACATAGACTGTGATCTTGATGTAATCCTGAGCCTGCTAAATATATAGTCTTTATAACCTCATAAGATTTGCATCAGAGAAGGTGATCTAATGTAGGACTCACACACACTTTCATAAACACAAACTCACATACACACACATTCACAAACTTACCCACATTCTTACGCATGCCTGCGTTGACACTTACAAATACTCACACTCATTCACATGCACATTCTTGCAGACACACTCACACGTAAAATCACACACTCCTGGTTATGTACACCAACCCACACATTTACACTCACATACACACAAGCGCTCACAACTCTTGCATATGTACACACACTCGAACACATTTATATACACACGCACACACATTTTGCAGGGATGCTCTTACTGTATGTAATAACAGCTAGGAGATCTATGTGAGGAAACACTGGCCATAAGTGTCACTCACTCTTGGGTGCTAGCGTCTGAGAGTAGTCCAGCAGTAAATTCCCATAAGATGTAATTGGGAATGCCAAGCTGATCCTCTTTGGGAAGATGGGACAAAGTATGGGCTGCAGTGTTTCATCCCACATGAATAATATTAACTTATTTTAGAGTGTCATCCCTGTCAGCAACATCAGTAACACAATATACAAGCGTGTCCATGAAAAAGACCATACAAAGGAACGCTTAGAAGCCCCACCCATCAGCAGAAGGAAATTATTGCAAAGGTTTTAGCGCACCCTGGTGGTCATTGTGCTTTCTACACAGTGAGGAACAGCAAATACATCTGCACAAAAAAAAAAAAAAAGTTTCATTACAAGATTATTTCTGAGACGATTCAGACTGTTCCTTATGAAATTTACTATCCCATGTAACTTCAAATTAAGCTAGAAGCATATAGTAGAATTAAATATTATTTCTAACATATTTATTCAGCCTTGACTCAGCAGGAAATATATATTTCTGAAGTGTTCTGAACCAAAGGTACAACCTTATTGTACTTATTATGGGCTTGAAAAGCTCCTTCCACAGATTTCACTTAAAATTATTTGAAATGATAATAATTTCATCTTGAATTTAAAAATGTGTTTTAAAGTATGTTGTTGTTTATATAACAAGAATCTCAAATCCAAATTTAAAATAATCATAACGATTTGTTTTGTTTACAGATAACCCATTTACAATAGTAAAAGTTCAAAATAATTATGTAACATGCTTATCGTACATCTATGATCACATACAAACAGGGCCAACTGTGTTTGCTTGTTGCATAAAATACTTATGAGTTTCTTCTTTAATTCTCAGACTGTGTCATTATGTCCCAAATAATTGTTCTGCCTCTATCTCAGTTGAGATTGGAATCCAGCTACCTGCTCAATAACTATTCACTTCCCAGGGAACATTCAGAGATCTGTTTTCTCCAACATTTTAGATTGTAATTTAGTGAGAGCAGACTTGTTTAAGAATTTTTAATCTTCTTCAAAGAATTTCTCTGTAGTCCCTGTAGAAATCTGTGAAACAAGTATGTAAACAAACCCAGAGTTTCCATGTTACATTTATCACAGGCCCTCAGCCCTGATCCTGGTGATCTTCACATGTCCTTTAATACATGATTTTCAAAGATTAAATGATACTTTTATTTTTAATTAATAGATTAGTGCTTCTCTTTGAGTTCTTTATTCCAACCTGGATATATATATCATCAAGAAAAAATTAGTTTGATATTTTTCTATTGAAATGGGATTAAAACATCTGCTGTGCTATGTAATTGGCTAGCTCAACATGAAACGACATTTTACAATGCACAAAATGGTTCTTTTTTTATCCTACATTGAAATTATTCTTTGCTTATCACCTGTTAGGTCTCACATATTGAGAAGCTTGCTTCTATCAAAGTGAGTGATTATTGAAGATGGAAGCTTCTCCTGGCTGAACATAAGACACTTTTTTTTTGAAGTTTAATGCCTTTTGAAGTCTTATGCCTCAACAGAGCCATATGAAAGCCTCCTGAGACTGGTCCTATTAATATCTCCTTCTGGGTGAAAGGTTATGAGACTGGGGAGAGTCCTAAGACTTTTAGGAATTTCTTCCAAGGTCCTCCTTTTTGACACAATTCCAATTTCCACTATAGAAGTGTAGAGCAATTGCGTGTGATATGACTTCTTGGCAGGGCAGCTGCCTATAATCACCTATGCTCTACAAATGGTCCTTAGAAATTCTGAGTCACCAAGATAATCAGAATGCACTGTTTGGTCTGTTACTATGTTTTAAATTAGGATGTATAGATATTTTTTTCATTTCTCCAAGGAAAGTCACCACACATACATAATCTCATACAAAAAATGCAGTTTCTCATAAAATAAAATGTTACCCATATATTAAAAATCTACTCAGTAATGAAGTCACTGCATGGGATCCTTTAACCCAGCAAGCCTTACATTTGTAGTGGGTGTTGTATTTTGATGTAACCATTTGATCATTTGGGTGGGGTAGAATTGCTTAATGTGTAAACACATGGAAATTAATCAGATGTTTATTTTTGAGCAAGTCCTAGTGAAAAAAAAAACAAAAAACAAAACACACATACATACACACACACATACATACACACACACATACACACACACACACACACACACACACACACACACACACCAACAACAACAAAAAGACAACTCTGATGGCATCATCTGAGGGGTCATATTTTATTAGCTGATTTAAAATAATCCTACCTCTTATCTTAAAACTTGGTGTGTAGACTACAACTTTTTTGCATAGGGTCAGCAAACCAGCCAAAGGAAAGAGAGAGGGTGGAAAAGCAGTTGCTTCCTTCAGATGAACGTCTTCAGTAGCGTGAGGTCACAGATGGACAGCGCTAGCCATCTGAAGCTTCATGGATCTTTCAACTTTTTCTCTGAATTCTCCTAGCATCCAGCTCAATTTCTCTTCTCCTGGCAGGAGGTCTTCTCATTTTCTAGGCCAGTGTCCCACATCCAAGTAAGCTCTACTCAATAGCCAGGGGTTAGCACAGAGCACAGAGTCTGATTTCTTCTTTGCATTTTTAAATGCCTCCAATAAAATATTCCCTGGCATCTCCTGTGCATACTCACTAAAGTGTGGTCTCTGCTAAGGTGAGGCCAGACATAGAAGTTAAAGCAGGCAGTGGAGGAAATGATAGAAGAGACCAAGTGTAGGGCAGGTGCAAAGCCACAAAGGGTTCTAGAGGCAAAGAGGGGGGTTATAGGTTTCCTTCTAAACTATAGAAATTTAGTGTAATTGAAATGCTTGAGAAGACACAGATAGAGTTGATCAATACTCATAGTATGTCTTTTCATTGAGCTGTGTAAACTTCATACTTTAAAAAAGCTATGAGGAAGATTATTCTCCCGCATGCAGCATTATTTAGTTGTCTGTAGTTCCTTGTGTCCAGGTGAGGCCTCCTAGGCTTTACCCCATCGACATTAGCGCAGTCTTCACCAGGAAAAGCGCATGGGTGGGTCATCCAAAACAAATGGTCGTCTTTTAAAATAGGCGCACAAGTCATCACACAAAGCGAGGTTATACTTATGTATTTAGGAATACATATGTGTGCGTTTATTATTCAAACATATGACATATTGTTTCTATATATATATACTATATATATAATACATATATATTTACAGTATATACAATATATGTATGCATTATATATATACAATGTATATCATATATATAATAATTAATTTTAAAAGAGCCAATTAATTTTAAAAAGAGTAAGGAGGAGTATATAGGAGGGCCTGAAAAAAAGGAAAGAAAAGGGAGAAGTGAAGTAATTACATTATAATAGCAGAAGAATAAAAGAAATAATTTTTTAAAAAAACAAAATAAAATTATGAGGGCAGCAAATGAATGCTTGGAGACAGAGGCATGTTAGGTGTTTGTATCATTCTTTTCATTTTCCTGTGAACCAAAACCCCTTCAAAATACAGTCTTAGGGCTGGGAATCTGACCTGGTTGGCAATGTAGTCACATCTTTATAGGCATGAGGACCTGAGTGCAGAATTCCATTATCTCATAAAAAGCCAGGCACTGGGTACCTGCAATGATGCCTGCCTGCTTCTCTAGCCTTCTTCCAGTTGCAAACCATTACAGAAGGTTACACAGAGGCTCAGATGGGCTTCTCAATCTGAAGTACTCCACCTGAGAGAGACACTTGGAGTCGTGGGAGGAAGGTTCAGTTACATGGAGTACCGGTCCAGCTACGGAGTGCTGTGGAAGCAAAGATGGAGCACCGGCCCTGGCTTGGCTTACAGACGAGAGCCACAGAGTCTATGGGAATTGTTGTGTCTTCAGATGGTCTCCAGTCAGGAATGAGGTCTCCAGCCCTGTCTTCAGGGCAGAGGTCTGGAGTTGGGCAAAGAAGACAAACACACCAATGATTCTCGGAACGAAGAGCCGCTCACTTCATAAGGTCAAGAGGAAACTCCAGAAAGCAAAACATACGTAGGCATCTGTACAACTCAAATTTATGTTTTAATTTCTAACTCATTGATTCAAGGTAGGAAAAACAAATTTGAAGGTTTTTGGGTTTTGTTTATGACAGGAGAGCAAAATACTTATTAGAGTTAAAAAAAAATACAGCAAAGTAAATGTGAAGTGAGTTTGGAAGTTCAGTACAGAAAGGGAATATAAATCTACCTCTCCTCTCAAAACACAGAAGCACAGGATACTAGGAAAGAGACAAAAATGGAGGTAGGAAGAAGGGAGGCAGTACTGTAAATAACTAAATTGGAAAAACATAAAGACTCCAGCGCATCGTAGATTGTTGTAAAATACTTGAAGCTGATGAGCAAGTGTAGAAGCTGCAAGAGCTGACAGTGAAGAGGTCAGAAGCCAAGCGTCCTGCAAAGGAAGAGGGGACTGTCCTACAAAATTCCAGAGGAGACTCATGGAGGGAAGAGGCTAAGCATGAGTCACTGGTGGAAGCCATTCATACAAGGGAGAAATCAAGGCACAGTAAGTAATAAAATAATTAGAACCCAAATATAATTGTGTGTTGAGGGTAATATTTTAAAAACTCGCTGCTTGGTCCAGCTCTGCTAGCTGTCTGGGCTGCCCCCCTATTCCTAATTAGAAGAGGACCAAGAGCAGCGCAACTAGAATCCGCCAGAGGCCAAGAGCACCCCACAAGTTACCGGTGTGGCTGGTTCTGCAGATCAGCTCCATAGACACCACGGCCCAAAGTATAGATTTTGGGCCAACCGCGACACCCTCATGGTTCTCTGCTAAGTCCCAGATGATACCTGCCATCCTTGTACCTGGTAGAATGAAGACTCTTAATGCTTAAAGATTATCTAAAGGATTTATATATTTGGAAATGCTCAATTAACAAGATGCCCACACAATTAGAGTTGTTACCCAACACCTAACTTTTAGATATAAACTCTTACCCAGGACTGCTCCCGAACAATTCCTTCTCTGTGGTTTCCAGGTTCCTCCTCCCGCCCCTCCTCTTCCTTCTCTCTCCCACTCTTCGCTCCTCCCACTTTAGCCATTAGTTCCTCCCGAATTACCGAGATTTACTGCAAATGTAGTAGGGGAAAATAGCCCACTACAATTGTCTACCAGAAAGAATTAATGCAGAAAAAAAAAAAAAATGAAAAAGAAGAAGAAGATCAGACAAATTGAGCCTTATGGAATTTGTACACTTCGCCTATCAAGAAGGAGTTACTACCCCTAAAGCTGTTGCCTGTCTGTGGATCCCCAACAGGGCTGCTTTGTCTACCCTCAGTGTGAGAGGATGAACCTAACCTTGAAAAGACCTGACATGCAAGTGTGTGTTTGGGGGTGAGGGAATGCACAGGAGGGGCTCCACTCTCTCAGAGGAGAGGATGATGGAGATGGGAGAGAGACTCTGGGAGCAGCGATTAGGATGTAATAAAAAAAAAACAATAAAAAATAAATTAAAACAATACAAAAGAAGTTATTAAATTATCCAGGAAACAAAATACAGTTAGTGTGTCCAGGAGGAAAACTTAAAATTTAGTTCTGACATCTCACAGCAACAATCAGCGGGAGAACTCAGTGGAATAGTATCTGTAACATTCTGTGAGATTCAAATTGGAATTCCTGTATCTAAACCTTCCTCCACACTCTTCTTCAACCGTCACAGGCAGCTGTACATGTCCCCAGGGAGCCAGGACCAGACACAAGTGGCATGGAAAAGGTTATCTGCTGGATCCACGGTGGCCTGGAATGAAGTCATGTGACTTAGAAGTGAATGAAGTAAGGAATTCAGAACTGGCAAAGCCTCAGAGATGACTCTAGACTTAACTTCAAGAGCTCTCTAACGTGGTGTGTTAGCACTGGGAGTTCTAAGTAAGCAATATCAATAGAAAAGGACCAAAAGACAAAGAAGACAATGCTGTAATACTGGAGAAAGCCTGAATGTGACACTTTGTCATTGTTATTGTTATCATTGTTTGCATTAACTCATTGTTTGGACGTTGATAACTATATAAAAGAGAAATTTTATTATTGTCAAACTCAATCCACTATAATTCTATTTTTAAACAAATTCACATTGCTTAAATAATTACTTGTTAAAAATAAAGAAGCATTTGAATTGTAACTTATGTTTTATGGAGTATTATAAATCTGAATTTTTCTTAGCTTTGTCAATTATTAAAAAAAAATCTTACATTTTCTTTTTTAGCCTTAATTTTTTACCCTCCCCATCTCTCCCTTTCTTCTTTGCTTTTGTCTATCCTTCCACATGTGTGTGTTATTGTGTATGTATGTGTGTGAGACAGAGACATGAAAAAATGTTCATCAAAATATAATAATATATCTGAACTGCTGCTCAAGAATCGCAAATGTCTTTGTTTTACGATAGAGAATACATTTGCAAGTTAAAATTTCAAAGAGTGTGTTCAAAAGGCACATATTGCTCTCCATGTCAGCATTTCCTACAGTTGTGGTGAAGAGATGAGGTCCCACGAATGACCATCTATGTGTCCGCCATCGAGAGCTGCTATTTAGAGGTGGTTGCACTTTGTATCTCTCCTGTGTGAGTGAAATGCAGCCCCTGCCTCGTGCAAGGGCTTTTCATCGTTCTTCCTTGTGAACTTGAGTTTTCTTTGGCTGCTTTTCAATTGGATTTAGAATGGCCTTCAATTTTCTTACTGGTTCTTTTCTATGTTACTTTCATATAAAACAGTCTTCATTTCAAAGAATAGTTCTTATAGGGCTAGAGTGTTGGCTAGACACCTAAGAGCACTTATTGCTTTTGCAATAGACCCAGGTTCACTCCCAAATGGAGGCTCATAACCAACCATCTGTAATTCCAGCTTCACGAGATCCTGTGCCCTCTCCTGACCTCTATAAACACTAGGAACACATGTGGTGCACATGCATATACATGGAAGCAAGACAGTCGTGCACACATTTTTTTTTTAAATTTTAAGTAAAAGTATAGAATAAACATTAAAAGCGTAAGTGAAAAGAGTGATTCTCACCCTTCTAAAGCTGCGGTGCTTTAACACAACTCCTCACTTTGTGGTGACCTCAATCATAAAATTATTTTGTTGCTACTGACATTTTGCTACAGTTAACACTTACACTGTGAATATCTGTTTTGCTGCCCCTAGAGGGTCACAGCCCACATATGAGAACCACTGATCTAGGTGAATGTGGAGAAGAATAAATTCAAAGGAATTCCTTCCTCATCATCTCTGCTGTCCCCCCCTCCCCTCCTCCTTCCCTTCCCCTCCCCACTAACAGGAAAAGATTCAGTGGAGATTGATAAAATAGGCAGTAATAGAAGTAGAAAAACACTCTAGGGAATGTCTTAAAATTCTTCACTCTAGGGAATGACTTAAAATTATTGAGTATGGAAGCTCTTTCTTCTATGTAAAAATTAACTTTGAAACATTTGTAGCAATTATAACAACTATATGAAATTTCAAAAATACATGTCACAGATTCCTTAAAAGATGCTCTGTATTGTAAATATTCACATGGTTATACTAAATCGAAAGTGTTCTAAAACATGTATCATCTGTAATACTTTTAAATTTTTCTTTTTTTTTTAACATTATATCAAGTTGATTTTATTTCTGAAATTTGTGTCCCTTAAGTGACTACAGGACCTTGGGTTAAAATACACTATAAAAATTGTAGTGGGAGATTTCATGGGATGTTGCAACTAAACTTTCTAAATTGTAATTGACTTGAATAAAATGAGCTTTGTAAAAGTTCTGGGTATTTTTTGAACAAGTATTGTGGGCAAATATCTTTGCTATCTCATGAAAAATGTAGACTGTATTTCTTAGAGTCTCATTAAAGAGAACATTGACATCCAAAATCGAAGTGAAGAGAAATCTGGCAAAGCATGTTTTATGTACAAAACTACCTTGTTTTGCATAAGTCATTTTATAAGACTTAAGCTGACTGTGAGTCCAGATAGATCAGTGCAGAAGAAACCTGAGAAATCCTTGGTTTACAGTATCACGCCACAGATGGGACATCAAGTCACAGGAAGCAGGAATTGAACAGCGATTGTTCTCTATATGTGAAAGTCACCCAGACACACTTCATGGGACACTTGTCCTTCAAAATGGATATGACCTCATTTAGGATTTCGAGCTGCAGCAAGGGATCTTAGAAATGAAAGTTCAAAGTCAACAAGTGAGACAAAGCCCAATAGGTGGTCAATGTTTAGCAACCAAACCAGAACACATACAGTGAGCAAACTCCTTGGTAGCCTTCAAGTGGATGACTACAAAGATGATTTCAACATTTTCAGAGTCTTGTGATACAGCTAACAACCCTGCTTCTGTTTAAGAGGAGGCACCACAGGTGTGGGGAAACTCTGGATAAATCACCGGCAAAGTCAACTCTAACTTAAAGCAGACACCAGATGGCCACTGAAACAGTTCAGCTGTTTTACTTTCTCTAATCATGACAAAAATATCAAATGATTTTAGCTTCCAATCTTTTGCATTTTCATTTTTTTATCTCTATCTTTAAGTAATGAATGCAACAGAAAACGTAATTAAATATAAATGGAAACTCCTTTGTAAAACATGTCAATGTCTATAATAACGCATTTTCCATTTTTATAACTTATTGTGTATAGAAAAATCCCTGATTTGCAATCTACAATGGTCATTATAACATGAATGGATGAAATATCTGAATTGCTACCCATTACTTCAAGATTTTAGTCTAAGAACACTGTGAGGATACATTGCTTTCAGCCCGAATTAGCCAGTGGGAACAGGTGGCCAGACTGTGCAGGACTTATTTTCCCACTTTACATAGGATGCATTAAAAAAATCATTGAAGGTTATTCAACCTGTTATTTAGTTTTTAGCACAGGCTGGTGAAAAAATGCAAGATTTTCCAGCCTCCCAAATGTTGAGGTTATAAGAATGAGTCACTACATCTGCCTACAACCTAAAAAACAAACAAACAAACTAAATCTGTAAGACTATATTTCTGTTCTTTGAGTTCTATTCTTTGATAGGACACCAGGTTCTTTGAATCTGATTTGACTCCTACATAAGATAAATATTATTCAATCCAGTAAGTCTTCCTTTTCCTGAATACATAGCTATATTAAACAGTATTAAACAAATTTTAATACTGAAAAAGAGGGGAACATAAATGAACTAAGGAAGCTCATTCGGTTTAGTTATTTAATTAGTGTGGAGAGACCACGTGAAGCTGTAATGTAATGTAATGTAATGTAGTGTAATGTAATGTAATGTGTGTGTGCAGGTCTGAGGATAGACCATCTTGATCTAAGACTTGGGTCTTTAGGGTCTTTAGGGTCTTTAGGCTCACTAGCAAGTGCCCTTACCCACTGGGCCATTTCACTATTGCTCATGTGCTGTTTTGCACTGAAAATCCATTCAACCTCCCTGGCCTTGGAAGTTCAGATACACCTAGGTTCTTAGCCCGCTGGAGCCCAAGACGGAATGAATGAGACTCACTTTGCATAAACCTGGCTTGTGTTTATGGTGCCTCTGGTCACTAGTTTTAAATGCTGGTTGGTAAATAGCTGACAAACAAAAAAGTATGTTGTAAACTAAAGGCTGTCAATCTGTGGTTGTGATCCCCTTGGGAGTCAAATGACCTTTTCACAGGGGTTGCCCCAGACCTTTGGAAAATACAGATATTTACACTATGATCTACAACATAACAAAATTAGTTATGAGGTAGCAACAAAAATAATTTTATCGTCGGGGGTGACCGCAACATTGGAAACTGTATTAAAGGGTCGCAGTATTAAGAAGGCTGAGAGCCACTGAACTAAACAGTAAAAATGTCTGGTGTCCAAATGATGCGATAAGCACTTGTGACTAATATTCTCTGACACTCACTTTAATGATGGAGTAACATTTGTTTACATGTATAATGGGGACAAAATTTCCCATAGATATATAATTGTAGGTTTTGAGTGTGTGTGTGTGTGTGTGTGTGTGTGTGTCCAATAATTCAATTTTGTGGATGAGCTCAACTAAGCTTACTATCTTGCATAGCCTGGTGGAGGACACATGTTACAGTTTTGTTTGGATAATGAAATCAATAGAAACAGGAAGGTAAATTGAAGCTGCCACTCTCACTGGCAAGGCATTGATAAACTGAAGAATGGAGAGCAGGCCAGGATGCCGGCCTGGGTGGGTTTAAAGCAACATCAGGGAATGAACTTGTCAAAGGCTCAGTTCCCATCTAGGAAAGAGAAACAAAAAGTACACAGTACACACGTGATGCAAAATTTGTCTATAGAAACAAATATAGAGAAAATAGTATCTATGTCTCAAATATCAGTTATAAAATAGTTTATTTAATTTATAAGTAGCAATACAGAATCAGAACTGCTTTTATAAGTTTTTATTTTCACATGCTTACTCATTTATTTTCAATTAATGATTTCATCTTAGGATATTCCTTCTAGCAAGGAAATTTATGTTTGAAGATGATAGGCATAATGTTTTTCTAAAGTTAAACATTATAGTTAAGTGTACTTTTCTTTTAAGTGAAACAGGCCTGTTGCTCTTTCGGGTCAAAGTTATTAGGGGTGTATATCTGTGTGAGTCTCTCTATGTGTGTCTATTTATAACATGGAATTAAACAGCCCAGGTTTGACTGTTTCTCTTTGAAAGAATCTCAGATCAGTCCAGTTGTAGACTATGTAGGAGAGAGTGAAAGATACAGTCATGAGACTAGTTATCACTGGTACTCACGTCTGTGGATGTTGCCTGTTTCAAGGACTTCATGGAAAATGACTGCTTACTCATTTACAGTTATCATGACACAATGAGGTATTATATAACAAATACCTGATAAATAAAATAATCAAAATTAAGATGTATGCTAGTTAGCTCTCGGGCACAATAAAAATTCAATATTATAGGGAGATTAAGGCAAATGAATAAAAATATTTCATCAATCATGTATTATGGTTGCATACATAAACTTGAGCATTTTTATCGTGGTGTGATATATACATATATATATGTGTGTGTGTATATATATAGATATATATATATATATCTCAGCAAGAGAGTACTCACCTGCTCACCTGTAAGGACACATGAGGTGGCCAGAAGTTGGTGTCAGGATATCTTCCTCAGTTAATTCTCTACTTTATATTCTTGAATCAGATTCTCTCTACCATTTTGGCCCTCTGTTTTCCAGAATCCACAGGTTACTCACTCCCAGCCCTGGGTATCTAGGTGCTGCTTCCACCTGTCCAGTAAGATTTCTGTGTGTGTTTGGGAAATGAACTCAGGTCTTTATGCCTGTGAACAAGCACTCAACCCTCTAGGGATCTATTTTCTCAGAAGCTTATATTTTTGAAATTACATTGCAAAGGTATTTTTGGCTGATGACTTCCCACAGTTTAACTTTTGCAAGAAGATATGAAAATGCATATCTCCTGTCTATAGCTACGAATGGTTCACTTACATACAAAATTATGGAGTGTTGAATTTTAAGTTTACTCAATGAATCATTTATTCCCAATGAATTCTGGTGCCAGAAATAAACAGTGAAAAGAAAACATTATTCTTCTGCCCAGGAAAAATATAACAGGGCTCTGAGTATTGAAGCCCAGAAAGGGACTAGGCATTTTTAAAAGTGGGAACTCTTGTTTTTTGTATTCTCGTTGTTTCCCTGGCAAGGTCTTAGAATTTGTAACAGTGACAATTAACTTCAGAAAAGCCAATTTTATGTTTCCTATTAATGTAACCAGTGGCCAAAGGCATGGCTTTGTAGCCAGCATACACATTTCTTTTTTAGCTAAAAATCAGAGTTGGAGTTTAATCCTCTAGTACATGAGTCTCTCCTTTCACTTTGTGTACATTCTAACAGAACAACGAGCCTCTGAACCACTATTTGCCCATTCCTTGGTCACAGCAACCCATTTGCAAAAGACAATTGCTCCTAGCTTGCACTTTATATTATTCCAAGTTACCATAGCTCTATTTTCCAAGTATTTTTTTTTTGTGTTAAAAAGAATAGCCTCAAGAGGAAAATACACATTTTAACAAACCATCCAAGTAGGACGTTGTTACGTGCAGTTGAAATCTCTAAAGAAACACTTTATTTATACGCGATTTTCAAATAATTTTATACTTTATTTTAAAAGTTCTAAAAATATTTTATAAGTTGAAGGCCTTCACATTTCATGAATCCTCCATATGCTTGGTAGAAAACTTAACCCAGACCCTTAAGCAAAATGTAAATCAGTCATCCCACACTGCTTTCCTAAAGTTCAAGGTAATATAGCTTGATGCCATTACAAATATGCTATCCCCTGCTGATGCCCACAACTGACCATTCTTCATTTTTCTCACCAATGAACAAGATAAGAAAACTCATCTCAGCTTGAAGAAGAAATTGTTTCACTGTCAATTAAAAACACGTAACACACGCCACATAAGCAAGGAAGGTGATAGTTGAAAGTTTATTATGGTAATCAATACTATGTCTCTGCAAGAGTAAACTAAACAGTTAAGAAATTCAAGATAAATGCACATTAATGAAAGTCAAAGATGGCCTTAAACATAGGAAACAGGCATATTCAATTTTATGTTTCTCATGAATGTTGAATTCCATGAGAACTCTATGAGGTCACCTATGGAAATATTTAGTACAAACAATTTTTATGCCCCTGTTTATATTCTATGGGTATTTAACATACATTATTTTCTGTTAAGGACAATTATTAGATTCATAACATATATCGATATAATCAAGAACATTAAATAGTAATTTTCATCTATTGTGTAGACAGTAACTGACTTTCAAAGTTCCACTTCCCATGTGGATACAAAAATAGGCTCCCTTGAGATTTTTATGTTTGATTAATTATGCATTAAGAGATAGTGATGAAATGACAGTATGTGGAACGTAAGTCTCACGTGTTAATTTATTTCACTTCCCTTAAGCAGCTGTACACACTCATAGCACTCTTATAGACTTTTATGTATCTCCAGAAATAGCATCTTAAACTACAAGAACTTCAGTAGGACAAGGAGGACATCTTGAGGTCATTCTAGAAAGGTACACATTGTTATTCTTACAACTGAATCCACATTCAATGGGATTTAAAAAAATGAGTTCTGCAAACAAATGAACAGTTTAGATATAAAATTTATAGTCTCTTCAGGAGGAGAAAAAGGCACTGTTTCCCAAAAGCATTTAGAATGACTTGAAAGTACTCTATAATCACATTTAGATGTCACACACACACAAACACACACACACAGTCACTCACACATACACACCCTCTCTCATACACAGACATCCTCTCTGAATGATATAGATACACTTTTAAAATAAGCATAAAACTATACAAAATGTTTTGACAAACTTAAATATGTTTTATACAGTGGCAAAGGCGAACACAGATTCCACGAACCACTGCACAACCATTTTCTTTCATTAGATCTAGAAAAATAGAAACAATTAATTTGAAATTTTGAGTTGTCCCACTTGAATTCTTTCCTATGAACTCTGGGTTAGAGCTGGGCTCGCAGGACCATTTGCAGGATGTTCTGGCTCCTCAGTGTTGGCAGGTTCCGAAGCTCCAACCTCTCTCTTTTCTTCCTGGGCTTTGTTCAGAGGACCAGCTGGATGGACACAGTTAGCATCCTGCTTGGCTCCATCCACTTCATTATGAAATTCAATTTTGTCTTGGCTGTTTGTTTTCTTCACTTGTCCATTCTGGGCTGGATAGATGCTTGCAATGATGTCATAGAGGAACTGGTATTGCTCCTGGTGGAAGAAAGCAGCATGAACTTACATGGAGAAAGTTTTTACATCCAAAAGAGATGTCCAAGCACTAACCATTTTCTTTTGCAAGTCTAGAACATATTTTCTGACATGTTCTCATCAGAAGCTTTCTAACTGACCTAACATTCTGAAGAATCAGAGACATATTATCACGAGGCTCACCTTATGAGCATCACCAACCAGGTCACTCCCCGCAACACATCGTGTGACACCTGAGCCCAGACTTCTGCCAAAATGTTATTTTTGTGCCTATGTTCCTAGTCAATGTGCACATATCATTTATGAATGCAAGCAGGAATCAATTCATTCAAGAAGCTTGCAAAACTCCCCATTGATTAAAGTCAAGTGTCCCCAGTCACCCTCTTACACTTTCTTCCATTTTAGGTATTTGACTATTGTCTCTTTACAGTCAATGCATTTATCAGGAATTCAAATACTTTTTAAAATCCATTCCTGGAAACCCAAGTCATGTGCACATGAAAGCTTTGTCTATTTCTATGAGAAGTTGTATTGAGAATAACAACTAAATCTCTGATGCTTGATTATGTTATTGCTGCAGACAGAGGCTACATTGGGTGCACGAATGTAATGCAGACTGATTTCCACTGAACACACAACTCTTTGCACTGAAAACTGCCAGCCTCTTGATTCTGAACCAGCCTTAGGATTGGTTTGGTTGGAAGCCATATTGTGCCAGTTCTAGGCCTGGACTTCAAGGGGTGGCACACCTCATTCTGCCCATGTTCTTGATGTTCTGCCCTTGTATAAGCTTGAATGAGCAGTGACACATGGCCGCTGCCTACTTATCCCTACTGTCAAAGGTAAATGGCAGCCACTTGCCAATTTACTGGCAGCAAAGATTACTTTAGGCCAGTCAGACCTAAGTAGATATATCAGCTGACAATAGACATGTAAACCTGGATCTCATTGACTATGCCTGAGGAGCTGAATGGATCAATACAATATCACTGAAATAAGTCATGTTATTGAAGTCACTAAATTTGAGACTGGTTTGTTATACAATAAGACTAGTTGATGAATGGACAACAAAGGATGTGACCGTGTACCCTGTCACAAGTTGACGACAAACTCTAATAAGGTCTTATTTATATTGATCATCCTTCATTGAGGATTAGGATGTAAAAATGAGTGGGAAATCAGAAAGACAGAGAAGAGATGGGAAGGGAAGGAAATGAGAGCGGGGAGAGGAGAAGGTGAAGTGCCCACATGGAAACACAGAGAACTTGAAAGTGACATCGAGGGACACTTACAAAGCTGCCAACCATTCCTGGCCTTGCTTTGCGAAGTGACTTTACCACTTGAAAAACATCAACCACCTCTTCTGTTTCTGCACTTTCCAGGAGATTGAACAAGGCACAGAAAAGCCCCGTCTGCTGAGATCCATCTCTGCCAAAAGAACAAGGAATATTTTTAAAAGTAAAAAAATGAAATAACTCAGTGTTTTATAGAGAACGGGCTATTAGCATGAACACAGAGAGATGGGATATGGTTTTTCTTTTTAATTTCACATCTACTACATGCATCTTGCTCTCATTTTTTTTTTAAAGGCCAAGTTAGTTTCTGTGAGTGCATTTAGGGACTGACTTTTCCAATACACGACTATGACTTGCTGGTTCTGTGGCGTAATGAGACATAAATTTGGCTTTAAGAGCATACTTTCTTTCATTTATTGCTTTGTGTTTTTAAATGCACCTTTACTGATGTCCTCAGGCCCTTAGTTGTTAAGATTAATATACCATGGTCGATTTGACAGATGAGGAAACTAAGAAGTAGGAAGCATCAGAACATGTCCAGAAACTAATCTGTTTCTATGTAATCTCAGCCAAGGATTAGCCCTACATCGTTCCCTGCTCTGCTTCTCTCGCCACTTCTGAACAGTGTTCTACTTTTCCATCAGTGGGAAAATGATTCTTGACAGAGTTATTCACTAAAGCAACGGCATTCAAGTAATTTATAATTTATCAACCACGGGAGGAAAAACATTAAGAGTGAAAAACACAATATGGCTTCATTTTAACCCTCATGAAATCAGCAGGTGCTCTGTATTAGACTTCATGGAGAAGCACACAGCTACACCTTAAGCAATAAATTCAAACCTAAGCTTCTATTCGTCAGTTTTCCTTCCATGTAAATTTCACATTTAAAGGTAGAAATAGCCCTGGGAAAAAAGTATGCCCATGAGGGCTTGTTTCTTTATCTTTGGTGACATTAATGAGGACATTTCACTACTTCTAAAAGCATTTCTTCTGACTTCCAGTGCTCATCTTACATTAGGATTTTTTAAATTTTGATAAATTTTAATATTCCTTTTCTGTAAACTTTTCCTATTATACCTCTTTTTCAATATGTCTTGAGGAGGTTATGTAAGGGTCTGCTACAGATAACACCTAAGTGTCTCTGCAGCAAAGGCTGATGAAATTAAATCATATTATTTGTGAGAATACTTTGGAAAATCAGCTCAGAAGTGGGTTTCAAGTCAAGCTGCCAAGCAATAAAATTTCAGTTCATGTTCAAGTTAAGGATGCTTGGGATGGCTCATCAAATAAGGGTACCTGTGCTCAGTTCTAGTGACCTGAATTGATTCTTAGATTCCAGAGGTGACAGGAAGGACGGGGTTCTGACACCCGTTCTCTGACCTCTTCATGTATAACATGCTCTGTATACACACACACACACACACACACACACACACACACACACACACACACAATTTCATTAAAAGTTTACAAATAAGTAGCTTAAAGTACATCTACTGGAAGCAAACCATCCAGCCATTAGGTTGTGTAATATCCAGTAAAGTGAATGCAATACACAGAAGTCTATCCACAATGGAATCCATCAGCCAACCCATTCATACATATTTCTGGTTTTCACACACTCATTTACTACAAATAGCATTGTAGGTCTAATGCTGGGCAAGGCAGAGTCAAAGATGACATCAAATGATAGTAAGCATCTACCAGCCTAAAATTATTGCTTTATAACCTTCATTATTGTAGTCATACTGCATATAAATACCATGAGAGCGAATTGCTTCATGGGGATTTTCACTGGGCCACACCATCTACATATTAGGATACTCTCCTGAGTTCAGTAGAAATGAAGATGAAGCCTGCCAACTTTAGAGCACATCCCATCAGCTTCCTGACCTGCAGTGGATGAGGATTGGTGCATGTTTGTGATACTTCATGCCTTCTGAGGAACTCTTGGGAAGCTTCTGTTTGAGGTACTGAATCATAGACACCAGTTCTTTGGGTTCTGCAGGGAGTTCTTCCCCTTTCCATGTGGTACACTGGTATTGGTACACAGTTCTGGGCTCCTTCCTCTGCAATCAGAGGTGAAGTGAACATTAGCTCAAATGAACTTCAGTCAAGTTTATTATAACTTTCATAGTTGTTTTTTTGTTTTGTTTTTTACAGTTGCTTTTGTTCAAATAACTTACAATTTTTATTCTTAACCATTATAAAGACTGTGGTCTTGAAGATACACAACAGTTTATATTAACTTGCTATCATATTAATTACATGATAATTACATCATAATGTTGAAACCAAAAATGCTTTGTAAGTGTTCACCTACCTTGGAATGTCTCAGTTCAAATTTTCGGAGAGTGTAGGCTGAGGATTTGTTTGTGTCTTTCAACTCCACTTCCATGTCTCCATAAGTCTGCTTTCCTTCTCCCCAGTACTGAGCACAGACTTCCTAGGTTAAAAAAAATAATAATAATACTTACCACGTTTTACCTGGGTGTTGTCTTTGCTCTTTAAAGTATTCAGAACCCCTTCTCTCTTCCTACCTCCTATTTTTGTACTATATAGAAAATCTTGTATTCTAAAATAATTGAAACATTTATAAAAATCTAAAATCTACTTCAAAAATACAGTGAAGAATTTTTACTGCAGGGTGGCTGTTTGGAAATGACCAGAGTAATCCAAGAGTAGCTTTATCATCTCTAGAAGTTTTTGGAATTTGTCCTTCTTTTTAAACCCTGATTATCCAACTTCTTCAAAATCTATAGAATGAGCTGACACCTGCCATGACTCTTCCAACAACCTGGGCTCCGCTATTCCCCAACCAGTCCTTGAGGACAGTTTGTGTTGATGCAAAATTTCACCCAGTGTCTTGATGGCCAACTCTATGAGAAGCTACACTGAGGCAGCATGAAAGTAAAGGGTTTGACTGGACAGTAAAGGAACCAGAGATCTCTACAAACTAGCGTCCTATAATTGCTGACAGGGTACAGAGCCACTGACAGGAGACAAGAGGGTGAGAGATGAAAGACAGAGACAGAGATGAGAGAGAAAAGGGAACTGAGCAGAAGGAATCTGTAGGGGAGAGAAGTAGAAGCAGAGAAAGGGGAAAGGAAAAAAGAGACAGTAATGGATCATGGTGCATGCTTATGAGTATTTCACTTACCATATGTCAGAACTAAAATCCTATTAAATGATCTACCATTGGGAATTTCATGGTATTTCAGGGTACTAAGGAAAATATCAAACATATGTCACATGGATTAATTAGGAAGTAAATGTGCATCTTACATTTATCACTAATTACAAAATTTTGTGGCAATAACATCCCATGGGAATGAAGAAGGAAAGAGATAGCTGAAAATTTCAAAGAGTTTTGTTGCCTAGAAGAATGGAGTTAGGAGGCACAGAGGAACGATCATTTAAGTACATGAGGTGTTTGTGTATTGAGAATACCAGATGGGGTGCCAAGGCTCTGAATGTAACCATATTTGTTCAGAATGAAAAGTGGATTTCTACACATGAATATAGGAGAAAAATGAAAGATATAACCTCCCACCATGTAGGTTTCCCCCACCACGTGCCCAGGCATTGAAAAACTGTCAGAACCAAACATATAAAAATTAAGCCAATCTGTTAAAGATCTCTGGGGCACTAATAAGGTGAACTGTGTACCAGAGGAATCAAACATAAAGAACATCTAAAAACGGAGAATGGCCCTGCATGGTTAAAGGTTTTCTAAAGCAATATTCTTCAAGGCACAAACCTGGTCTCCATTCATTAACTCTGTCAACATCACAATAACCTTGACTTTTCTTTGGAATATCATCTGCCAAAAGTCACCAATAGTTTCTTTTAGTGGTCCCTGAGCAGCAATCATCATTTCTGGTTTCCAGTAACTCTGAAAAATCACAGACATAGAATTTATTACTGCTACTATAAAAGAAAGCGCAATAGCCTCTTAAACTTTCAGGAAAAAAATAGTTGATTTGGTATCATTGCCATTAATAGACAAAGTTAAGATTCTGAAGACCAAGAAAAATTCAGTGTCTTGTCATAAAATATTTCATTCTCAGCTAATGATGTGAACTTACAGTTACAATATGCAATTCTACCTGTCAAAAATATTTTTCTAAAAAAAATTTTCTCTATTATTTTAATTGTGAAAATGAATTAATGTAATCACACAAAATTATTCTTATCATTAATCTATTTTAACTTGTGTCTGTAGGTTTTCTCCTGACAGAATGTAATTAAGCTAATACTCACTAAAGTATGAGTTGCAGGAAGATCTAGAGAAGAAATAAGCCCAACTGAGCTGTAAATCTTTACTGAATTCTTTATTTAGGTTTATTTTTGGTTTTTGTTTGTTTTGTTTTTTGTTTTGGGGGTTTTAGTTTTGTTTTACCCCCAAAATATTTTATGATATAAATTCTTCTGAGAGACATTCAAAAATGCTGGCTTGTGACTGTTAAGATTAACAAGATCAGTGCTAGGGTGATCCCAAAAATCTAACTAATCTAGTTATCTGAGTGAAAAAGCTTCACTGTATCATCATATAAATTCAGGTGTGCTGATTTGAATAGCTAATACTTTCTAATAGTTGTATTTATTATAATTTGTCATTTAGACTAGTATGTTAATATGTTTAACATAAAATGAAAGCAATAGCAATGTATTGTTCTAAATCAAATGATTAAATTTTAACCCCTTTAGGTAGTTTGATATGTTTAAAATGGTATTACCAGGTGAAACTTTTGCACCTATGAATATGTGATTATTGAGCTCCTTATCTATGTATAATATTGCCTAAGAAATAGATATAACAGTCATAATCTCAAAAGAGTCAGAGTCTGGTTTTGGAGTGTGGGTACCTACCATCACAAATGATGCATTAATGTATTTGCTGGTTTCTTCCGAGTCACTGTCATCATCTGAAGACTCATCTGATTCAGGCTCACTCTCTTTGCTCATCTCCAGTTCATGCTTAAGTGGCACTCTGTTAAAGTCATCTATGGAAAAGAAATAGCAGCAAGTCCTTTCAAAGAAGTCCTCAGAGCTGAGGACTGAGCTCGCCTATGAACAATATGCTTGGAATGGCCGCATTCTTGGGCTTAATTAAAAAACTCAAATACAAATGAATCAAATTTCCTACTGACAGTCACAAAGAAATGAAGAGGAAATTTGGAATTAAATGAACTGATCTAACTAAAATAAAAGTCTAGATAAAATTTAGCATTTAATGATTAAAATTAGTTATAAAAGTCAAAAAAAAAAAAAAAGAAAGTACCCAAATGATGATAGTAATAAAATTCCAAGTACTAGAAGTAGCATCATTTTAGTCCAGCTGATGGATCGATGTTTTATATACATCACCTTAGTTCTTCATGGACCATCACCATTCTGATTAACATAGCTGAAAAATTTTTCCAGCTTAGACTTTTGTTTTCAATGTTATTCAATTAACATTAAATTAAAAATTTCTCCTAAGTCCATCCTTCAGAATAATTTCCTTTTAATCCACGATTTATCTAGTTCTAAAGCAGTCCTTGTTTCTCAATATTTTAAATCACTAATAACCTGGCTGATGATGTACTTCACTCTCAGTTCCATATTTTAACAGTATTAACAAGGATTTCTGCAGAAATTAGCTAGGTCAGCATGTATTGATTTGACTTATCTGGTTGTCTTGTTTATTAGCTTGGCTTATATTTTACTCAGGCTAATTTTGGTATATGCAGCTGGATGCAATCAAAGAAGCACCAGGTGTGTTCACATCAGTATTCTTAAATAGAATTAAAATGCAGAATAATTGTTCATATTTTCAATGTGATGTTTAATGATTGATCATTATCAAAACTTTCCAGCTCTCCTCAACCCTGTTAAAACCTCTGCTGTTTGATTATTATTTTGACATATAATAAAAGTAAAATAAAACTAGCAAAGGAGACTGAGCCTTTCTTTGCCCCAAATCAGAGGTTTCATCTTCTTATAACCTATATCTGCTTTTTTGTTTTTTTCAAATGTGCCTGTGTTGGGGTAGGGGTGGACACACTAAATACTGTCCCTCTTTTAAAGTTAATTGAAAATACTTGGAATCTAAGTAATTTGCTAAAATTAAACTTAAGATAGCCCACAAATTATTTCCTTTCTTTCTCTCCCCACCTCTCTTTATTTTGAATTTTTGAGACAGAGTTTTTTTGTGTAGTTCTGACTATCCCAGAACTCACTCTGTAGACCAGGCTGGCCTCAAAGTCACAAATATCCTCCTACCTCTGTCTCCCAGGTGCTGAGACTAAAGGCATGCACCACCCAGGTGCCCAAAAATTTATCTATTGTCAACCAAGTGTTGCTTCATAGCCATATCTTCCATTAAGTCCAAAATGGCTTAACTGTATCAGATACAAGAAATAAAAATCAACTACATACATGGAATGACTTTAGAATTCCTGTTTTTCTTTTTATTTTCTTCTTGATTTCCAATGTGCTGTGTCCTCCAGCTCCTATATGAAGGGAGTCTCTAAGAAAAACAAAGAAGAAAGCCATCTTTAAAATCTAATATTTCCTAAAGTATTGTAGCCTGAGATATCTCTTAAACAAGTGTATGATCAATGCCTGTAAAATTTATGTAACTCCCCATGAGTGACAGGTTTTTTTTTAATTGTTTGTTTAATTTTTTTTCAAACATAATAAATTTATTATTTGGCAATTTCACACTTGCTGCTTATTCCTTCTAGGTCCACCCTTCCTCCCTTCCACCTTTGTGCCCCACCCCCCAAAAACACACCAAGTCCAATTTGTGTTGCCCACACACTCATTGGAGCATGGTCAAACTCCCAGTGTTCAGTCCCTTAAAGAAAACTGAGGCCACAGTTTTTAAATTTGACTCTGAAAAGCTTTTCTTTTGACTGATCAGACATTTAGTAGCTTTGCCATGGCAAGCTGGGACTAAAAAGTGACATTTGTACCTAATAAAGTTTGCTTCTTGGTTAAGAGATGCTTGACAACAAGGTTGCATAACTTTTTTGCTATATTAGGTGAAACCACAAAATAAAGACTTTCATTATTATCCACCCTGTAATGCCAAATTATGTTAAGTGAGCAGGTCTTGGTCAACAAAGATGGTACTCAAAGGATGTGACCACATCCATTGGGAGACAGAGAAAAAGTATAGCAATTCAAACTCATTTGAAAAAACTGTCATTAGAAAAGAGAATGCATAAACTAAGAAATCCTTCATGGAATTGTGGCTTTCTAAGAAAGTGTTTTCAGACCCTCAGCTGTAGATATATAGAGACAACTGGAGCTTGGATTCAAGAGGTTCAGGCTGCATTTCCAGCCAGCAAAGAAACCAGGCATTGTCCATGTGATTCTGACTTTCCAGGCATGAAAGATGCAAAGGTGTGGATGTTACAGAATTTTCCAATAAGGTTCCAAAATGCTGCTGAGCCCAGTCAATGTGTAGCAGGGTTAGATGCCCTGCATGGATCTCGGGAATGTTCTGGGTGTGAAGCTATGATGCAGTGGAGACCTCAGGATAGTGAAGATGACAGAAATATGGACCATTTGCCAAGGGAATGTGCAGCAGCCTCATGCTCCTGCCACCACAACTCAAACATAAAGAATAACAGCAGAATTATTTGGTGAAGGAGTTGACACAAAATTACCCTGCAGAATGTGCTTTATTAGGAGAGAGATGGTTGAGGCCATGGCATACAGAGCAATGATTTTGGATCTTGAAGTGGGAAAGCAATTCATATAATATAACATCATACAGCAGACAGCATGATGGGGCTTGAGAGCATTTGCTTTAAACCAAGAAAAGGCCAGCAATGGGAGAGCTGGGCATCATATCTAACATGTAGGGGTTTTATAGAGAGAGGTCCTTCAGTTCCCTAAAAAGCAAAGGACAGTTCTTACTTTTACAGGTTTTCCAAAATGGAAGGAAATTCTATACTAGATATACAGTCTGGCTTAGTTTAAGAAGGTAAGCATTGGTTAGTATCATTAATGGTCTTTCGGTTGCAAGGGATATGGACTGGGCTTGATTTCTCTACCCTGAAAACCCAGGACTGACTTCCCACAGCAGGTCTGTCAGTTCTTTCTAGAGAACAGTCTAGAAGGAGAAGAGTATGGCCTGATTTGGGAGAGGAGATTAGCTAAATGGTCTGTGATCCAAATCTGAGAACATTCTCTTCCATTGTACTTTCTCCTCCACAATGGACTAAACCAAGCCGTGAACCAATGTAAACCTTTCCTCCTTCACCCCCTCTTGATTTTTTTCTCAACTGTAAGTGATCTCCCAATGGATGTGGTCACATCCTTTGAGTACCATCTTTGTGCCCCCACATACCCCCTACTCCCACCTTCACACCCTCGAATTCCCCCTCACCCCCCACACACTTGGTGTTCAGTCTTCATGGGACCAAGGCTCTCCTCTCCCATCTGTGCCCGACAAGGCCATCCTCCCCTACATACACAGATGGAGTCATGGGTCCCTCCCTATGTGCTCCCAGGCTGGTGGTTTAGACCCTGGGTAGTTCTGGTTGGTTGGTATTGTTGCTCTTATGGGACCATAAACCCTTTCAGCTCCTTCAGTCTTCTCTCTAACTTCTCCATTGGGAAACCCTTGATCAGATCAGTGGTTAGCTGTGAGCATCTGCTTCTGAATATGTCAGACTCTGGCAGACCTCTAAGGAGGCAGCTATATCAGGCTCTTGTCAGCATGTACTTCCTGACATCCGCATCAGCGTCTTCCTTTGGTGACTGCACATGGGATGGATACCCAGGTGGAATGATCTAAAGAGCAAATACCTTTCTATCAAATACCTTTCTGTGTCCATAGTCTCTCTTCAGCAAAACTACACCCTAATCGTCTTTTTCTAGCAATCTCTTTCCATTTTCTTTTACAGCAAGTAGACATCACTTGATACCACCAAGAAGTTGAATCATTGTCAACCTTATATTTCTTTGCCTAATAGTTTGAATAAAAATTAAATTTATCTTTGCTTCTGCATTCTACTTGCAAGCCATTTATAATAATTTCTTACTCACAAAACCCAATGAGTTTCATTTTCTTTCTTTCCCCCATATTATAGTATTCATTATTCAGTGCCATTCACTCAGAGGCATCAGCTACCAATTTCACGATCACTTGATTTCAATATTTTTAGGCCTGATTAGTACACAAGATGCCCATCTCCTTGGTTAGGCCAACAATAATGACATAATCTATGCAGCCTTTCTATAGCTTGATGTCTTTCTCACCCCTTCTGATCATTCTTTCTACTCCTCACCCATCCATCTCACCATTCCACCTTTGTCTGTTTTGTTACAAACATGACATCATGTCTAATCTAATGACTTGACTTGTCTATGTAACTGAAAATTATCCTTATTCCTGGTCGTCTATTCTAGCAACATTCTCCTAGAACTTCGTGTTTTTACAAAAGTCTTTAGCATACTGTCCTTATAACTTTCTTGATTTCTATGTGACCCCTTCATATGTTGTCATCCACTGCTATAAACATTCACTTGAAAAGACCCTCAGACGTACATGGATTTATTCTGTTCCCAGAGATCTCAGTAAGAATCACCAGAAGATATTCTTTCAGTTCATGGCCATAAACACCAAATGACTATACAATAACTTCTGACCATCTTATTAACTTTGAATTAACTATTTCCTACACTGTCTTCTTCCTCAGACACTGAGATTTATAGTGTCTTTGTTCCCCTGGTTTCCATTAACTCTCCACTCATGACTTTGCTGCACAATTCCTCTATAAATTAAAGGTAATTGAGGTTGAACTAATGTAATGACAGTTATTTTGATTTGATTAGCGTATGTAGTAAACATGTTTTGGAATATCCTACTATTCCCCACAAATGGGTATAATTATTGTCAATTAAACATTTCTAATATATTATTACCAAAGGAAAGATGGCTGTAAAAGAGATAATTCCACTTTCTGACATCCCATCACCATATGCACCAGACAGTCAGCATCGTTACCCTCATTCTTTCTGTCTGCTTGGATGAAATAATGTCTCTGGTCTCTGCATGTTAGAGCTGGTGAATGCTGGATGACACCCATTCAGACCGCTCCCATGTTCACTTGCAAAGCACTTTGACTCTTGTGCCTACCAATGTCCTTGGCACCCATAAGAAATTTAATCATGTCTGCTCAGTTAAAATATAATTCCCTCTTTCTTTTAGTGACTATATATATATAAATGTTTACCTTAAATATACCAGCACCACTAAACAGTAAGTATTCATGTATGACTTAGTGAGCTTATGGTCAGTTTGTCAGGTCAAAGGGTAATAAATAATCCTAAAGCTCCCTGATGTTCAATCTTGTTCTCTATCTACTAGTCGCTCACTATATATAGATCAAGTCTTTGGAAGATGGTGATACTCAGAATCATTAGATACTGCCTGCTACCTTCCAAACTCAGCCCCACTTTTATCATAACCAGTCAAGCGGCCTGCATCTGATAAAAGAAAAGCACATCTCAACTCTTATGAAACTGAAAGTCTCACAAAACTGGAAATTACAGATGGAAAGGGAAAATTCACACCACTTTTGACAATGAAGTTGTATGAGGATGACTGTATCAACACACTGAAGTCACTGCAAACTCATTCTCAATTGGCTTTTGGAATCACTTAATAAAGGGATGGGGATGCAAATTCTGATCCTTTATGTTCCGTCTACCAGCTCCAGCCAGTTCAACTACATCATCTATCATAAATCCTTTGAATTATTTCCTTTGAAACCAAACCAGATGCAGTATTTAAAAGTGAGATGTTACACTGCCTGTGGCAGACTACTATGAGGCTGTTGTGATTATTTTGACACTTTTCATATAAGCTTAGTGAAGCAAGAGTATTAGTTGGAGACTCAGACCTCAAGACCTAAACAAACCTTTTACATAACTGTTGTATAAATACAGGCATGTTTCTTAAACTTGTGGAGTTTTAGCTTCCTCATCTGCATTCTACCACTTTGTAGCCAAGTACTGGCAAGGACCTGAAAAATAATTCACAATTCCTTAAAATTACTTATACCGATTGACATTGCTGTAACCATTGCTACCTGGTATTCAGCCTCCAGAGGAGAGGGGTCACTGGGTGGATCTCTCTTCTTCATGTTCTGTAGATATGAATGTAACTCAGACAAGTTCACTTCTGTTTCCCCAAACTGATTGTATTCCACTAAAGCCTGATGGATCAGGATGTACTGTGCCTGCAAAGTTCAAACAACACACATAACTAAAATGTACTGTAGAACCCTACATAACACATGCAACTAAAATATATATGCATTCAATTTTTCACACATTGAGAAGCTGTGTAATAAAAGAATACTGATATCTGTAACATATAAATATTCTGGAAATTGAGTCACAATTTTCTAGACTATGAACAAATTGCATTTCAGAGTATAATCCCAGGAAAAGTAATGGCTTTTCTAAGAGAGTATCCATTAATTGAAATTAATATTACCTAAAGCTACAATAAATTTCAAAATATGTTAGAAAAGCAGGTAAATGTCCTATAGAACAAATATATTATTCAAAATTTTTATGGCATTTTTTTCCAATGGAGAAAATTAAGATCTAGTATGCCAAACTGAAATTTAGCAACTCCAAATGTTTTTGTTAGCTCATTTGTGTTCTTTTTTTTTTTTTCTTGTTAAGGAAAAGATGTATTCTGATAAGCCTTTTAAACTGCTGTATCTAGTTTGGCCTATCTTTTGATTCTGATTAATTCTTGAGTATCATTCTATTTTGACAAGATCTGCATTCATGTCTGTATCTCTACAGACACACAAGTACATGCATGTTATTGACATTGATTCCCCTGTGGGTTCCATGTCTGCATCTGACCACATAGACAGATACACACACTAGATTGGTCTCTTCAACACCATAAGTAATTTGTTGTGATTTTCCACTTCCCACTGATGGGTATTTAAAGCATTTCCAATATTTTGTTATTCTAACTATTAAAATTCAGGGAGCATTCCTGCACCTGTTTCTGGTTATGGCCACTTGCACAGACAAACATGTAGTGTTGCCAAACAGACATTTTCTATAATAACTATTTCTTCCAATTACCAAATGCCATAGCACATCCCCCAAAGATGCCTAAGTGCTTCAACTTATATTTTCCTTTTAACTGTGTTGAGGTTTTTTATTGTTATACAAGACAAATACTGACTTTATCTCTGCACTAATTCCATTTTATGGATGGTTTATCTGAAGCACATAAAGATTAAAAGAAATCCAACAATGCATAAAATGAATAATTCAGGGCCTTTATTTGAACTTCTGAGCTCTTGTCTAAAGAGTCAGGTTCTTGCAGGATGTAGTGTTAGCCTAGCACTTGAGAGGCTGAGGCAGGATTTCTGCTGCAAATTTAAGTTCATATGGACTGCAAAGTGAGATTGACCATGTCTGAAAATATAAAGAAAGCAAAAGATACTCTTATCCCCTATTCTATTCTGTCTGCTCAGTGTTATGAAAAGTTGGCAATGTTGTGTTCTATCTTTTCAGGCTTAATTATGCAAATGACTTCATTGTTAGGGAACTATATTAAGTTAACCTTGCTTATACTTATGTATTTCTACAAGTACAAAGTGCTGTTGATGAGGATTAGCTCATTTTAGCTTTCAGAAATTAAAACGTCATCTTCTTCCACCATTTGAATCAGTAAATAATACACATTTCTTTTAAGCTCCTCACAACTGCCCCAGATGATTTAAATACTCAAATAACAGCAAACCTATTCATGTAAACTAAGACTGTACCTCCACTTGCACCATCAGACACCTCTGTCGCCTTAGCTTGACAACATAACCATAGACATCCACTTTGCCCTCTGCTTCCAGGCCTTCCAGCATGGCATCAATTCCAATGTAGGTGCCTGTACGCCCAACACCAGCACTGAGGGAGCAAACCGAAAAGGTATGAGGTATACCAGAAGTCTCAGTGGATGAAGGAGCCTGACTGACAAGACTGTTGATGTGAACTCGATCCCTGAATTCCACTTAGAGGTGGAAGGAAAGAATTCAATCCATAATGCTCTATAAAGCTCTCCTCCATCCTAAAACCACCACCACCACACAGGTACACATAAGACACACACACACACACACACACACACACACACACACACACACACACA
>JANHMN010000009.1:37590319-37631378 GCA_030674055.1 Rhabdomys pumilio
ACACACACACACACACACACACACACACACACACACACACACACACACAAATGCACATGCATGCATTTAAAAGAAACAAGAAATGTATGAGCCATGTTCACAAGTAAAACGTGGAACAGCCATCAGGGGAGGCAATGGGACAATTTTATCCTAAGAATTATTTACAAAGTTACTTTTAGACCCTTGCTATTTAACTCACAAAGCATAATGTCAGTTTATGCCCCCACAAATGTATGCAGCTATAAAAACGTCAATTTATCAGACAGCTGTTTGAGAAATGAATATAAGTTCATTCTAGCAGATTGTTGACAGAATAGTACAAGCCAATAATGATGTCCCTAATTGCCTAACAAAAGGGTTGGACAGGCCAACAGACACACTTGTCCTACAGTCTTTACCTGCAGTGCACCACAATGGGACCACTGAAGAAGTTGCTAAAAGCATTAACTCTCCGTCGAAGTTTGAGGAGGAGGTGAGGGTCTTCGGGAACACCATGGTCGGGCCAGCTGGTGAACTGAATGTGAGTCACTTCTCTTCCAGTTGCTTTTTCCTTTTTCTACTCAAGAGATAATTCATTCTTTGAGACAGTTTCTTCCAAAGCAAATTTAGTGAGATAAATATATAAAAAAGTAGACCTAAAAGTAGACCTGTACAATATGCTCCTCATGCAAGTATCTCCAAACCTTTGCCTCAGACACTGTCTACTTTGTTCTTCTAGAATTGAATTTCTCACACCACTACTAACAGTTCATGAGAAGTCACACTAAGACTCACATGCACAGCCCAGTCAACCAGTAATGAACAAATAAAGTAAAGTAGAAACTCCTTGGACCTTCTGTGCTATGAAGTCCAAGTTAAGGAAAAAAAAAAAAACAAACTAAAATTAAGACATTGAGAGTTGTAGATGGAGGTTTGCATACTGAGTAAATTCCATCCACATAGCTCTTTAGAATTTATCTGCTTCATTTCCCAGCAAGCAGAACTATTTCCCACATGGAGAGATATAATTAATTATTTGGTTTGTTTTCTGTTCTACAGATTCTCACCCAAAGAATTACTAGTTAGTAAGATAATATTTTCTTTGCAGCGTTCCAATAGACAACACATAAATTCATTAGGACAGATACCTCAGAATAATCACAGTGAGTAGATAGACATTGGTTTCTATACAGCTCCCATATATATGCAATGACCTCCCTCCCAAGCATGCAATTTTCTATTGGCTTTAGACAGGATTGTTCAACCCCAAAAGCAGAGCAGGGAGTGATGCCATCAGAGCAAAGAAGGCTTTAGGAGAAATACCTAGCAAATCTGGCTTTTTGCTTTGTTTTGGTTTGATTTGATTTGATTTGATTTGATTTCCTGGAGAAAATGTGTACTAATAAAGTTCAGATTATCAAAAGCCTCCCAAAATAGGATTCAAAGAAGTGTTTAACCCAGATAAGGTGTGCAAGTTTCAATTACATTACTAGGGTATACATGGTAAATCGAACACTCCGAATATTTAAAGTGCAGTTGTTACCTCCAGAGTGGTACCCCAACACTATGTAATGGTCGAGCATTTTGTCACTATAAAGTGAAAATATGAACTCATCTGACTCCCCGTTCTGATACCCTCAGCCTAAGACAACCACTGATCTATGTTTTGCATTCACAGACTCCTCTATCTAGAACTTTCCTGAAAATTGAATTACATAATAAGAGATGACCTCCATTTCAAGTCTTACCAAAGCATGCTGTCCTCTTTCTTGCTGAGCTTAATAGTCTCACCCTCCATATCTCCCCCCTCTCCTGTATAGTTATAACAGTATGTTTTAATATGCTCATGCAATGTGCCATATTCTAAAATATGCTTTCCATTATTCAGAGAAACTACTCACAACCAGGATTGTTTGTTTTTCCACTTAACAACCTTGTCACTGACAAAGCACAACTTGTGGACCCATTTGTTACTACTTCAAAGGACCAATGGAAGCCTGTGATTGGTGCAGAAGAACAATGCCTCAATCAGCTATTAAAATTTGATCCGGTTAGCTTTCGCGGTTGTTTTAACCTGGCTCTTTCTCCTAAAGATCATTAAAAATAATTTTTCCCAGATGTGTTTTAGTTCCTCCCATTTTACATTCCTTAGCTTTACTCTTATAAAAATCCATACCAAACCCAAAGTTACAGAATGAGATAAACTCACATGTGCAATGTTCAGCTTCTGAATGATGTAATCAGGACATCGTTTGTGGCCATTGATTGTCACAACAACATCTCTGAAAGCCCGAGTGCCTTCCTCCATGCATGGCCAATATTCTGCACATTTGTTCTACAGTTTAAAAGAAGCAATAATGACTCCAGTCTATTATAATACAGTTCCAGCTTACTCCCAAAACACCAACAACCAAAAATGTATTCAACTGATATTCCTCAAACACTTGCATACTTTTAAAATAACATGTGCACCTTTTGCTGAAATGTGTTCTATTTCTCACTAATGTTTCTCACTAATGTTTCCAATCAATAGAAGGATGATCTGCCCAGCCTTTGCCAGCTATCACAAGGAGACTGAAAAAATGATTACCGCAAGAGACATGCTTGTGGTTACTTCCAGGCTCAGGAACCCATAGGCTTTTATTTCTCCCAACAATGTGTGAGAAAATGTGAGTGTCCACTGTCTATGCAACATCAGTTTTTGCTGTGGCCATTCACAAATACTCGTGCAGTTGTCACATCACAATGTTTGGAATTTACAACAATGCCAAATATGAACTTCAAAATCAATTTACTTAAAGATTACACACACACACACACACACACACACACACACACATACACACACACACACACGTGCGCACCCATGTGTGTGTGTGTGTGTGTGTGTAGGTTTTTAACATACATAAAATAAAATGTTTACAAGGTTAAACAGAGAATTGTCTGTATAAATCATACCAAATGCAGCTCAGCATATCTTTCCCCACCCCCAGGCTCCAGCCTTTTGTGTTCTTACCCTGTTTCCTTCTTCACAGCGTGTGACCATGACAATCACTGTGGCCTTTTGCTCCCAGATCATCCTCCAGAAGTCATCAATTGTCTCATCCCGGGGCCCTAGGAGTCAAGTACAAGTTATACAATCCTCAGAAGTGCTATCCAACAAGTTTCTAGGAGAAACTCCAGAATATAAAATGAATTACCTTGTGCAGCAATGTATTTCCTGGGTTCCTTGAAGCCCTGATGAAAACACACAAAGAGAACAGGCATTTATGAAATATTTATTCATTAGCAGAAAATACTGTGAATCAGAAGTCGATATAGCTCTGCCATGGTTGTAAACACATCTGAGCATTTCAGACTGTTGCAGGGGGGAGGCTTAATGTGCAACAAGACATTGAACAGTTGCAGAACAGGTTAGCTACCATTTGCAAACAGTATTCATGACCTGAATGTATTTTTGACTTGTAGTACTCCAAACAGCTTTTATAATTAGACTTTATCTCATCTGAGATGGTGCAGCAATTAACAAGACAAACCCATCTTTTTCTTTTTTTTTATAACCCCCCTGCCCCACAGAACCACCTGCTGTTCAGACCTTTTCATCAGCCATGGGGTTTCCTTTTCAGAGTTCTTCTCAATTTCTTGCAATAAATCCCTCTGGGAACATACCTACACTTCTACATATTTCTGGAACACACTGTGGATTCCCTAGAGTCCTTTTATGTCATTCCAGATAAGAAAATAAAAGCATTCATTATCTGTAATGACTGCTTTCTCTGCTCCACTGGCTAAGATAAGGAAGCAGTGCAGAGGTAGATGGAATATGCTAATTCCTTGCAAAACTCTCTCAAACACCTTAAATTTACTTTAGTAAAAGGGAAAATTCCACAGGACATGGTAGCTTTTTCATTGATTGAAACTTTGTACATCAGTTAGATGAAAGTTCAGATAATTTTAGTAAGTCCCATGATGATTTCAGTCATATGCATGTATCTATTCATCGAATACCTGCTGAGTTGCTACAGTATGTCAAGGACCTGTCTAGGCGCTGAGGAGATCTGCTTTCCAGGAGGTTGGAGCTCAGTTGGAGAAACATAATTATAGCTTGATCCCATAATAATCAAACATATTTGAACAGAATGTGTAGCGCTTTATTTCTAGAGTCTACCTAAATCCTGAAAAAATCTCCAGCATTGCTAAGTCTGCTCTCAGTTACATTTCACTGAAGGACAAGACATTTGGAAAATGAACTCGTGTACTCTAAAACAAACCTTGTTCACCACTAATTGTCTGGTCTACAGAGGATACTTGCCCATATCAGTTCAAATAGAGGTGAAAATTAGGAACAGCTACTATGGTATTTCGGGAGACCACTCTTTACATCTGAAAGTGTTGCTTTGTTCTGGAAACAAGCTTTGCAGAGAACACAGGCAACAGAAATAGGAGTTTATATTATGGAGGTCATTAGCAGATGTACATTCCTCTCTAACTCAGTTGGAGTCCATAAGGGCTTCCAGAGACTGAAACACCAACCAAAGAGCATACATAGGCTGGACCTACACTACTCACTAATATGTAGCAGATGTGCAGCTTGGTCTTCATGCTAGTCCCCCATCCACTGGAGTAGGGCCGTCTCTATTTCTATTGCCTGACTGTGGATCCTGTTCTTCTAACTCCACTGCCTCATCTGGCCTCAGTAGGAGGGTATATTCTTAGTCCTGTGATTTGATGTGCCACAGTAGATTGGTACCCAGGCAGGCCTCCCCCTTCTCACAGGAGAAGGGAAAGAAAATATGGGGGGTGATAGTCTGTGTGAGGGGTGAAATGGAAGGAGGAGGTCTGTGGTCTATACGTAAAATAAATATATTAATTAAAAATTTAAAATAAGAAAACATATTTAAAAAATATACAAAGTGTTAGATATTAAAAATATTTGATGAGAAACAGGCTTAGAGTGTTATCTTCAGAGACCACCTAGGGTAGAATATCAGTTCTGATTCTCCCAGAGAAACTGGGACTATTTCACAGTGAGTTTTGGGAGTTATTTAACTAATATACAAAATTCACTAAAAATTGGTGACTGAGAAACAGCAAATGCACTTAGTAGATTGTAGTATGTTAAAAATACAACCATTTATGTGAGTAATTTTGCTCTGGAAAACCATAAAATATCTTAAAAAGTAAATTAAATTAAATATCTTAAAAAGTAATGATTAACACAGAGATAACAAAGGTATATGTTTCATGAGTGATTCAACAAGAAAGTATTTCAAAATTAGTTTCTGCTTTTGAATAGACTGTGTGTGGTTGATTGGATTCTTGTCTTCAAGTTTTCTATTTAGCTAGAACTGCAGACTGTGCCTTTAAATGAAATGTCTTTGTGGATCAGAGAGTTAACAGAATGTTGCAAGTACAATGACCAGTGTCCATATAAGTGACGTGGAGTGGACATGAAAATACAGGAGCTGTAACAGGGAAGAAGACCACAAGGTGGAGGCAGAGAGTGAAGAGAGTCAGCCATTATCCAGCAAAAACAAGAACTAGACGCTCCATTCATGTAAGCAAAACAAAATAATGATAACAAAGAAAACTCAATTTCAACTGTCACCCTTTATAAAAAAGTTTGAGAATCACAAACAAATCAGAAAATACCATATCATAACACACACTTTATCACATACTAGATAAGTATGTTAGTTTTCAATAGTACATTTAAAAAAATTATGGACAGATTTTCATATGTTACAGGTGGATTATCATAAGGTAGGGCAGCTGCCATGTGGAAAATTTAAAAATTATAATTACATAGATTCCTTAGACCTGAAATTTCTTTTAGAAATTTACTCTATAGATAAATTAAAACCCACAGTGTAATAATATGAATCAAAATGGAACATTGCATCTTTCTTTGTAGTAGTAGAAATGTATAAAGTATACTCAACTTTCATTAATTATACCATGAGTTACCATAAAAATAAAAAAATGTAAAAATTTGTTGGATCTAGGGTTAGCAAACTATAGCTTGTGATGCTTAATCATTTTAAGGCTCTGTATATTTCAGGTGTGTGTGTGTGTCACACACACACATGCACAACATATGTGCAAATGTCTGCAGAGGCCACAGAGGCCATCAGTTCCCCTGTAACTGATGTTACAGGTGTTTATGAACTTCCTGGTGTGGGTAGCGGTGTAGAGTGAAAAATTATAAAGACCATTTTATGAAATATATACAGGCTTTTTCTTTACCCTAGACCTGAGCAAAAAGAATGCAGGTTCCAGAAAGCAGAACTGAATGTAAGATTTCAGGCCTTCACTGCCCCGAGATACCTTCCGGGAAGAACATTAACATTCCTCAAGCCTCAGGGAAGAAAACCCACCTGTGGGTGGGGAAGGCCCAAAGCAGGAAGACACATTCCTGACCACAAAAAAAGATGCAAGTCATCTAGGTGGGGCTGGGAAGCTAGTAGCGCCATGATGACAGGGCAAGTGACAGAGTAACAACTGAGAAATAGTTGGGTAGAGTGACAGGGCAACAACTGAGAAATAGTTGAACAAGTGACATGACAAGACCACATTTTTGTGAAAAATGGGTGTGCAGAGTGCTTTCCACATGATCCTGTATCATTTAGGTACAGGCTCCTCTGGAATGTTCCACTATTTTTATGTTATGTATCCTTGACAACCCCTCACCCCCCTTCCCACTCCCCTGGTTTGTGGTTTCCCCCTTAAAAGCCCTTCTCAGACTGACTGGCTTTGTCAATTCAACTCCTGCGAGAGTGAACCGAATTGACCTTGGCTAGCCAACTCTCCTCCCTAATAAACCTCTGCTGATTGCATCCAGGTACGGTGTCTTTCGAGTTTGTGAGTGGCCGTGATTTCCCGAGACTTGAGTAAGGGTCTCCCGAGTTTGGGGGTCTTCAGTGGAACCAACCCTAGATCCCTCTGCAAAAACCGGGCAGTTCTCTTAACTGCTGAGTCATCTTTCTTTCCACTTCCCTTACCTTGTACTTGTCTAATTCTTATTGCAAATTTGATAATATTTAAGATCACCTTAGAGATAAACTTCTGCACATGTCTGTGGGGAAGTTTCCAGAGAGGCTTAAATGAGGTAGCACCCACCCTGATTGTAGATAACACTGTTCATTCCCTTGACAGAAGTCCTACACTGAATGAAAGGGAACAAGGAGTCCTAGCATAGCATCTGTCTCTCTGCGTCCTGAGTATAGATGCAATGTGATTGGTCACTCACACTACTGCAGACACACCTTCCTCATAGTCATACAGTGTACTTCAAACCATGAGGCAGAAGAAACATACCCTTCCTTAAATTCTCCTTTTCATGTATTTTGTAACAGGAACAAGAAAGGTATAGACAAATCTAGCAAGTTCAGACTTCATACCCAAAGTCCTTTGTGACTAAGCTATATTACATACTTTCAAGGGATGGTGGGCCACTCAGGAGCTGGGAATTTGTGGCAAAGATTAACTCTGATCTGAAAAGCCAAGCGTATGTGCTCTCTGGGCCATTCCAGGAAGAATCTGTAATCTTTCCTTTAAAGTACTATTATATGTCTTCCACGTATAGAAAGATAGATCTATATGTATGTAAATAGTTTAGATGGCTATACATTCTACATGTATACTATGTATAGACCTATATGTGTACAGATATGCATAGCTAAGGCATGAATATTTTATATGCATATTCAGAAAATAACAGACTATATCATGATGTGAATATAGCATTTATAACAAGAGAGTCTTAGTGAATGTTGGAGTTTTACTTTTCTGTTAAGAAACATTTGCAAACATGAAGGCTTTCCTGAAAGGAGATGCTAGGTAGATTGGGTAAGAAGATGTTCTCAATTTATATGTGTTTTTCTATTTTGTAAAATTCTTGATCTCACATGAAACTCTTCATATTTAAGAGTTATGGACACCAAATTTTTAAATGTCACCAGTAAATTTTGTCTAGATATTTTCAATTTGGATAACTACAAGGGAGAGATGACCACACCAATGGAGACACTGCTGCCATGCACAGTGAACAGAAGCACATCAGCTTGGGGTTAGGCAGACCTACACCCCATCTCAGTTTAAGCCTTTTCTAATTTCATTACAGTTTCATAAATAACTAAAGTACTTGACTTTCCACATTCTTATATTAGTAGGCATAGTGTGATCAGCTACAGCAAATGCAAACTTCTTATAAGAAACCCATGCAGAGATATTTTCTTGCACAGAAAAGAGGAGATATTTTTACTTTCTTAAGAAGGAAGCTCTATTTTACACCTAACAATAGCACAAATACACATCACAATCTTTGTAAACATTAATGAATTTTGGTTTTGGTGTCAGTGATGTCATGAGCTTAACTTATAATATTTATAATAACTTCTCTAAATTCTTAAAAAAAAAAACACCAGTGGAGGGACAAAATGAAACACATAGATGTAAAGAAAACAAACATTTCTGACAGTCAAGAGAAGTCATAAGGCAGCCGAGCATATTAACTTACATCAATGTAGCTGGCATTTATGTAGGTGGACCCTGCATCTCCATTTATTTCAGAGAGTTCAACACGGTTATAATCATCTGTTTCAAGAAAAGAAAATTAATACTGATCTAAAGAGTAGCCATACAGTGTCCTATATAGAGAAACTCAGTTCCAAAGTGCACTCACAGGGAAGAATGTCAACGTAACGGTTTTTATTCTGGTTGTGGGGCTTTCTGGCATCTTTGATGGGAAACTTGCTGAATACCCGTGGAATGCTCTGAAAGATACAAATGGTCTTTGGGTTAAGAAAGATTCCCAAAAGACGAAAGTGAGATAGAATGAGAGAAGGAAGAAAGGAAGGAGGGAAGGAGAGAAGAAAAGAGGGAGAGAGAAAGAGAGAAGGAAGGAAGGAGGAAGGAAGAAGAATGGACTGAAGGAGAAATAGAGATGGGGAGGGAGGAAGGGAGAAAAGGAGGAAAGAGGAAGGAGGAAGGAATGAAAAGAGTTTATCTTTTATCAGTTATCACTGGGGGTAAATGAAGTAACAAAAATACATTCTACTGTACATTTGGTAGATGGAATTAACTTTTTTATGAATTCTGAAAATGTATTTTTAAAAAAATGACAGAACAATTAAATTAAATTTGATTTCAAAACAAATTTAATGTTAAACAAAAAAATATAAAATTACTTAGTGACTGATTATCAGACAGTCATCTAGAGCACAAGGACAAAATCAACCCCCAAAACTGTTCAGGACAGGACTTGATACTCATAGAAAATGCACTAGAGCATTATATTACAAGGTTTACCAGCTTCCTATTGTGGATGTCCGGCCAGCCTCTCTGAATCCCTCGTCTATAAATATTGCAGTAACATGTGTCTATATTATACTTCTGTGTTCAGTGGATTAATTTTTAAGGCAATTGGTTATGCAAATACACATAACATGGAATCATCTGGATGACTGTGTGGAATTTCTTACTCTCTATCTAGGAAGACTCATACCTGAAATTCAGCCAGGAACAGTCTACCCTCATCAGCAATCTTTCTTTTGTATGTTTCCAACAAAATGTCAGAATGAATGGGCTCCACGTCCATCAACTGCTTTTCATCATCTGTAAACAAGTTAGAGTCAAGACCAGCGCTGTCTGTCCATCAAATCTGCATGTGCTAATGGAGTTCATGCCTCACCTATTTCCCTTATCCCTAACTGTGTGAGAAATTTCATTCATAGGTAAGCATTTGCCTATAAATTAAGGATATCTAAATCTTGTACCTCAGCCTTTTTCTGACTTTATCCTGTTCCCTCTATGAGGATGAGCTTCTTTTTTTCCTAAATGGTCCCTCACCAAATATTATCATTGTTAGACGTTCATATATTTTTTGCTTGATTACAGTCAATTTGTAGTACTTGACGGATTTCTATATGCCGTGATTATTATTTTCTGTTTATTTCTCCCTTTTGTTCTCTCTCTTTCTCACCATCAGCCTCATGCATGCTAGACAAGCTATCCACCCAGGAGCTCCATCCAAGACTTTAATTTTAACTTTTGTTAAGTACTTTAATTGTTCAGATGATAAAGAAGATGATTAATATTATTCTGCCCACTATCTTAATTTGGTTATCCTATACTGTCAAATAAATTATACTTATATTGTATTTCCAGATAAAAAAGAAAAAAATTATATAGATTGTCATATAACTTTCTGTGAGAAAAAAAACAATACAGGTGGGTACTGAGTGCTCCCCCCTTTTTTTTCCATCAGATCATGTTCTTCATGAGAGAACTTTCATGACCAGCTATATTTACATACATGACTTGACAAAACATTTTTGTTTTTTTTACAAGATATATTTGTTTAATTTGAGTCACATGTATAAGTTTTCCCTGCATGTATGTACATGCACCACTTGTGTGTCATGTACAGGCCAGAAGACAATATCTGATCCCTGGGACTGGATTTTATAACAATTGTGAGTGGCCGAGTGGATGCTCAGAACTAACCCAAGGTCTCTCCCAGAGCAGCCAGTGCTCTTTACCTCTGAGCTGTCTGTCAAGCTCCAGAAACCATGGTTTAAAAGGTTAAGAAAATGCATGCTGTTGAACATGCAAATGTTTCTCCTAGTCTCCCATCTGTTTCTAGTTCTTGCTCTGGGTGTCATGTTAACTGTCCTCATTGCTAGATGAAGAAAGACGTTGTCCATGAGTGTGGCATAATTATCTTACTGTTTACAATAAACTTTGTTTTTTTTTTTTTTTTCAAATACAATGATCACTTTGACTAGTTCCTCTGGGTGATGGGAGATGTCGAGACTTCATCCAGGCTGACTTGAAGGCTGTGTTTAGAGGGGTAAGTTCTAAAGTATTATCCTAGTTGTAACTGGTACTAATTACAAGAGAAAACATCTGATACTTCTAATCCTCCTTAACTCTGAAAACTGTATTCGACCCTCTGACTAGGTATGGTTAGACCTTTCTTTCTCCCTCTCTCCTCAGCTTAACAGGACTAACACTCCAGACATGTGATCTTTCTGACTTTATCTATTCATTAGCATGCACTGATTTCCATATCCTCACCCAGGTTTGGGGGAGAAAACATTGAAATAAAGCAGAACCTCCTTGCCTTCCCAATGTCTGTACCTTGGTTATGGGAGGTTATTCAACAAAGATGTGAGCAAATATAGGCATGTCAGGTTGTAATACAGTCTCTAATAGGGACTAAAACTATGGAGCTCCAAAGAACCAGCCCAAAAGTTGTTGCACACAGCTTAGTACCTCTTGTTATCGGAAGGAAATCCTTCACATGGGAGGTAACACAAGACAGAGATGTTTTCAAATTCAATGTCATAAATAAGAGATAAAGTAAATTGTTACTTTAATTATTACAAGCATAGTTTAAATATGTGCTTTAATAATAAACTAAATGGTTTTTATTGGATCCAGTCTTTAAAAACTAAAAAAATTATACAACAATTGGAAGAAGGCATATCCTTCTTTTAAATAAAGTGTCTTATTCATCAGTTTGCTTTTAGTGGGAGGATGCATCATCACGCCCTGGCAACACCTGAAGACACTTCATATCATGACATCACTGTGGAATTCCACCTGCCTTCCTCACTAGTTGGACTGATGTTTCCCAGCAGTCTTAGCAAACCAAATTCCTGCCCTCCCCACAGACAGTTTTCTATATTCTATTTTTATGCACAACCATGCACAGTACACAGCTATAAAATTTACCAGGCTGCTCTTATTCATCAACACACCTAGCTTCCTCTCTTCGATTCCCAACCCTTGAAGAGCAGAGACCATGGCCTGTCACTGTGACATTCTCAGTGCCATGGATAGTATTTGTGATATTATTGTGGTTGAAAACTTCGCATAGATGGCTACTTTGGAACAGATGAATTTGTCTCATGTTGATGGACAAAGTCCAGATTAAATTAAAGATACCCAGCCCTTATTGTAAAGTAAGTGGACTTGAATTCAGCGAAATAATATTCATCAGACAAAATTATTCATACTCACCCCTCTCAACAAGTTCCTGTTGTTCATCTAAATTACTGTGAAAATAAAATAAGTTTCTTTATTTGTAAGAACATAGTATTTAGTTAGATATGCAGCTTAACCAAGCAAATATCATTTTATAAATGTACTAAGTGGAGGGAGAAGTACAGACGAGGATCACAGAAGAGGGGGAGGGGAAGAAGTAGAAGAGGAAAGAAGATAAAAGCTGGAAAAAGGGAGAGGGAAAACAGGAACTTGGCAAAAGTGAAGAAAGCAATGGGAGCAAAGGAAGCAACCGCGTTGCCTGCACATTTCAGAAGAATGAGAAAGAGTTAAGTGAATTCTCCCATTTTTTCATAAATCTTTATCTTATTAGGCAAAGAAATGAACACACTGCCCAGGATGCCCCTCCTTTGCATTTGCTGTCCCCAGATTGGTTTCTTCCACTGAGGATTAAAAGAAAGGATACAAATTTTTTACACTGATTATTATTCTTAAAACAATCTCAAAATACCATTAAAAAAATAGAGAGTATAAGTACTTACAGGAAGCCGATAATTCCATGTTAAGTTTTGACCCATTATTCAGATGTGAATTAAATTCATACTGTCTTCTCTAGTCCACTGCTCAGGCAATGAATTTTGGATGCCAGCTTGAAACATTATTACAACAGCCATTGGCTCCTAATTCATAATTAATAGTCTCTTACCTGGATCTTTTCTTACGCAGTTCATAGATTTTATATAAAACAACAAGCAGGGCTATTGATGTCACAACAATCAGAAACACCAGGAATATAATCAGTGCTTTAGCATTATCTAGAAATAAAAAGTGATACACAAGAGGTGATTACTTCAGATACTTTGCTAGATCATGAGTAACCTTCGTGAACTAGAATTTTAATATTTTTCATTTATTGTGAAGAGTCAAAGCTAAAATTTTAGAATATATTTTAGAATAATGAAATACATTAAATATCTTGCTTTTGCAATTTGGGGCTCTGTTATTTCAAAATTCCCAAGGCATTTATATTTAAAGAGACTAATTAGAATATAGATGAGTACTTCCATTTCTTTTCATTAAATAATGTACTTTTGTAGAAAACTATCATTTAGATTTAATTCCCTTTCAGAGACTCATTTTAAAGGAATCAATGAGGTAATGTAGTTATTACAGTTTTCAGAAAGGAACTCATAGTTTACTATTCAGCACAAAAGTGGGTAGCCTCCTAAGGGATTCGTAAAAGCTTCTATCTCACAAAGATAAATCTCTTACATATTCACTGGGGAATAAAACCAATTAACCAAGAGACAAAATTTATTTCATTTGACAGTGAGGCTTAACGCTTTCCCTAGCTTGAGCTTTCACTAAGAACCAATGTGCACCACACTCATAGAAAAAAAACAGAGCAAAGCACTGTTGACAATATCTTTATGTTGGGTTACATGCTATCTTTTTCATGCACATGATGGAAATATAATATACCTATGAAGTGACATCACAGTTTGAACCCCAGAGCCAGGCTGGTGAGCTTCCAACCTTAGGTCTTACTTCATAGAAGGGAATTTGGCCAGAAACCTACCACCTTTGCACCTCAGTTCCTTAATTTCAGAAATGAGGCTAAATAGTTTGGTTCTAGTAAATTATAGAGTGTGTATAACACAGAGAAAAGTAGCTATTCACAACCTCAAACCTGCTTTTTGTATTTTATTGTCAATAATGATGCCCTAGACACTTAAGGTATCTTACAAATCAGAACATAATTAGCACATACATCAGTAACACAGATATACATCAAACATTACAGTTAAGAAATCAGTCTCATTTAAAGGGCTACCAAAAATATTTGTGCAAACAGATCCTCTTAAAATTTGTAATGAATGCAACATTCACATATCAACTAAGTGATCAAATCTATTAATTTGACTTTTATGATGTTGTAATTTTTGCAGGTTGCAGAAATTTATGAAATACATATAAGCAACTAATGAATCAATCTATGGATGCAAAATAAAACAGTTTTGTTCAAACAAATGCATACATATAGAGATAGAAAAAATAGGCCAGAATGACTTACAAGATGTTGAATGATTTCCTATAACTGGCTCTCCACGGTACACTCCATTGTAAAAATAGACCTAAGTTTCAGTTTTTAAAAAAAGAAGAAAAGAATTTGGTTTTCTACTATAAATGTATGGCATGTTATAAACTGTATATTATTTTTCATAGAACACAGATTGTTTCCATCAAAAACTTCTGAGTTAAATCTAAAACTTTAATGTTATTTTGCTGTGTGTTTTTAAAAAGATAGAAAAAGTATTTATCAACCTTAGGAATTATGTCAGTAATAAATAGAAATGGAAGAACAAATGAAAAAGTTCACAAAATAAGACCAAAGATTAATAATTTAAGGTATAGTAAATAAACAAAACTTAAAGCTGTCTACTAATATGCTAGTATGCTCACATTTTATTTTTAAAGTAAACTTGCTATTGACAAGAGTTTGGTGTAGAATTTACTTATTTTTAAGGGTAAAATACATGAAAAATTGAAGTGTAGAAATAATAATCACAAAAACCAAGAACTTGTAAAAATTTAATACAAATAAAGAAAATCAATTTGATATCAAGGAAAACTGAAAGGATGCAGAAACAGACCACTGGTGAATATAAGATTTCCCAATATTCATAAACAAAATTTTATCAGTTACCTTTTATAAAACAATAAAATTCACAGCAATAAAATTTTAAGATCCACAAATACATGCATATATATATGTATGTGAATGCAGTATGTATATATATGCATATATATATATATGTATGTATACACATACACACACACACACACACACACACACACACACACACACACTCCAGAACAAGCCATCTTTAAGAACTCATTAAATTTCTGTTTGCAGGCTTTTAGATATAACTGACAATCCATGGAGGAACAAATCGCAATTTTTTCCAAACCACGGTAATAATGATCAAAATGATTTTTTTTTATATGTGAAGAAGATACAACAAAAAATACATCAAAACAAATCATTAGAAATACATTATGAATAATGGAACAAGTATAAATATCTTTAATAGAGCTGGTTATGCTGAATAAAGATGAGATGATTACACCCTCATGAGAGTGTGCATGTTGTCTTAGGGACATAAATGGATGTGGAAATACGTTTTGGTAAGTGAAATGAAGAAAACCAGAGAGCTGTTTGTGCAGTCAGAGAAGGAATGACTAAATTAAAATCATCTCTTAATTTGAATTTTATGTTTATAATGTTCACTCATAGATCCCAGAATAACTTATAATGTTTGAAGAGAGAAGGAAGAGAATCCCAGGAAGAAAGGCAAGCCATAGTTAACATAATCAACAAGATAAAGCTTCAGTGTGTGGGGGACTAAAGGGAAAACTGTGCCAAGAGCTCTGTGGACACTGGGAAAGCTACACACAGTGGAACCGAATGCAAGATGGCTCAATAGTAGCACATTATTTCTCCATATAGAATACTCTTCTGAAAGAAATGGCAAACTCAGTCAAGAAGAAATCTGCAAGAACCAATGATTAGAAAAGACAATGTAGATGATTCTCAAAGAATGCCTCTGTATTAAGTGGACTAAATGGATGTCTAGGGTACCAATCATTCTTATACTATTGACAGTTGCACAGCACTAAAAAGAAGAATGAAACATTTCCAAAATGCAATGAAAGTTCTGCATACCACACAGATGTCAATCACATCATCTACTTGTATATTGAATAATCTCCTATAGGTGAATGGAGTTAATAAAAATATTAAAATATTAAAATACATTGAAATAATAATGTACTGTGAAAGGAAGAGTGTTTTGCATTAAGTAATCCATTACTGTAACTCACCATATCAGTAAGTCAGACTATGTAAATACCACTTCAGCACCATTTAAAATAGCACTACATACATTAATATATGTATACATACATATGCCTATACTTACCCCTACACCTACACATACACATACATATACATATAATTCCAAACTAGTTGTCAAGACTATTCCTGGTTATCAACTTGACTACATCTGGGATTAACTAAAACCAAAGCATCTAGGTATACTTGTGAAGAATTCCTTTTTTCTCTATTGAATTATTTGAAGTAGAAATACTCAATTTAAATCCAAATAGTTAGAGATGGTAAGATCGTCCTTAAATGTGAGTCACATCCTTTTGGTGGAAGCTTATATAAAGAACAAAAAAAGAGGAAAACATTTGCTCTTTGCCTGCTTGCCCTCCCTCTTGCTAGCAACCTATTCTGTCATTGACATTAGAGTCTACTTCTTCAGGATTCTGTCATGTACTGAATACCAGACTAGATGAACCACAGCCTGTGAGCTACTACTTGTTAAAATTTATAATCCAGAAAGGTGATACACAAAAACACTTAGAATGATAAAAAATAAAATAAAACAATGAAGTGGATCCACTGTCAAGCTCACACTGTGGTGGTTAATGCTGACTGTCAAATTGACAAGATCTACAATCACCACCTATGGGGTGAAGGGAAATCTCAGGACATATCTGTGAAGGACTTTCAAGATTGAGTTAACTGAGGGGTAAGACCTACCCTAAATGTGGGTAGTACCATTCTATGCTAGACTAAATAATAAATAACATTTATTATTTCTTAGTAGTAAAATATAAAGAGACTCAATAATAAAGACCAACTAGGCTTGGCCAGTTGCCTCATATTCCTGCCATCTTCCCTTCCCCACCAGGGTGTACTGTACTCCCTCCAATTGCAAGCAAAAATGAGTTCTTTCATCCTTACCTTAATTTGTCAGGTATTTAGTCATAGCAACAAGACAACTAGCTAATGTGGAAAACCAGGGACTAAAGAGATGGCTCAGCAGATGAAACTGCTTGCTATACAAGTCTTGCAACCTAAATTCAGTCCCTTAAATTCATGGTAGTAGAAGAAAAATGACTTCCCAGACATGTCCTCTACCTTCTATATATGTACACTATAGCACATATGTATCCAAATTCACATATACATGTGCCTTCATAAGTAAAGTAAAAAACTACAAAGAAAATTTCTCTGAGGGATGGAGGCATTGCTGTGATACACCCGAGCACATGATTCTTACTTCTTTGGAATTGGTTTATGCAAAGAAGGTAGAAGAGTTCATTCTAAAGAAGGCCTAGAATGCTTGTAAGTAGAATATGATATATAATTCTGATAGGAATCCAAGGACCATAGTGCCAAGGGAAAGTCATAAGGCCCAGCTCTTGAATTTGCAGGGGCTGGAGAGAGTTCAGGGCCTGGTGAGTGTATCATGTATGTGATACATTTTGATAAAGAATCTGGCTAGATTCTGTCCATAGCTGGGATAATAGAGAACCAAAAGGAAGTGCATTAACTTCTTTGGTGAAGGAAATCTCAAGACAGTAGAGTGTTCAGGCTACAGCACAGTTACTGCACACTGCTCTCATTCAGGTCTCCAGTAAGAGCGAGGAAAAACATGAAAATGTGAAGTGAGGTGGAGAATTATGTGTGAGCCAGCTGGAAGGTGAACACAAGATGAGCTCAATAGGTGGAAGGTTATGGCTTAAAAGTTATGCGTAAGTGGACTTAAGCTAGTTAGTACTGATTGTCACCTTGACAGATATGGACCCGCCTAAGAGATAAATTTCTAGACATGTGCATGAAGGAGAAGGGCTAAATGCTTAAGGAAAACCAATCCAAAATGCAGCATTACTCAATGGTCTATGGTCATAAGTGGAGTGATAGTAAGAGAGTGAGCTTAGCACTAACATCCATCTCTCTCTCTGTTTCTGAATACAGATGCCATGTAATCAGCTTTATCAGGCTCCTGCTAGGATGCCTTCCCTCAAACTAGAAGCCAAACCAGATTTCTCTTCCTTAAGTTTTCTTTGTATTGAGTAGAAATCATTAACGACATTAAGAAAAGTGATTAGTTATTCATAAACATATTTTCCAAATGCTGTTTATGTCAAAGATCAATATAGTTGTAATTAGTAGAATATAATAAAAACTGTATGCTAGGACTCCATTTAACTATTAGAAATTAAATAACAAAAAAAGTCAATGATAAAACAATACAGAAAAAATTTCCAGACTCTCTTAAAAATGGTTATGTTTTTCTATTGCATAGAAATTTTCAAATAAATAACAGAAATAAATATATAATATATAATTCACAGTGAAACAATAGGTAGCATACAGTTCTTTATGTTCAAATATTTTTAAATTTATTTTAGTATTTTCTAACCTCAAATCACACCTAAGATTTTTGTAGTTGAAAATTAATGAAAATAAATATTTGGCAAAGCGAACATCTGCTGCTCAGAAAATGTCTCCTACCTGGCACGCAAACAATGATTTCCCTATAGTTAAGTCATTTTGAAGTAGCAAATATCCTGAGAAAATTTTGCCATTAAGCATTGCTTTTCATTCCAGAGAGAAAACACTTAGCATTAAATTGCTGATATTCTAACATGTTGATTTCACGAGTCATCAGAGATCCATAAGTCCATGCAAGCACTGTCATTAATGTTATGCAAGTACTAAGTATTAAATGCTATAATGTATCTTGCAAAGGCTGTGATTATGGAACACATGACCTTACCAGAAACTCATATTCAGTTGAATAGTAGAGATTATCTACATCAAATTTACATGTTGGCCGGGTTTCATTTTTGACTAAAGTACCTCCACTTTTGACTTCCAAAATGTAAAACTTTTTAGGGCCATAAATTTTAAATGGAGGTTCACATGTGACACTTATACTATTTTCTGTTGTCCGGGAGGTTTTCATTCCATTGACCTTGCTTGGACCTATCAAAAAAAAATAGAAAAGAAACATTGTCTTTTTTATTGTTATCTTAATATTTTGATAGGTGAAAGTTTAAATACCTTGAAGCATGAGTACAATGTAAACCATTCTTAGTGTTGGTCTGCATCATGGGAACACAGATTCGAACTTATTTTAAAACATTTAAAAATAAATCACCTATTCATTATTAACACAGAAAACATGATTGAAGCCCTAAGTGTTTGCACAGTCCATAAACAACAGGATGTGTAATGAAATGACAGTGAGAAGTGAGAAGAAGGGGGGGAGGGGGCGGGAAGGATGCTTGAGAGACTGTTAAGTCCCATGCAGAAATGGCTGCTTGGCAGGAATATGACATTGACCAAGGACAAGGAAGTGGGCTTCAGGTTGGATTCTGACATTAGGCTAGAACAAAGAAGTAATTTCAGTCAGGAATCTAAATCTTAGGCTAGAACGAAGAAGTAATTTTAGGTAGCAATCTAAATCTTAGACTAGAACAAGGAAGTAGGCTTCAGACATGAAAATGATTTTGGGCTAGGACAGGGAAGTAGGCTCAGATACTTTGGTCATCCTGATAAGCCTTTAGAAACAGTGATCACGGGAGTGTACACAGAACTTTGTTTATTGCCTTGCTTATTCCTTGACTTTTTGCATCTAGTGTATTGCTAGTTCCTCAACCTAAAACTGACCTTAATACTTGCATGTAGTTAAAATGGTATAAAAGCAAAAAGGAGGAGGGGGGATGGGATAGGAGATTTCTAGGGAGGAAAAAGGGGGAAAGGGGATGACATCTGAAATGTAAATAAAATATACAATAAAAAAAGAGGGACAGTTAAGTCCTCATGTACAACCCAAGCCCTTCTCTTCTCATGTGCCTGTTTATCCTGCTCAACATCAAGGGAGAATTTTCCAGAAACTAATCACTGTCCTTGGCTTTAATATCCCAGAAACCTGGGAAGGCAACAAGAGCATATAGCTGTAGGACTTGAAAATTGTTCGATATTTTCATTCATTCTTTGAAAATGTCATATAATATATATTTGAGCCTTTTCATAATACACATCCAAGTCCTTCCTCTTCTCATCTGCTCTGCCCTTACACCCATTTCCATTCAGCTCTGAGTTTCCTCCTTTGCAGCTTCTTGCCCTATCAAGCTAGTTCTTGGGGTTGGGGCTCACCATCATAGTACGGTGGTCAGATCATCAAGAATCACATCATTAAAGGAAATAGACTCTCCTTGTCTTGTAGTTATCAAATGCCAAATGTTCGTGAGCTAATGATGGGATTATGTGAGCCTAGATGGTACGGAGAGTGTTTTAATACTGAAGACATCTTTTCTCCAGGAATCTGGTGTCCATCAGGTCCTATAGTCATAGATCCCACCTTACCTCAGGACTCTTTCTTCTTCCTTGCCTCTGTTTGAGATTAGCAGTTAACCTGTACACCAATCTAGCTTTGTTTCAGCAAACTGTGTGAATGTCACACCGGAAGCAAGATCATTGAAATTTCCAGTGACCAACATGACATAAAATAACTACCAAAATATGTTACATATTATGAAATGTTTTATCAGGAGTTCTGTAAAACATCATTAAGTGTCTAGCTGCAGTTTGTGTTTCTAGATAGTAAAGTGAGAATTTTTAATCTAAGTTGCTGAGATGCTTAAATATTTGAAGTTTTAGGTGTCATATTGGCTGGTGATGCCTCCAGATTTACTACTTCAACCCTGTCACTATATCCGATAGATACAGTGAACCTTGTTTAGCAGTGGTTAAACAATTAAATTATTTAACAAACATGCCAGACGAAGTAGAAAAATCAATGCACTGCACACAAAAATGACATTTGCTGCCCCTTACCATTCATGGAAGAAATATTAAAGCAAAAACTTACGAGCTGCTTTTGTCTGAAATTTGCATATCTCAGCAGTCCCATTTCGTAGAATCTTTCCATTGACATAGGCAAATAGAGACACTCCATAGCGTTCAAAAGGTGTCAGGTTTTTCACCTCAAAACTGTTCACATCACTAGTCAAATTTTCACATTTTTCTAGAATTAAAAAGAAAACCTAAGATAGTAAGTTTCTGAAAGTCAGGATCCCTATGTAGATAATTTAATGTTTACATTATATAACCCCAAGAAGACTGCAAATATTGAGGGAATTTATACAGAAACACAAACACAGTATCTTGTCTCTCATCTGTTTCTAGCTCCAAACCTTCAGATGTGGGTATTCAACCTGGAGTAACTGCAGAAATCAGAACAGTAAAAAGGACAGGAGAGAGGGTTTCTAGAGACAGGACCGGCAGGATATAGGTGATATGAAGAGGGAGAGGAGAAGTTTAGAGAGGATTTTAACTAGGGGTAGGGAGGACAACACAGGAGAACAGGGTGGGATGAGGGACATATGACACTAAGGATGCTTGAAGAGGACGTAGGTAATGATTACTTTATATTTACCCACAAGTTGAAAGGAACTCCCTATTGCTAAAGAAACCATACACTATGGACATGGGAGTCGGGGCTTGAGCTAGAACTGATCCAGAAGGTTCTTCCCTGAGGGATGACTTTCATGGTACCAGATGGTGATATGCAAACTGCTAAGAGAGGAAAGCAATCAATAGTCTTACCTATCTGTGAATACCTATGAACCACAACAAAGACTAGCACAGAACAACACCCCTGAAGGTACAACAGTGGCACTCGTATCTTGGCAGTACATAACAGCTGTCTAGTTGGACTTACGGCCCACTTAACAGGAGGAAAATTGTACCTGGAGTAAGTAACTGTTGTTAGTTTGTTCAGTTTGGTCATCTAGTCTGGAAGAACACTACCTTTGGAACTTCCCAAAACCAGTCTACTGCCTGAGTTCTGAAAGCTTGTCATTAGTTCTCATTCCTTATCAAAGAACCTTCTTTGTAGCATATAGAACCTATTACAGATAGATATAACCAGTCAGAAAACATGCAGAAAACAACTGACAGGAGATTACTCAGCTCCAGTTGATGGATCTGCACCTCAGGCTCAGTGGTCATCAAGGAAAAGGGGGAGCAGAAAAATTGTAAAAGCCAGGTGACCGTGAAGTCTGCTGTGCAATTGTGTCTTCCAGTTAGGAAAGGAAACCTACAGCCATAAAATCTCAACAACATGACTACCTAATGAGACTTGAACAATTCCAACAACAGTTGATATTCCAACCTGGATGGGAGAGATTTCATTGGGTCCAACCTTAAACAAAGAGCTACAAGTTATTAACAGCTGTTGAGATCAGGATAATCCATCTTCACTAGGAATGATCTTCTGATTGGTTATCTGATATCAAGTGATCACCCCTAACACACAGACACACACACACACACACACACATACACACACACACACACACACACACACACACACACCAATGAATGGACACAGAAGGTTGTATTTTATGTTTATCCATTTATGTAACTGTAGCAATGATTAAAGAGGAGGGGGCTGTGAATTTGGGAGAGGCAAATAGGAGGCATATAGGAAGGAGAAGATGGAGAGGAATGTGAGGAATGCTGTATTATATATATATATATATATATTAACAAAAATATCAAAAAGTTATTGAATAATTTCAAATTATCCAGAGTTATGACTTCATATCACTAATGTGCTGAATAGAATATTTAATAAACTATTTGTGAAGATCTTTTCTATCTTTTCTTCTGACATAACACAGACCCCAGATAATACTACATCCTAAGTTGTAATGCTTTGGAATGGATGTTTTCCTCACTCCCTTTCTGAAACTTTACGCTGACCTTAGAGCATCAATAGGAGCTAATGTAATAGACTTCCAGGGAAGAAGCCATCAGACCACCAGTAACTAGGTTTACTATTTCACATGATTTTAAGGCTGTAGTGATTCATGAGACCAAGAAAATGAGAGAAGAGTTTATTGTGATACTGGAATCTAGAATTGGCATGAAAAGGTGCTTGAAATCAAATAGGTTGAAAGAAACTTTAGTTACTATTGTGGTGTTAAGGTCTAATCCATGGATTTATACATACTATACAAACACATTACTGTTGAGCTGAATTGCCACAAAACATTCAAATTGAAAGGAGGGATGTTGTGAACTTACGGACAAACATGACTAGCATAGCAAATGCTCACAATATACATTAAGATGAGAAGAACAGACACAAATGTGCCTTAAGATATAAAGAGCTGGATTTTGTTAATTGGGAAATCATTAGGCACATTTTGAAATTTTAAGTAGAAAATAATATAGCAAAAGAATTCTTAAGCAGCATGTTCTTAGACAGCAGTTACAATGACATAAAATTAACACCATAGCAATAATAACCCCAAAAAGTGATCAATGGCTCTTTATATGTGGCAATCGCCATTTCATATGATTTGTAAGTTAATTGATTTAGCCATCATCATAGCTGTAAAATTGGTATTGTCGTATCATATGATTTTATAGAGAACTGAGCTATAGAGAAAGTAAGCCACTTGCCGTGACCACAGGTGAGGAATGTGAAGCCAGAACAGCCTGACATCTAGATTTTGAGCCCTTCCGTACCACTTCACCTGCTCTCTGGACTCTCTGGAGAGAAGTAGGAGATGAATGCAGATAGTGGAGTTAACCTGATCTTTGTTTCAAGACCACACTTCTCTGCTGTTCTTAGATGTGTCTTTGGGCTTTGGGGAGCAGTAATTGGAAAAAATCCAATACATACTTAATGCTTAATGACTTTCTATGTGAAATATCACAATGGAAGTCTCAATAGTAAATGAGAAAAGTAGTTTCTCCAGCGGTGTCTATTAGGGTACACTGTTGTTACTTTCTCCTCTAGTCTGCTTTAAACATGATGAGAATTTTCTCAGAGAAGGGGAAACACAAGAAAGGTCAAACACAATCCTCCTACCCACCAACCCTGGTATATTTTTATATGGTGTCTGGTTTTTAGGATAATGCCTTCATCACTGGGATAATATCCCAGGGTTAAGGGTACTGATTCTCGGATCTGGATCTGCTTGGCTTTTATTTAGTGACCCAAATTCATGTGCTTGTCTACACCACCTCACAAGCATTCAACATCAAAACACAGCTTCATTATGTTGTTCAGTGAAGCTTGAATTTTTACCTTCTGTAACAAAAGTGAAACTGTATATTTTAGCTTTGACTGATAAATCTGAAGACTTTTTTAAACAACTAACTAATGGAGATTTTTAGTACTTAGAAAAAGTGTTGGAGTATTTGCTTCAAATTACGAAGAATTTCAAGCTTTGGTTAAGGAGAAGCTCACACGTGAACAGAATTCAGACTCAGAATGTGGTGCTTTTCTCTGTTGCCATCACCTACCTTCTTGGCTCCTTTACAAACACAAATACTTTGTGGTCTCAAAGAAACAAACTATATGTTACACGTGAACATCTTATTTCATTAAATGCTTCAATGTATTTTTTCCATAAAGTAATAGCAGTATTCTCACCAGCTAATTTTTTTTCTTTTTAGAAACTATCAGAAGAAATGCACTGATAATTTCCAAACTTGATTTACTCTAAAGTGTCTTTGTGGGCACTATTTCAAACAGTATAGACATGCTCACCCCAATGGAATTACTGAACACATGCTAGTAGCCAAAGGATTTTTGCAATGCCCAAAGAGACAAATAAAGGGTCATATTTAAAAGATATACAAAATGATTCCTAACATCATCACAGTGTCAAAATGCGCACATTGCTTTTAATATCTTCAAAATCAATCCTTTGAATGGACAAAGCTGAAAATTCCTCTTCCTCAGTGATTGCGGGAAAGGGGAGCTCTGCTGTCACTCATATCATTAAGCTGATAACATAAAGCTGCAGCTGTTCAAGATTTAATGTGGAAAAATATGAACGTAACAATAGCGAGCAGCTCACCTGGGGTTGCTGAAATAACATCTTAAATAGCCCTCAGTAAGTGACAGTTCTGAGCCTAAGACAAACATGAATCTCTTAGCATCTTCATAAAAGTCCTGTAACTCCCTGCCTAAAACAATAATTACAACATTTAAAAATTCTTGATTTTGCTTCCCTAGTGGAAATTTTGTAACAATACCTGAATTAGCCTCATAGCATAAAAAATATCCATGGAGTTTCGATGTAGGCTCCTGCCAGATGACTAATGACGTATTTTCAGTTGAATTCCCACACGAAACAGATCTAGGCTTCTTTGGAGCTGTTAAAATGATAAAAATAAGACAATGAAAAACGGTATTTACATAACCAGCCTGAATCATGAATAGCCAACTTTTGAAGAAGAAGCCAACTTCTCACTGTAGTTTTTAGACCTATGCTGGGTTGTTTAGATCAGATTTCTTTCATAAACTAGTTTTTGTTTCTATACAGCAGTTGGTAATCTAGACATTCCACTGATTTGAAGAATACCCAAAAATATTTTCTTCAAACAAAATATTCTCACTGCTGGCCACACGTTTTGGTATTTTGAGGTATTGCTGTACCAAAATACTAAAATAAAATTGAGACGCAGTTTATATCCACAGGCACTTACTTGAGATATAGCTTGAGGAGTTATGAGTTTGTTCATCCATATGCTACCACAACAGTTAATATAGAACATTTCTTAGCATCCTTCCTTGCCACTTGCAAACCAAAATGAGTCTTCTTGAGACGTATTGCATCTACTCTGATCTATTTTCTACTGCTACAGCTTGAATGTTACCTTGTATTCATCATATATGAATATAATTAAACAGTAATATTTTGAACAAATTATATTGGATTTAATATGGCACTTTGATTTTTTTGCATATTATAAGTCTGTCCTTTTCATCATCAGTACAGCTATACCTTAATGGTGAATACCACAACAGGTCTTGGTGGAATGTTGGAGAGGTAAGGCCTAGTAAAAGTCTTTAGATCATGGCAAGCACACCCTCAAATGGAATCAACTGCTTCCCCATTCTTATCTTTTCTTTTTCCTTCATGGCACACAAGATGAATAGTTCTCTTCATGATATGAGTTTATCACTGTTATCTGCTATCTCTACCAGAGACCCAGTGTCATAGGGACATCCAACCTTAGACTGAAATTTCCAAACTTGCGGTGTAAGAGAATATTTTATCTTTATATGGCAACCATCCCAATAGATCAAAGAAAGATGAACATTGTTCTTCATTAACTTGCTATGTTTTCTCTATCAGAAACACTTGGTAGTTCTTTGATCCTTTTCCAGGAGTGGGTGCATACTCATGGGTCTACTCTGCTGTGTAGATATGTCGATATAATCTTTTTATCCTGGGTGAATAGCTACATCCTCATCAATAATGTTGTTAATCTTTGCTAGTGGTTGTGGATACAATCTCCACCTTATTTTAACTTTCACTTCTCAGATGGCTGGTGAGGCTGAGCCGTCTTCCATGAGCCTCGTCATCATCTGTATATCTTTTGTAAATTACAGAGTCAAAATGCTTTACATTTAAATTGAAATATTTGGTGTTTAGTTTTGTAGCTGAAAGGCCTTTTGATATATTTGGAGGAAATTGTCCATGTCAAATAAACAAACAAACAAATAAATAAATCATGGATACTTTCCTACAGTACACAATGTGTATACTATTTCATTCAATCACTTCAAAGACAAGTATTTAACTATAAAGTCAAAATTATTGATCTTTCTATGATCTTTCTTTTTTAAAATTTCCTAGGAGAACTTGCCCACTCTGCACATACAAAAATATCATCCTACATTGTTTTGATTAGGTGCTTCTGAACTTTAGCTTTTAGAGCAATGGAACACCTGTGTGTTGAGCCACAATGGCTACTGGACATTTGATAGCACTCTTCTGTAAAGATACTCAAACAATTAGCTGAAATTACATGGTATTTTATCAAGTATAAACATTAGTTTTCTAAGATTCCCCCTATGTCACACTGACTTTAAAATGTGCTAATCTTAATTTGTTTGTTTGTTTTAAGGTTTGTGTCTATATCCATATGTGTACATGAGTGCATGTGTGTGTGTGTGTGTGTGTGTGTGTGTGTGTGTGTGTGTGTGTGTTCAATATAAAAATTGGTTCTTTCCTTCTATCATGTATATTCTCTGAACACACTCAGGTCTTCTGTCTTGACAGCAAGTGCCTTCACTAAACAATCTTCCTGGCCTTACTCGAAGATATTTTAACTCCAACATGATAAAGTGTTAGAATACAAAGGGAATGGTGTTATAAAAAAGAAGGGTAGAAAAAATGAATAAAATGGGAATAGTCCATGTAAACCATTTCAACTGTTTCTACCAGTTTTGCTGCAGACACAACTTGAACAGAACAAGAACTTTAGTTATGTTTGTATAACCTAGTTTTTAAAACTCACCTTAAAGTGCATTTAAACTTCCTTTCTTCCCTGATATGCTTTCTGTAATTCTATATGCCATTATTTATTTTCCATGATTCTCCAAAGGAAAAAAAAACCAAACCCACAAAAGAAAAATAAATTTTATTTATTTTATAAATGTAAGTGATATACTTACTTCCAAAATCGGTCTGCACTGTTGTATCATTTTGGAAAATTTTTACATTGTTATAGAAGAATCCTGTAGTACATGTGTAAGTTGTATGGGCACTAAGGTTGTGAAACTGAAGTTTTTCTTGGCGTCCGCGTGGATTAAGTCTGCTGTTTTTTGAATTACCTGAAAGAAGTAGGTATTGCACATGCGTATATGAAATGATACATAGTATATGGGCTTCTTTTATGGCACCATGTGTTTCAGACTTCATGTTAGAGTCAAATGGTGAAATAATAAGCCAAGATCCTACAAATAACATTGTTATACTCAACTTTGTTGAGAAAGTAGTAGTGTGGCTTATTTGTAAAAATTGGTAACGCAATATATATTTGTTCCAGCTGTGAACATACCACTTGCAACTTAGCCCAGCAACTTCCTGTTAGCACAATGTTGACAATCAGAGTTAAATTTCGTCTCTTCTGCCTCTGTGTGTATGTACCTCTGTCTTGTCAAATGTGTCCTGGTACATAGCTGTATACCCAGAGGAGAAAAAGTCCACCTCATTGAATTCAAATATATGTTTTAAAATACCCAACCACTATAGAAACCAAAGTTCACTCCTAGAAGCACTGTTTTCTTTGCTACCTGTAGATTCTTGAACTTTCAAATGATTTTCATTTATGAAAATCTGAGAAAATAACCTTTGAATACATACAATACTATGCTTCCTTTGTTCAGACTATAGATACCATCTTTCTTTTATAATGCCTACATCTCATCATCCTTTCAACAATGTCTGGTATATAACAGTACTCAAGAAAAATTCATTAAATTATTTCTTTGCAATATTTATCATCCCTGGGTTATTCTTTTCATTTATCTACTTTGTGAATTTGTTTCAGTGCCAGAGTTACTAGGGTTATTTTATTCTAATTTACAGTGGATTGTTGAGGGTGGGTGAGGAGGACAAGGGTGCAGAAAGAACATTTAAGCCATGTCTGGAATAACTTCTGATAATAGAACTTCTCTACCCAGAATCATACCTGAACCACAGTCGATTTCATATGAAATGTTTTCACTGTTGCAGCTGTCTTTTATTTTCCACTCCAAACAAATTGAAGTATTACTTTCTTCTATTGGTGTGCAGTCATATAGCGTAAAGTTGTCAATCACTGTGGAGAAAATGTAGAAGTGCCCATAGATTATGGTTCCTGGTGTGGAGATGTGAACCCTTTCAACTAAAGACACTGAAATCATACCCATGAAGTCCAGTCTTGCAAGCAGGAGATTTCAGTGGGAGGAGTCTAAGCTCTCCCAGGCTCTGATGCTTCTTAATGATCTATTCACCTTTCTAATTTTTGATTTACCTTTGTTTCAGATGACATACAATTATACAAATATGTATACATTATGATGTTTGGATGTATTTATGTAATGTGTAGTCACCATCTGCCAGGAGTTTGTCTGTCAACTCAAACATTTGCCATTCATGAGGGAAGATAACATATTATCTCCATACCGCAGATTTTAGTAGAAATGTGTGCTGCTTTTATAAATGCAACTCAAGGAAACACCAAGATAAACAGCTGATTCTCCCATTTGAAAAACAATTTCTTTGGGATTTTGATGCTTGTCTACTGATTTGCTTTGGGTTTTGGAAACAAGATGTAACCTCAAATGGTAGCTCAGGCTGGAACGTAACTCATGATGCAGCCTAGGCTGGCTTTGAACGCATGAAACACTCCTGCCTTGACCTTCCACATGCTGAGATCACATCTTTGGTATTAACATAACTAGAACTCCTCCTTTGATATTTTTTAGAAAATATTAGATGTTTAAGTACGTTCTTTTCTCTAATGAGAACATTTTGAATTTAAAAAGAAATACCAGCAATCCCATGAATAATTATTTCACGAAATACAAAATAGACTGTTTCTAATCCATAGGAACTGCTTTTTGGTGGTTTGTTGTTGTTGTTTTGGTTTTTTGTTGTTCGTTTTTTATTTTGTTTTGTTTGGGGTTTTGTTTGTTTGTTTTGAAACAGGGTTTCTCTGTGTATCTTTGGCTGTCCTGGAACTTGCTCTATAAACTATGGCTGCCTTGGAACACTGAGATCTGCCTGCCTCTGCCTCTGGAGTGCTGAGATAAAAGGTGAAGACCACCACCTCCCACCCAGGAACCTCTTTCTAACACAGAAGAGAGGCAGGTGATGGCCTAAGGACTAAGTGTTTATTTCTCTGTGTTCTCCAGGCTTCTCATCAGGAAACACACTATATCAAAGCTCCTTTGCTTTCCCTCAGTTCTTTTTTCTGACCACATTAGCCAGAAGAAGCACAGAACACAAACATGAAATCATCCTGCTGTTCTAAATACAAAGATAGAAAAACATTGACACTCACCTGGTGGTACATATAAAGGTATAGTTTTACTTGAAGTACATGAGCCATCAGACAGAGAGACAGTTTTCAGTGAGCATCCTTGTAGATTTTCCAACTCATTTTTACAATCACACTCAAGGCTTATGCTACCTCTTTTAAGTTTTGCCTCAAAAGTGTTACTACTACTGTTATAGCTGTAATGCACAGTAAAGTTGTCAAATATTTTATCTGAAAAAAAAAAGGAAATTAGTATTATCATCACAGAGAATGAATGAGACTGTATTGGATACAAATGTTTTAACATATTCTTTTGTACAGAGACTGATCTACAATAGCTGTGTTTTGGGTTTCAAATGAGTGAACTCAGTACTCAGCAAGCAGAAGTAAAAGAATAATTAGTATATAGCAGAGATAAGACACCAAAATATTACCAAAGCAGAGTACAGGTTGTAACACAATATCTCCAGGAATATGAAAAATAGAAGAACTGTATCATGTGCCCCTATATCCTTAGTTTGTAATCCTCTCTCTTACAAAGGATCCCAGCTTATACTCCAATGATTATTGGATTTGTATCTATCTTTCCTACTAAACTATAAAGTCCATTAGAACCATAACTAGTCTATTTTAAACATTATCATTAACTTAGGTGTATGATACATCTGTCTGCTAGCAACAATTCGATACTTGTTGAATTAACTCACAAATGAGTTTATCTTCTAATAAACATATGAAAAAATTTCTTGCTTTATAACTATTCTTGTTTTCTCAAGTCTTTATAAATCATTTAGTTATCTAATTATGATTTACTCAGAGACCATAAGTTCTCTGTCATTCCATTGCATATAGAATATCATTACACATGATAATAAATCTTTCATAAACCCCATTGGTTAGTGTCAGCAATTTCTATTGACTGGCAAAAATTTTATTTAAACAACTGTTAATTTACATCTCCATTCTAAAATTGTTTTCTATGTGTGTGTGTTATGTATATCTGTACATGTATACATGTTTATCTGCGCATGAATGTGAGGGAATACACATGCACATATGCACATGAGTATGGAAACCAGAGACTGACACCAGGCATCTTTCTCTATTTTTCTTGATTTAATTTTATGAATCAGAGTCTATTTCTTAACTGGCAAGAGTATCAGACCAGCATCCCTAAGGATTCTCTTACCTTTATCCCAGCAATAGAATAATTACAATTATCCCAGCTCACCTTTTTACAGGGGCATTGGGGATCAGAACTCATGTCCTCTGCTTATGTGGCAAGCACTTTACCACCATCTTTACAGCCTCTGTTTACTTGTTCTTATTTTTCAAAATTATGTGCCCTTTGTTACATTTATATATTGTCTTAAATACTAAGCATGCTGAGACAAATTAGATAAAATTGACTTTTAGAAAAATAAAGTATTACACTGAGATAGACACAGACTGGCTAGAGCTAAGCAAAAATATAAAATAATACTAGACATCAAATAATATAAGAGCAACAGGGAGACATCTATTCAGATAGAGTGGGTGGAAGAACTCTGGATAACTTGGATTAATCTTTCAAGTAGAGGAAGGTGTCAGAAAACAAAACCATGCATCCAAAAGGAGAGATATAGAAGGACTCCAGATGCAGAGGAAGAAAAGCAGGGGAGGAAGAGTCAAGAAGAAAGAGGCAGGCAGTTCCATGTGACTCAAGACAAAAGTGGAAGTGAGGAGGTATGATACAGATGGAGGGGAAAGGAACTTGAACTTGAGACATCCTGTTAATAAAACAAATCAGTGGAGAATGACCTTGACCTTGAGTGAATGGGGACCTGACTGAAGTGCTGAGACTCCTGAGGGTACAAAAGAGTAATGTTGGTCACAAAGAAAGACTTGGCTTCCACCACAAGGGCAGGAAGAAAATGAAAGAGTTAGGGACTCATTAGATTAAAAGCTGGCCATGAGAAATAGAAACAGTGGGTAAAGGTTGAAAGCTTGGAATGAAAAGAGACAGGATTAAGATGCTGCTCTCAAGTGGTGGAGATTGCTGTTGGATCCACAAACTTACCACATGGTGGCTTTGTTGGAGTAGCTGTAGTAGAGACTTAAAAAAAAGAGACAAATAATTGAGATATTATTTTAAAATATGTCTACTGTGTTCATCTTTGAGACTCTACTTCATAGACCTCCCATAAACTGGAAAGTCTACTTACTTAGGCTTAACACATAACGCAACTTACTTAATACTGTATTTTAATTTCAAACATGCACATGCTATAAACTAGTGAGATAACTCCAAATTATCTTCATTAAAGTATACAATAAACTCAACTGTGACTGTAGCAATATGTAGACTTTTTGCTACAGATCTAATGTTAGAATGCTGACAGGAACACATCTATACATTTCCAAATATTTTAAGTCTTTATTCACTTTTTTTGGTCTCAAATTAGATTTCCATAATTATAACCTCTATAAAGCAATGTTGTGTTTTTGTTTTGTTCATTTTTTAATCAAGTGACTGATTAAAATAGATAAAGACTGTTTGTTCCTAGGTTTAACCTATGTATGTTTCCTAAGCACAAAATCTAAGGTAGCGAATTTATCTCACAGCAATTATCATGTATTAATAAAGTGATTTAGCTCAATGGTTCTCAACCTTCCTACTGCTGCAACCCTTTAATATAGCTCCTCATGTTGAAGTGACTCCCAGCCATAAAATTATTTTTGTTGCTACTCCATAACTATAATTTTGCTACTGTTATGAATTATAAATATATGAGCTTTCTGACAGTGTTAGATGACTCCTGTGAAAGGCTTGTTCAACCCCCAAGTTGAGAACCACAGGTTGAGAGAGAACCACTGATTTAATTGAAAAGCTGGAAGTCTAAGTCCATGGAAGTAAATGGATTCCTGCTAATCTTCTCAGAGTTGTGAGACTCTTGAGAGAACAGTGGGCTTGCCAACACTAGCCTCATGACCATCGACTACATCACTCCCACAGATCTTCAACAAAGTGTCTCACCTTCATCATTTCCATGCCCCTCAGTAACTGACTGAAACTGCCTTTCCTCAATGAAAAAAGGTAGTGGCTTTGATAAAAATTACTCCTATTACACACTACAACTTCTCTTTAAAGAAATAAGTTCTAGCAGACTTGGCTATTGCTTATTTGGTTCCTCACGAACACCACAACTCGTGCGCGGCATTGGCCATGACATTATATCCCAGGGGTCTCCATAACAGTTTTGCTGAAACAGTGTCTAGATTCTGTTCAATGACCATTAGGATTTTAACTCTAGATTCCACACATAAGGAAGCCTGAGGTAGAGAAAGCCAGGAAGTGAGAACATCCCCAGCAGTGGTAGAGGTATGTCTGCATGACTGAGGGTAAGATTGTCACCTATTATTGTGCTTGAACTGTCAATGCTTGTAAAGCCCAGAATGGATGGTATAGGTGTTGTGAGGTTGGTACCTGCAAGGAAATGAACAAAAGGGTAAAAGTTAATGAGTTTATTATCTTGAAGCTTGAGGAAAAAAATCTTTACCCAAGATAATTTGCTAGGTGATTCTTCTGAATTGATCATTTTAATTGATACTTTTCCAAGATAACAAAGTGAGTCTAAGACTTATGTACAAACCCATTCACATAACACACATTTCAAGTAATTTTAAATATTATGTCACAACATAAAGGGGGAAGTTATTCACTCCTTAGTATAAGTTTTACCTGAAAAAAGAATTTGCCTCAAACTAGTATTTTCTGTTGAATTACAGCTCTTCTTATTTTAGATACAAATTAGGTCAATGGTCTGATTCTTTTCTTACATATGTTGTGTCAAACTTTTCCATGTAGAGTCTTCATATCAGCTCTATGAAATGAGTATTTGAAGGACCACTTTCACAAAAGGGAAACTGAGTTACTTGTTCTAGGTTGTCTAGAAAACTTCAGGCAGTTGGATTAATTCTAGCACTATAAGCTGTTAATGTACATTATCAGCTTCAGTGTCATAAATTTTACAATAATAATAGCAAAATCACGTTAATCCCCCTTCCCAAGTTTTCTCATATGTTTCTTTTGCCTAATTACTTATCAAGATTTTTTTAAAAATGGGAAATCTGAAAGTATTATCTGGAGTAAAAGAAGAGCCTCATTCAAGTTTGGAGCCTCCAGAGCCTAAAACACATGCCACATAATGGTCACACCTGAGGAGATACCTGTGGTGCTGACATTGGAGGTGTGTGTAGGTGAGGCAGCAGAGCTGTTGTGTGCAAGGCTGCGGGTGTTATCAGGAAGGATTGTGTCTGCAGAAAAGGTCCCTGGGACAGTCCCTGGCCCACCTGCAATCAGAAGGGTCACCAACACCATCATTTCATTATGCCACATGCTGACATGGATATGATTACTGAACTAAGGCAGAGCAAGGAGCTATCTGGTATACCTACTACAGCACACTACAAAGCCAAACCCTAACCCTAGCCCATTCCATAATACTTAATCCATAGAATGTGCTGTCAATATGAGAACATGAGAACTTGGAAAGAGATGAACTCAGAAGCAGACACATGTACAGCTTGGGTACCAGTTAACAGGAACAAAAAGTACTGGCCTTGGGAAATTGCTTGGAGGTTAATGCCCAGTCAAGTGCTGCCTTAGGTAGTATTAAAAATATTTCAAAGAGAAGAGAAGGATACAGTCTTGGAGGTTCTACTGACATACAGAGTAATCTAACTCTGAGTGTGAAAGGGTTGCCTTATTAAAGTTCCCCAGAAGAAAATGGGGGCTGACATCTGCTGAGACTCTCAAGTGTATGTGCCTCTTCGGGTGGAAAAGTCCTATGTACTGGGACTCTGCGTCAGTTTCGCTGGAATTGAACTAAATGGTCTCCTGACTGTGCAGCATCTGAACCCCAGCCTTTTCCTTCTTATTGGCTGTTGGTCACAATACTACACTTACTAATAAAGGCTCCTATGCCAGGCAGACATCAGATTATATTTATATCAATACGCTGCCCACTATGCCAATATTAATCCCCTTATTTCCAAATTGCTGGCAGAGTATTGAGTAATATAGCTAAAAGAGATGTGTGTCCTGCTTAGGATTTTACTGTCAAGCTTCAGTGCACTTCATGACTGTTACATGTTTCCTCCATACATCATGACCAGAACTCCAGGATATGCAATCAATGTATGGTCATTAATTACCCATCAGATGACTAGCACTGTACTAGCTGCCATGGAGAAATAAAAAGAAACATGATCTGGCTCCTATTGGAGAACTTGTTTGATCATTTTACTGTCAAGATCTCTAGGTTCAATGATGCGAACCTTGGCTCACATATGTTGTCAGTTTGGATGCATTTTGATGCAAGGTGTTCTCTTTTGTCAGTGGCCCATGGCTGATGAGAGCATGCCATGCATCTCCCAATTGCAAATAGATTGAATCCATAAGTTATCATAAACACATCGTTTGAGAAATGAAAATTAATCTCTTTGTCAATTCAGTTTGTTCTTGGCCCACTCTTCAAAAGCCACTAAACTCTAAGCTTTAAGTAAACCATGTGATAGGATGAATGCAGGAAGCATCCGTTCACCAGTTCTAGACACAATGGGGGTGATCCACAGTAACAGGAGAATAGAAATGGTTATGAATGCAACCTTTTAAAATTTCATTTAGACACAAACTGGCCACCTGTGAAATTTCAAAAGCAGCTGATTCGGCCTGCCAGCTTTCTTTCTGTCTCTGCTGCTTTCCTTTCTACAGTGGTCCCCTTCTCAACCCATTCTTCCACCTCCGCAGTCGAGACTTCCGCCATCACTGTCTTCAGAATCCCTAGCTCCCCTCCTTATTAGAAAACAGCCTGTCTCCTTATTAAGTTGGAAACCTCTGCCTCCACCTTAAGGATGGCAATTACCACTTTAATCATTTACTACATGGAATGAATCTTTCAATTAGCAAAATTAACCAATGTGACAAGAAGATTTCTTTGCTTATAGCAGAACAGGTTGGTTTGTGTGAAGAGGAGCCCTTGGAGCGTGCTTCTAGTTCATGGCTTCTTTCATTCCCCTTCATTCCCCGATTTCCAGTCTGGATTTGAAAAAAACAAACAAACAAACAAACAAACAAAACAAAACAAAAAACAAAACAAAAAACAAAAAAACAAAAACAAACAAACAAACAAAAACACCAAAAACCATTTTGTTCGGCTGAAGTAACAGGATCAGGGGAGATATCCTATTAATAATTATCCCATGTGTGACTTGACCGCCATGCTTGATACATTCTGAAGCCAGCAAGCCGCTGTTACATGTCTAACTCACTGCCAAGCACTCAGGCCACTGAATGTACATTATGACATTATAAAATTCTGACCTGAAAAAAGGACATACTTATATTCTGTCCATATAAAATGGCACTGTGTAGTTATTTACACTCTGGTTTGGGGGAAAAAAAAGGACTGAGTAGGTTGTGTTGCCATAAGAACAGAAAAAAAAATGAATCTTGAGAATCATGGGAATCATGGGAAATGTGAGTGTCTGCCTCCATTTTCCTCACTCTGTAAAAACAATGCCATTGTAGTAATGAGTTTTGCGTCCCCTTCATCAGTAAGGAGCCTTTCTCCATTAACAGCTGTTTGAAGCCCAAGGTCTAAAAGATTCACATATATTATTCTTTGTTACTAGTGAATACAGTCTCCACTAAGCAATAGCTGCATCTATAGACATAAAACATTGCTGAGGCCTCAGCCCTGAGTATTATTTCATCTCTGTTAGAATAAACTTCGTCTCCTTGTTTTGCATCCTAAGGGTAACTATAAAATTACTAAAGAATCAGTTAGCAAATGCTTCACATTGAACAAGTGGCCACAGCTCCTCACACCATTCTCAAAGACTCTCAGAACTCTTAACATTTGCCCATGTCTAAAGAGCCCCCCAAACCTGGTGGGTCAGTCCCGTTGAAAGCAGGCCTGAGTGTGGTGAGGTCAGCTTGGCTGCTGAGTGTCTGAGTGTCAGTTCCTCTGGCAGAGGGTGTCTGCGAGTCGGACTGTGGGGACCGGTGAGGCAGCAGCGTGGATATAAAACCTGAGGTTAGAAAGTGAGATCGTTATGTCGCTCACACTTGTTGGTAGCAGTCTAGACTCTAAGACAACTATATGACGCAAAAGTGCCACAGTCTGGTGTGACCGCATTTATTACAATTGGGCAGTTCCCTAGGCAGGAGAAAGGCTCCTGAGCTCCTGTTTATATACCTGTCCAGGTAACTTCTTTGAATTCCTAATTCCTGAAAGCTTGTTAGATTCACAAATAACTCTGCAGACTGAGACTGGAGGCAAACTTGCCCTATAGACTGAATAGTAGAAAACTCTACAATTCTAAAACATAATAAGTGCTGATTACAAAATCACAAAGGAAGAACAGGAGATAGCACAAATATGTATGATGGCCAAAATATACACAAAAATTTCTTATTGTGAACTATGGGAGATTTGTAAAATCAGCAGCAAACAGTTTAAATCGCTTTACTGGCAGTTTTAACAGATTGGTAACATTCCAGCTTTAGAAAAATTGTAGAGATAATCATGCATTCATGCATGCATGCTTACACAAACACGCTCACAGAGAATTACAGTCCAAGAACCTAGAGTATATAAAATAGTGATCAAAAATAATTTATTGTTTTTTAAAAAACAAGATTTGAGAGGGTAAGATTTTCATTGTGTAGTACATCTTAAGTATTGGTGTTTATACGTATACAGACATCATTCTATATTGGTCACAAAATTTACACACTATCTTATAAAATAGAATTTGATGCTCTAGCGTGATATGTGCACGGGAATACTTATTGTAAAGAATTTCAAAACAGAACAATTAAATAGTTTATACCATTAGAAAACTGAATTAAATGGTTTTCAGCTGACATTCATTCTAAAGCCAAGAAAAAAGCCAGGTTCAGAACTAAGTGTTTTAGTTAAGAGATATGACAGAGATGACAGAGGAGGGTGAGGAGGGGGTAGTGGGGGGGGCAGGTGCGGGCACAGCCTCATAGAAGGCATATAAGGAGGGGGGATGGGATAAGGGGTTCCTGGGTGGTGGGGGAAACGGGATAAGAGGATAAAACTTGAAATGTAAATATTATAACCAACTACATAAAAGGGAAAAAAGTTGTTAGAACCAACATCTTTAAAAAAAAGTCAACCCTCTAGGAAAAAAAAATTTTTTTCTTGATACTAAAACTTGTCCAGAGAATTGTATATTGCAGAATACACAGCCTTGGTGTATCTACACATCAAGCAAAACGAGCAAACACGTTCAAACCTCCGGTGTTCAGGAATTCCATCTGGATGCAGTGAAGACACAGTGTCAGAGGCTTATCAATTTACTCTTCCCCCCACCCCTCTTCTAATATCTCAATGCCCCAACTCCTGTAATCAGCTTGAAGAAGTTAAAGAAGAGTCAGCGCTCCTATTCCTTGGGCTTGGGGACAAAGGTGGTTAATATTGGGCTGTCTCTCTGGGGAAAAGTAGTGGTTTTGTTGGAAAAGGGAGGATTAGCTAGGATTTATGGCATGGCCATGACCTATTGGTAGAAATGTGTATAATTTAATATCAAGATGAAGTTATAATTTCTTAAATGGTACAAAATTCACTTGGATTTCAAATTTAAGGTTTTCATTGGTATAAGCTTCTTATTGATATGAAAGTGAAATGAATATTGATACTCTCATGAGCATTGTGCCTGTATAACACATTTAGAAATACAAGGCTTAGACCCAGTCGTTTTTTTAACTGATTTGGGATGGTTAGCCTGTGAGTTAAGGGACTATAGCAAATTCATGACTTTGAGTTTATTGTTAGGGTGTTTTCTATATTTTATTTAGAAATAGCTGAGAGGAGTTAACAGACAACAGTCCAGGTTACCTTACATGGATAGTTGGATTTCAAAACGTCAGAAATCCATAGAATTGACGTCACAAATATTTCTATATTAATGTTCATTTTTATTAGAGACCTGTCTGCTCCTGACAGCTTCCTATCTTGGATTCTAAGAAGAAATTGAGCATCCTTGGAGTAACTCCAGTTGTAGTGAGACAGCCACCAGGCAAAAATTGCCTCTCTCCATCTACAGACAAATTACTGTCCAGAAAAGGACACACTTGCAGAATAGTCGACTGATTATATCTGCCTAGACAGAGTAATCGGCCCTTAATAATTCTGCATCACTAAGGTCTGTCAGATGAGTTTGGGCCAGAAGGCTGAAGATTTGATGCTCCAACGTTCGGTAGCATAGGGGCTGTCCAGGTGTTCAGCAGTCTCTATAAATTGGTTAAGTTTTAGAAGCTATGCTTAGTGCTTCCCATAACTTCAGTTAACTTAGTCATTCTGGATTTCTGACGGGGTTGAAGACCTATAGTCTCATAGCCAATCCTGGCTATTTACTTTGAGAGAAAAGATCTGAATGGATGGTTTTCAACTGACATTCATTCTAAAGCCAAGAAAAAAGCCAGGTTTAAAACTAAGTGTTTTAGTCAAGAGAGATGACAGAGGTTCTGGTTAGTCAACAAAAGGATGGACTGGGTATTAAGACTATCTTGTACCTCACTGGTACAAATAGGAATAATTGTGCTCTAATTGTGTTTTGAGAGAAAAGTTTTATTTTAACAGGAAGGATGACATGTAGGAGGAGCTAAGGGGGAAGGAGCACCGAGAGGAAAAGATGGAGTAAGGAGAGGAGAAGATGAAGTAGATGAGAAGCTAGGTAATGAGAGAGAGAAAGAGAGAGAAAGAGAGAGGGGGAATGGAAGCAGAAGTTCACGTGTCTCCATCAGTCAAAGATAGTTTACATATCTAGGTTGGGTATTGGGTTACACTTCTGATTGAGCATTACCATACTTATAAAGCCTTTGATTAACATTTAAAAAATTGTATAAAAGCAAAGTGGAAAGGGGGGCATGGGATAGGGGTTTTCCAGGGAGGGGAAATGGGGAAAGGGGATGGCATCTGAAATGTAAATAAAGTATCCAATAAAAAAAAGAAAGAAAAAGAGATGACAGAGGTTCTGGTTCGCCAACAAAATGATGGACTGGGTATTAGGACTATCTTGTACCTCACTGGTACAAATAGGCATAATTATGCTCTAATTATATTTTGAAAGAAAAGTTTTATTTTAATAGGAAGGATGACATGTAGGAGGAGCTAAGGTGGGAGGAGTACAAAGAGGAAGAAAAGGAGTAAGGAGAGGAGAAGAAAAAGGAGTGGAGAACCTAGGAGATGAGAGAGAAAGAGAGAAGGGGGACATGGAGGCAGATGTTCACATGTCTCCACCAGTCAAAAATAGTTGATATATCTAGGTTGGGTATTGGGTTACACTTCTGATTGAGCATTACCAAACTTATAAAGCCTTTGATTAACATTTAAAAAAACAGTATAAAAGCAAAACAGAAAAGGGGACACGGGATAGGGGTTTTCTAGGGAGGGGAAAGGGGGATGGCATCTGAAATGTAAATAAAATATCCAATAAAAGTTAAAAAAACTGAATTAAAAGGTTTACCCTAAATATATCAGAAACCAAGAAAAGTTTATTTTAAAACTATTGATTGATTGATCATAAATATAAATTACACAGATTTCCCTAGCACATGATTGAAAGATCATTAGAAATCAATACTATTCTAAAAAAGAAGGCATGTTCTTTTATTTGAATGCATTAGAAGTTTCCCAGGCAAATTGTACCATCCAATTGTGCCAAGAGATTATTTTGTATTGCACATTCGTATTTCTAATCCACTCCACCCTAAGCCTTTCCCTGGGATGGTCTATCTGAAGCTCTGTGGTTTTAACATGCTGAAATGAAATGTGTGGATAAAGAGGGATGCTGAATATGTGTGTTCTGTGTATGTGAGATGAGATTAATAATGAAAAAGGGTGTGCTGCCACCAGATGGTCAGACATTATGTTCAGAGGTTTACACAGGTTCTAAGTGATTCCTCTGCTGGTGGCAGGGATGAAGAAGAGCTATGAAGTCCTGAGTGTGCTCAGAAAATTAATCCGTTGTTTAGCTGTTTACTAACAGACCATACCTGGCGACATTATACTCAAAATACTAAAATTACTGTATTGGTATTATATGTGCATGTTGCTTTTATTGACTAAGATAAACAGTCCTCCTAAGAAGTTGAGTCTTAACCAGGAGTGGTGTCTTATGAAGTGTTTTTGGAAATCTGATTGCCTAAGAAAACTGCATCACAGACGTTATTTCAGAAATGTGTGCACAGCCTCATGTTGGCAGATGAAGGTACCAACTACGTTGAAAAGCCAAACTTGAAGAGGAGCTAAAACCTCTACTATGTCCAAGTTGGAAAGAATGTGACAG
>JANHMN010000009.1:37631778-37642113 GCA_030674055.1 Rhabdomys pumilio
AGGAAAGGAGAGGAGAGGAGAGGAGAGGAGAGGAGAGGAGAGGAGAGGAGAGGAGAGGAGAGGAGAAGAGAAGAGAAGAGAAGAGAAGAGAAGAGAAGAGAAGAGAAGAGAAGAGAAGAGAAGAGAAGAAAGAGGAAAGGAAAAGAGAAAAGAAGAAATCTGGCTGAATCAGGTGTATGGGTCATGTCTGCAGCTCAATCTCTCAAGAGCTGACTGCAAGTTCTAGGTAGCTTGGACTACACAAGGAGCTCCTGTCAACAAAACAAAATTCATATATGTGTAGATTCAAAAATAAGTCAATCAATCAAATGAAACCAAAGGAGAGTTCGTTGAGTAAAGCCTGGAAAACAAATTCACGAACTGAAGTGTGAGTGATCTACTCTTACGAAACTATGAAAATGTGTTTGTCTTTATAATCAGAGACATATGGTACTGAAATAAACTTGTTCTAACTCACTGTTCTAAAGAAGGGATAAATCCTTATATTTATTAATTATAAATAATTATATAAATTTATTATTATTAATGAGAATCCTGTCCAGTGAGTATGGGTATGTACGCTGGGCATTGTCTGCAGGGAGTTAGCACAATAAGGTAAATCAAATATTTCTCTGTTTTCCTTTATTTAAAGTGTTTTTATTTTTGTGAAAAAAATCAAATATAGGCTTTTTTTTAGTTATTCATTTTTTTTATATAAATGGTCTATTTACATGTATATTTGATCGCCAGAAGAGGGCACAAGATTCCCTTATATATGGTTGTGAGCCACCATGCGATTGCTGGGAACTGAACTCAGGACCTCTGAAAGAGTAGCTAGTTCTTTTGTCCACCGAGACTTCTCCTAAGTCCCCCAATTTAGTTTTTAAAATCACCATGTTCTCTCTGGAATTATTAGGGATGGTATTTTTTTAAATTGTCCCTTGCTTAGTGTTTGAATATTAAAATATGCAATTTTTGAATATTCACTTAATCAAAACTAGGTGTATTTTACCAAATAAAGATTAAAACAACCTTTGCAAATTGAACTAGAGGTAAGACATACCTCTCATATTCAGGGTCACTATTCTAATATAATTGTCTCTCACCCACTATGCATTGGATAAAAAGGGAGACCAATTGTTTTGTTTTGTTTTGTTTTGTTTTGTTTGTTTTGTTTTGTTCTGTTTTGTTTTAGAAAGGAGGAATTAGGGGACAGAAAAGCAGAGAGGGAGAGAAACGAAGTGGAAGGAGGGATTTCATTCCTGTGTACTGAGTGTTAAGTCAGTACCCATGTCACAAATGACAATTTATTTTTAGGTTAGATCAACTAAACAGAAAGGTTGCAATGGTCTCTTGGCCTGAGAGAATGTTGCAGCAAGCTGTCCATCGTACACAGCCACACTCCCATTGTGTAGACTAACCACAGAAAGCTTTGGAAACATTGCTTTGAATCCTCAATGTTAAAAACCTATGCTGCCTTGAAGAGTGTGATTCCTCAAGACATTTTCCTGCAAAGCAAATTCAGTCCTTAGCGTATGAAGAGTCTTCAGAGAAGTCTCTCAGGTAGTATTAATATCTTCACAGACACTTAAGTTTAAGTCTCATTAGCAAAATTTATGATTGTAAATTTACCAACTCTCTACTGTCCCTGAAACCTCACTTTGAACATTCTGCATTTTGCGCTGACTACCTTCTCATTGGTGATATTTGGGTACACCATTCCTCTTTGAATTATAGGCCACAATTCTAACTTAATTCTCAACAAGGTAAAAGAATGGGTTACCATTCGATCCCTTAACTGTCTCCTTCTGTCACAATGTCTCACTCATGTGGGCTGAGAGTAACTTAGTATTTTGGGAAGGAAGATGCCAAATTTCATTTAAGAAGTTGGCATGAACCAATCACAACCTGCTCTGCCATACAATAAAATACAACCAATCCTCTCTGCTGTACAAAAAGCTATACAATTCCATTATTAGATGTTGAAAAATAAAAGAATATGTTTTTATAAACCTCAAGAATGGGATTTGTTAGTATCTGCGTAGTTTTAGAATTCAGAATAAACGTTCATTTAATGACAAATAATTCTTATGATAATCTAATTTTAGAATGGCAAATTTGCTCCCCTTGCATTTAAGTTATTGAAACAGTCATATTTTGCTGTCTCACTTACCTTCTTAAGACATACTGCCAACCACATGATAAGTCAGAAAACAAACATTCACAGCAACAGCAACATGTAAGGGATTTAATTTCTCTTTACCCACCTGCAGGTCAACTCCTCTATGATTTGGGGTTTAGGGAATTTTAACACACTGACAATGTCATCATTATTTACGTTTGCTTTTCTCAAAAGCTTTTAGAAAAAATTAGTTGAATTATACTAGAAAAATTTATAAACTATTAATGCAAAATTCTAATATCATATCTCCAAGCATAACTTAAAGAAGGGCAAATTACTCTTAAAATTATATAATAAAATTTTAACTAAAAGGGAAAGTATATTAAAATCTAAATATAAGCAAATTCTAGAACCAATTAATTTATATAATGCATTCTTCCTTAAATAAATGTGACATTGTTTTTAGGCTTCCCACTAAATTTCTAATTCAATTCTTTTTATTAAAAATGTTTTTTATACAATATATTCTGATTATAGTTTTTTCTATATATATTCAAATCTTAACCCATGCTGAGAAAATACAAATTTTCAAAATTTATTTACAGTGTTAAATATTTTAAAGGGATTAGAAACTCACTATGCCATTTATTGTCGGTTTAAAGAAATGTTAAAGTTTAAATTAAACACAATAATAATTATGTTTAAATTATGTTATAATTTAAAGTATGTTCAACTAGTTACTAAATTTAATATTAGGAGAAATTTTAAGAACATGTGACAGTGAAGACTCATACACTATTATAAACTTTCTTCTTTAAACTTCTTTCCAAATATACATAAAATTATATCTATATTAACTGCATGATTGTCATAACAAAAATAAAATATTAAAGGTCAAATATTAATTCTTACCAATGTTGGGTGTCACTGTTTCTTGCCCTGAAAAAAAAAAAGAAAATTAAATATACTTTCAGAAAGTTTCAGATTTAAAGCATACATGTAAATTATACATCATATACTTCAAACATATTTATTTTAGGCACATGTCATCTCAATGAAACCAAGATCCCAATTTTTTTTTCTGTTAGTGCTTTAATGTTTTGAAGACAGCTACAGGCTGATCTAACGGATTTAAGATGTCCTAAAGTAATAAGAAGGTGTGGTGGAGGGCTCACAGTTTGGAGTCAGCCAAAAGAGCAATGTCTTTGACGGGAGGGCTGTAGAAATTTTTGAAATTTGAATCAATATTTTTGTAAATGAACACAAGATGAAACTAAGTTAGAAGCAAAAAACGCAAAGAGTAGCAGAAGAGTGGGCGCGCACGCGCGCGCACACACACACACACACACACACACACACACACAAATCGTGATGCTACTCTCAATAAGAAAGTGTCATTGGTAGATTATGCTGGAGAGAAACGCATCCATGAAACACTCAGGGAGTGACCCCCAGGACTTTGCATGTTTTCGGAAGAGAAAACAAAGAGTTAAGTAAAATTAATTAATTAATTAATTAATTAATTAATTAAAAAAAAACAAAAAACCCGTCCCGTAGATGTTTCTACATATTACTGAGTTGCTGAAGTGTGGACATTCTCATTGAATTAAAAGAGGAAACATCTCAAGGGAAAGAGGCGAGTTTGAATGGCTGCTGATTGTACATTTCAGAAGCCATTGTGTGGAGCTGCGAGAACTCCTGCTGCACATGCCTGAAACACACAGATGGACGCTGTAGCCTAAACAAGAGTCTAAGACAGAATGCAGGGGTTAAATGAGTGTCAAGAAGAAAGCTGGCAAAACTGATGAAGTACTCCCCATCAGAGGAAAGAAATGGATGAAGGCTGTTTTGAGAAAGGCTTCTTTGAAATTATGTGCCGATGACACGGATCAGAAGGGTCTGTCATGAGCTCACACACTGGGTACCACAGGCAAGCTGTGAGAGTTTGTGGGATCTGGATCCAACCCACAGTGAAAGAACAGGCTCAGGGAGGAGGGACAGGGAGGGAGACAACATCTGGATGTAAATAAACAAAACAATTAATTAATTTTAAAAATTAAAAAAAAAGAGACAGGCTTCTTCACCCTTCTTACTAAATGACAAACAAAAAACAGTAGAAAGTTATTTTCTAAGAGATAGACTAGTGTCATAACAGTCTTTAAAAGGAAGAAGAGATTGACCAGTAATTAAGGTAGCTTTCTGTTAAGGTTTTTTCTTTATTAAGTAGAGTAAATATGAAAAATTCTTCTCCCCTCAGAAGTACCATCAAAGGCATGTAAACTTATTTTACATATAGCTGTAAATATATATATATATATACATATATATATATATATATATATATATATATATATATATATTCTCTTGAGATACACGTAAACTTTTCAACATCTAGAGAGAGTTTGATACATTTTTTCTCAGTAGCATCAAGTGGTTCCCTGGAGCTTCACACTGTTTTATTCACTTAAGTTTAGGAAGTGGCTACTGTTTCATTGGTCTGCTATTAGAGAAGTGAGAGTCAAGCATGATAAAGGCATGATCCTCCCTGGAGAATCAGCAATGCAAAGGACAAATGCACCGATAATCTGCACAAAATTTAAGTAATATACGTACCCTCTTTAGACTGATAATTAACAGTTGGCAAGAACTCTACAGTATAATGCAGAGGAGAAGGAGAAGCTACTGTATTGGGGGTATGCATTATTCACTAGGTACTCAGTGTTAGCAGTATCTTTGCTTGGATGACTTTGAACGCAGATTATACATAAAGGAGAAGCCAAAGCCATCAGATGACAGTTTTTAGACATGAGCTGAAGTGTAGATGTTGGAGATCCTGACAAGGGATTGATGCTTTCCTGAAGGTGACAGAAACCACAGGATCAATGAGTGTGAAGAAGCAAACAGATAATCGCTTTGGTCATAGAAGAAAGGGGCATTTCAGAGTACATCATACTAACTCTACCACTCATTGAGGAGATCACTCTACTTCACGGTACTAATTTATTTGTTGCCACCAAAACGTGTAATACTAAGTCTTTTGATAAAAGACTATAAACTTACAACTTATCATATGTTCATGATAAAAAGTGAACAATGAATGTAGGTAAACTTTATGAAGTCCCCTTTGCATGAATTGGGGAGCAGTGCATGTATGTGTTCTTGTGTGCACAGGCACAAATGTGTACATGTGTGCATGGAGGCCAGTAGTCAATGGGAATCACTCTCTACCTTATTTTTGGAGACAGGGTCCCCCACTGAACATTGATTCAGCTAATTTGGTGGCCATCAAACGCAAGGAGTCTGCCATCTCTGTCTTCTAAATGTGAATGAATGCCACTACATTCAGCTTGTTTGATTATTTGTTTAACATGGCTGCTAAAAATCTGGACTCTGGTCTTTATGCTTGCAGGGCTTGCATTTTCATGACTGAGCCATTACCTTTCAATTTGCTTATAAAATATTATGCACAGACACAGATACAGAGACAGACAGACAACACACACCTTAACCTTATTTGAAAAAAAAAATGCCAGTACGTCAGAACTACTGTTTAGAGCCAGTGTATGACTAGAATTACTTGTTTTGTTTACAAAATCCTTCCCAGTAGATTTTCAATACCAGTAGCACTCTTACTCAACATGATAAACAGTGTGGAAAAAAATTAACCTGTCAAAAAAAATCTTTAAAAATAATTCCAAATAAGTTTTTTAAAAAAACAAAAACAAACAAACAAAAACCAAAAAACAAACAAACAAAAAAACCCAACTAGAGTAAAAACTAATCACTTTAAGAAACTATGAATTCTCCTCTGCAGTAAAGATTCAAAGTACACATAAATGTCTCCCAGGTATTCCCCTGTCAAAGAAAAAACACAAAAGAAACACTACAAATCTTAAAGTAAGAATGCAGTAAAGCTGCCCTGCAGAAATAGCCTAGTTATAAAGCCACTGTCTGAAGGCCATCCACGCCCATGTTATTTGAGATCTTTGCATATACTAACAGCTACCTCTGTGGATACTTTACATATCAAATACGCTGGAAGGTGAAGGGCTTCACATGAATATTTATAGGAGTTGTGTTACTTAAGAACGGCAACAGTGAGAGACGTATCTGTCATGGTTCTGGAATTCTTTCTGAATTGCCTGAATAGATTATCACCAAAATCTTAAGTAGATATAGTCATCCAGGATCCTTATTGCTACACAGGAAAACCTGAAATGACTGGGTTGGGGGGACACTTAGTTAGCACAAGGGCTTCTCATTTGACCGATTACAGGGTCACAGAGTAACCTGCTGGGGCCATGCAGAGGAAATGAGTCAAGGTATCATTTTAATCTGCTTCCTCTGTATGGACAGCACTATCCACCAAAAGTAAACCATCTATTGTCAATACATCTGGTGTTAAGAAATAAAACCTTCGCAAAGTGGCTCATAACCATTGCAAATAGGATGACAATGTTAGCAAAAGTAGCATCTAGCATCGTGTGTGCGCATGTGTGAGTGTGTGTGAGTGTGTGTGTGTGTGTGTGTGTGTATGTGTATGTTTGTGTGTGTGTGTGTGTGTGTATATATATATATGTATATATATATATATATATATATATACATATATATGAACAGAATTTAGAAGAAATAACAATAGCTGAAGAAAAAACATGAAGTATCCATGTAAATTAAAACAGCACTTGTACAGGTAGGTGACAGAAAAGTGGAAGAAAATCACTTTTCTAAAACTATGGATTTTAAAGTGTTTTTCTAAAAATTTTAAACACAACAAGTATACACAGACACACACACACACACACACACACAAACAGGACACTCTACTCAGTGTGTCTATGAGTTACAGAATCCTCTACTCTTTGGTTACACAATTTTCATGCCTTGTTTTTTTTTCTTTAGCAATATTTCAGTAGGTGGCACCAGAGAACCAGAAATCTGTAAATCATCCACCTGGTGAACATTTCCCCATTATAATCCTGTTGTGAATTACCAACGGAATTGACTAGATACATTAAACACGTGAGCATGGGGATGACAGAGCCCTTGATCTTCAAAGCTATGTTATTCTAACACGTGTATTGTTAACTGGATTTACCTTTCCCAATATGTTTCTTTTACAACTCGAAATGTTTAAATGATTGCGAATCAAAGTTACCTTGAAGTCACACCCCTAAGTCTGCCATCAGAGATTTAAGAAAAAGTAGGAATCAGTTTGAGTGGAAATGACATTTCAAAGGACATATTTGGGCTTTAAATATCATCTATTCCACCACCAACCTCCCTTCCAAAACAAAAGGAAAGAAAGAGAACCCCGCGGAATACCATTTCTGAGGGGATTTAAGCCTGTCTGCTTTGCAAGGACAGAAGAGTGGAGCAGAATAGAGGAAATAATACTTACTCTGAGTATCAGCCTAAAAGGAACAGGGAGTGTTTTGAAGATCTGGAATGTGTATCTACGTAACTCCCCTTCATGAGCCCAAAGGCTATACAAAAGTGGGACAAGTAGACAAACACAAAAGCAGAGGTAGCCAGAGCAGCTTGCACACTTTGTCTTCTTAGCATGGCAATACCAGTGGGCATCAATAAAAATGGAGTATTATACCCACTATGTCCACTTTATAAACTAGGTATATGGTCTAGTCTTTAATGACGGCCAAGCTACGATCAACGTTACGTAAACTGTGCTTGGTAGCATAGCCATGTAATCCCAGTTAGAGTCACAATTTCAAAACCAGATTGGGCTGCAGGCTGAATCCAAGGGCAAACTGGGCAACTTGGTAAATTTGTGTCTAAAAGGGAAAAACATACAAGGTGAGGGCTCAGGAGCTATAGCTCAGTGGAGAGCATTTGGCTAGCATGTGAGAACTCCTGGGCTCCATCTCCAGTACCACACACACACATACACACATACACACACACACACACACACACACACACACACACACACACACACACAGAGAGAGAGAGAGAGAGAGAGAGAGAGAGAGAGAGAGAGAACTAAAAAAAATTAGAGTGCTATTGGAAATAGCCTTTCTTGCATTCATTCACTGATGAACATGGAGAGTAAACAACTCACTGAAATCCTATTACAATCAGACAACGCCAGTTTCACTTTGCCAACAGTTGTTTTTAATTTAGTCATCTTAATAAGCCATACAAGGCAGCCATTCTTTTCTATATTTTATATGTAATTAAGCAGAGGACAAACGTGGCAAATGAGGGCATATTAGATTTGAAGTAGGGTGTGTTTAAAAATAATTGCCCTCTTTCTAAAAGCTTTATGTTAAAATATTGGTTGAGTAAGCATTGCATCTTGAATCTGCGGAATTAAAGAATGGCTGCCTACCTCTACAAAATAATCACAGCGATTTATGCTCACAGGCCAACACAGTACTCTGTCAGCATCTATTGAGATGAAATCCAGTTGGTGAGGAAGAAAACTAAGAGCCAGAGAGCCCATGCCTTTCTGCTGTCATTTAATGAGACCTATGATTGTACAAGCTGCAGCAAGGCTCAGAGAGTGTCAATATACATTTTTTTAGGCTTCCTTCATTCATGCAAATGGACATTAAAGAAATACAAGACAGACAGACAGCAGGAGGCACCCAGCAAGAGCAACTCAGTACAAACAAAATGACACAAGAGCAGGAGAAATGGGAACCAGTTCTAACTTGGAACCTCAGAACTGAGACAAATTGTGTCTGGAAACAAAGAGCAGGAGATAAGAAAAAGTGGATATTCAAAATCAAAAGGAGGGAGGGAGGAGAGGGAGCAGCGAAGAGACACTGTCTAAAGTCTTTTTGTAAACTCATAATAATTTATATGCCATTCACAACTGGCAAAACAACATGTTCAAGTGATGACAGGGATACAGGAGTCAAGGTTGAGACAAAAGAGTCTTGCCTACTCTAGGGCATATAGTGCAATTAAACATTCAACCCTAGCTTTCACAATCTTCATAAATCATACATTAATAATAAGGACAGTGTTAGCCTGCAAAATACAATTGAGGACAAAACCAGAAAATGTTTAATGAATGAAGGTGCTTTAAAATCAGATAGTACAATGTTTCTTTAATACAGAAACAATGTCTACCAGTCTTGTGAACCCAGATAACTGTTATTCACACTATCAAATACTGCCTCCTGTTTGTGATTATATTTGACTATGAACAACACACATGCAACACTAAAAGCCATCATGTGCTTTTGCTCTTTTATATTTGGCTAAAAGCATCATGTTATCAACTTCAGTTATGCTAAATAACTAAGTAAGCAAGCAACAGAAAGTTAGTAAAGACTGAAAACTTGGGCACAGTGGTACCTTGAGAAACCTTCACAAGTGGCAGAGTAAAGCTGGAGGATCCTGAGTTCAAGATCATCCTTAGATCACAGCAAATTCCAGACAAGCCTTAGCTATGCACGATTCTCAGTGAACAAAAATGAAAATAAATCCAGGGGGGCATGTGAGAAAAATGATGTTTCTCTTTTTTTGTTTTCTTGTCTTATAATAAATGTCTTCAATTTAAGGGAAAGAACATAGATGGGCAGCACCAATGTGTAGTAATGGCAACATCAGGGTCTTTGAACTGGATGTACACATTTTCAAATGACCTACGTTCAAGGCATTGAGAGTTGAGAGAGAAGACTGTGAGTTTGAGGCCATCTTGGGCTATGGTGAAAGCCTTTCTTGAAAACCATCATCAGCTCAAAATTCTATTCAGTCACCATCTGAGAAGCTTTGTCCAGCAGCAGATGGAGCAAATGCAGAGACCCACAGGCAGACAATACTCAAAGAGAGCTTGGAGCCCACAGCCCTAAATAAGATGTCTCCAACCATTCCTTCCCATTAGAGCTCAGAGAACCCCACAGCACAGGAGACAGAAAGAGTGTAAGAACCAGGCTGGATGGAGGACACGAGAGAATAAGGCTCTCTAAATCAACCGAGCACAGGTCATACGAAGTCACGGAGACCGAAGCAGCACACACAGGGCCTACTCAGGCCTGTACCAGATTCTCTGTATATAAATGACAGCATTCAGTCTAGTGTTTGTATGGACCTCCTGAGTGTGCAGACAACTGGGTCTCTGACTTGTGCCTTTCTTGGGCTCTTTTCCTTCTGTTGGTTTGCTTGTCCACAACTGGGTCTCTGACTTGTGCCTTTCTTGGGCTCTTTTCCTTCTGTTGGTTTGCTTGTCCACAACTGGGTCTCTGACTCTTGTGCCTTTCTTG
>JANHMN010000009.1:37642123-37664084 GCA_030674055.1 Rhabdomys pumilio
TGGTTTGCTTGTCCACAACTGGGTCTCTGACTCTTGTGCCTTTCTTGGGCTCTTTTCCTTCTGCTGGTTTGCTTGTCCGACTTTGTTATGATGCATCTTGATTTACCTTAGTGTATTTTATTTGTTTACATTTTGTTTTTATCACTTAGAAAACTGTTTTTTTTTCTAATGAGAGACAGAAAGGGAGTGAACCCAGATGGGAGGAAAGGTTGGAAGGAACTGGGAGGAGTAGAGGGAGGAAAAACTTTAGTCAGGATATATTGTATGAGAAAAGACTTTATCTTTAATAAAATGAGGAAATAATTAAAAAAAAACATCGCTGTTGCCGTCATCATCTCCTCCTCCTCCTCCTCCTCCTCCTCCTCTTCCTCCTCCTCCTCTTCCTCCTTCTCCTCTTCCTCCTCCTCCTCCTCCTCTTCCTCCTCTTCCTCCTCCTCTTCCTCTTCCTCCTCCTCTTCCTCCTCCTCCTCCTCCTCTTCCTCCTCCTCCTCTTCCTCCTCCTCCTCTTCCTCCTCCTCCTCTTCCTCCTCCTCCTCTTCCTCCTCCTCCTCTTCCTCTTCCTCCTCCTCTTCCTCCTCCTCCTCCTCCTCTTCCTTCTTCTCCTCCTCAAAGTGCTCATCATCCCCTGACATTCTCCAGGATACTCCAGTGTATGAACACAACAGGACTATGGAGACCACATCTTAAGACATTGCAGATTGTATCAATGATGGGCATCTGTGAATGTGTGTACGCCTCCGCATAGTCAGTACCGTAATACTGACTGATAGAAAACACAAATCCTGCAGTTGTATCATTAGCTGACTGACAACCAGGTTGACAGCACAAACTCTGTACACAAATGAGACTATAGAAAGTCACAATGTGACCCATGTGCTTGCTATTTTCTTACGCTGGAGTTGAGATTCGGGTAGAGGAGAGGAAGCAGTGCTGGTGGCAATATTTCCCCACCCACTCACATGTCTGAGACAGTTCCCAGGATAGACCTATTTTTAGACTTAGAATATCTATTTTAGTCTTATGTGGCTATCTATTCTTCTTTTTTTTAAATCCAGAAGTATAAACCTGATGTAGAAAACATGGGCCAGGCAGCCAAAATTATCTAACTATACTAATTAATCTTTTAGTATGTATAATTGTATAACTCTTTACTTCCTCTGAAACAGAGTAAGATCATAGTCAAAGGATTATACAGAAACACCAAGTGAATGGCACAGTGTTGAGGGATTGTTTATGAAATAATAGGTTATGGTGCTGTGCTGAATGATGTTAAATTATACTTTATATAACATTACAGGAATTCTATAAAACAGATAACACTGTCTTCTAGATACAGCTAAATATCATAAATAGATAAATACAAATCTAAAGCAATAAGGTAGTAAAGTGTAAACTTAACTGAAGATCTGTCTGATATGAAAAGTCTTATTCAACGACACCTTGATAAAAAAATATTTAATATTAAAGTCAGTATTTGTGCTGAACAGCTAGGAGAGAGTTAACAATGATCAAAATACTTTGTATGCACCATCAAAATGGGATTCAGGCAATAGTGTTTTCCCTCATTGTGTTCTGCATGAGACAAGATCTAGTCTTGCTTTGAACTAGGTATGTAACCCGAGCTGCCCTCTAACTTACACTGCTCCTCCTGTCCCAGTCTCCCAAGTGCTAGGGTTGTACCATGTACTCTCACACCCAAAAAAAATTTATTAAAAATGAAACAGTTAGGCAGGCACTCTACATAAAATATATACACACAATTGCATTCTGCTGTAAAGAAGAGTAATTTCACAGGAAATTAGATCAAATTAGAAATTATATTCAATGAAATAAGCTACCCTTGGGAAGATATATATATATATATATCACATGTTTTGTTCTTCTGTGGAGCTGTGTCAACCTATATGTGTACATGTGAATGCATGTGTGCATGTGTCTGTCTGTCTGTCTGTCTGTTTGTCTGTGTAACTTATAAAAGGCATAAAAATTAAAAGTGGCCAGTGAGGTGGAAGAAAGAATAAAGGGAGGAGAGCAGAAAATATAAAAGTCTAGTGGACTGTATGAGGCATGAAAGCAAAAGGAACGGCTATTGGGGGAGGAAGGGGACCAGTAAAGGGGGGAAAGGGGGATCAGGGTGGCATGGTGGGGGAAGGACAAAGCACAACGATTCATATGTGTAAAAATGCCCCAATGACACCCACCGATGTGAACGCTAACTAAAATGTTTGTAAACGTGAACATTTTTAGACGGTGACAGTATAAAAGGAAAATGTTCATTGTTTAGAGGGGAAAAGACACAAAATGAGCAGTCAGAAGCAAACGAGAACAAGGAGAGCAGCTTGTCTTGACTGCCCGTTTACCCAGATCCTCAAAGAGAGAAAAATAGAAAAACAAGTTTGAAGACATCTTCCTTATTAGTATTTTCAAGATTTAAAAACAAATAAAATGATGGTGTGTGTGTGTGTGTGTGTGTGTGTGTGTGTGTGTGTGTGTGTGTGTGGTGTTAGCTCAAATAAAAAATGAACAGAAAATGAGTGATACACTCTGGGCCGTCTACCAAACTGTTCTATTTCATGACGAGTATAAAATGTCTCCCCAAGGCTTCACGTCGTCCCCCAATCTCCCCAAAGCTGTGGATAATCAAAGCCAAGGTTGATAAATGCCCAACTAATTTTGTCTCATCTCTCAGTCATGAAAATGCTGAACAGAAACACTTGGCTCACTTTCAAAATCATTAAAGAACAGGCATAATGGGAAAAGCAAGAGAGAGGGGCAGCTTTCATCAGAAGAGGATTTTGGTGAGCTGCTCTGCCGTGCTGCTGTTTGCAAAAGCTAAAGGCTCGCAGCAGTGTCTCTACTGCCCTTGTGGTTTCTTCTCCTCGCACACTTCTGTTTTTCTCATTCTAAGTCTTTATAGGAAAGGAAGAGGCGCAGCTCATGCGGTTAAGCACACAAGAGCTTCCAAATGGTGCAACCGGTTGCCATAGCACCAGCATAATCAGTTCTATCTCGGGGTAAAACCGCAACTTCTCTAGTTCATGTTGAAGCTGCCTGGCTGTATGCTTTAACTGCTACAAAACACTGAATTTCAGGTTGACTTGACTTTGCTTTAGTGAAATCATACTTCAACGATGAGGCTAACATTTTATAATGATTGGCTTGATTTCTGAAGCATTTCACGTTGCAAAGTAACTTACAAATGACACTTTAATGTCAAAATATTAAATCCCGTCTTATAGTTTAAAAATACAAACAGTCTCCCTCTCTTTGGTCAGCATTTACGTTTCACCAAGGGATTGTGTAATGAAACTTGGAGTGAACATACTAAAATAGGAAAAGTCTAATAGAAAATGGAACAAACATGTTCCCTTCCATTCAAGATTGTGAAATGATCAAAGATAACCAGGGAAGGATTTTCCATATTTGTGAAGAATCCTGTATTATCATGTACAAAAATAATACCTACCAGTAGAAAATATCGTAGCTCCATCTTCGGAAGCCAGTGAGCTAAGCTACTCAAGTTGAATAACTTCCTTAATGTTACACCTGATAGTATCACGAAAGCAAAGCCTGAAAGACAGACGTATGCTGGCTGTTTCTCCGCCTGGGCATATTAATGGACACCCATTTGCCCTGTGTAGAAAGATTTTTTTTTTTCACGGTGAAGATTTTTTACTAATGCTCTTACATGTTGTTTACATCATTGTTCCATGATAAAGAAAAATATTAAAATAGCCCATCAATGTTCATAAACAATATTGGGATTATGAGATATTGTTTATGTAGTTGCTTTAAAAAATTCATATTGGGCTAGTTCTTTAGGCTTTCTGTCAGCAAAAAAAGTATTGTCTGTCTGAAATAAAGTAAGTAACATATTGAATCCTGCCACCTGGTACCTTATCTTAGGCTATCTGCATGATAGCTTCATTTTAGTGATTCTTAGCCTGTGGGTCTTGATCCATGGAAGGGTCTCATATCTGATATTCTATTTATCAGATATTTATTTACAATTCATAAACAGTAGCAAAATGATAGTCATAAAGTAGCAACAAAAATGATTTTTATGGTTTGGTGTCACCATAACATGAGGAACTGTATTAAAAGGTCACAACATTAAGAAACTTGAGAACCACAGATCTAAGTGCTAGAGAAATCACCCTTCCTCCAGAAAGCCTATTCAAGGCTTGCCTAGGACTAGGACTGCGATTCAGTTGGACTATCCCTTATCTAACATCAAGTAGGCCCAGAGATGAATTCCCAGCAGGGCCACAAACGGATGTAGTAGCTTCTGCCTGTAACACCAATAATCAGGGAGTGGAAACAAAAGACTCAGAAGTTTAAGATCGTCCTCATACTTGGCTACACAGAGAATCCAAAGGTAGCTGGGCCTAAGGAGACCCTGTAAGAATAAAAAACACCAGATCCCCACCTATGTCTAGTTGTCCTATTCAGGTCTCCTAGACTTCCAATTCTCAGATACTCATTTTATTTGTTCATGTGTCTGAGACAGGGTCTCATGTAGCCCAAGCTGCATGCTTGGTCATGGTTATCAAAGTCATTGTATATCCAAAAACGACCTTTTATTTATGATCCGTCTTCCTCTACTTCTCTTGTGCTGGCATTACTGGTACTCACCACCATGTTGGACTCTTGTGATGTTGGGAATCAAGTGCAAAGCTTTCTACATGCTAGGCAAGCACTACCAACTGAGCTACATTCCTTGCCCTGGAAGTCGTTCATAAGGGTTGAGAAACTTTCCCATTTCTAGGTGTGTACACTAGTTAAATTTAGGCTCTAGCTCAGCACTGCTCAACCTGTGGGTGGCAGCCCTTTGGAGATCAAACAATCCTTTCATGGGGGTCACCTAAGACCACCAGGAAACAAGAATATTTACATTACAATTCATAATAGTAACAAAATTATAGTTATGAAGTAGCAACCAATACAATCTGATGATGGGGTTACCCAAATGAGGAACTATAATATAGGGTCATAGCTCTGTTTAATGAATGGTATTTCTCTTGGTTTATTAAATGAGAAAAGAAGACTTGGGTGGCTTAAGTAAGCTGCTTCATAATAAACAATAACACCAAACCTAAATCCCAGGTCATCCAGAATCCAAAGAACTTGACTTCCGCAAAGCTCCATGTTTCACCTAGTAATAAAGGATTCTGAGAATCCATTTCCCCCCGTTTTCCTCAAGTTTGGAACAAAGTCCTTGAATTCCTGATGTCTGAGGCTTGTTACTTCCTTGTCCTTGTCTGCCTTCTCAGACACACACACACACACACACACACACACACACACACACACACACATACATATACCGCAGCATCAACCAAACTCTAAAGAATCCTGATATGTGTCTTTCCTATTAAATATTTTCAGGAGCAAATTTTAACATTCCTTGCTACTTACTTTAGTTCATCTTCAGGTACCAAACGGTTATAATATCTACTTGTTTTGACGAGTTCATCCCGGAGGCTGTTTGAGAGCCTCCATGAGTAAGAACTCAATAAACCTTAGAAATTCTTACTGAATCTTGCAGCATTCTGCCTTTACTAAATGCATCTCTGAAAGGAGTCAATAGAATCAGCATTCTTTATGCCACAGAGTGTCTGGTTTGTAAAGAGTCCTCATGTAACTTAGTTGTGTGCCTTTGGTCATGTAGCACTAAAGATTGCAACAATGGTGTGCTGACACACTGTGAGAAAGGGCATTTGTGGGCTTTCCTTCCATCAGATACAGCTCTGTTCCCTTTTGACATTTTCATGCCCTTCTGAATTTCCATACATACATATATAAGTATACATACACACTCAATTCAAGCAATGGAGAAGAAAATGCAAAGTGATACTCCCCCCTCAACATCAATACCCGTGTGGAGGGATGAACTGGACTTTGTATTGTGTGCAACTAACCTGGTTTTGAACCCTAACTGAGTCAGTCAGGATCTTGCGGAAGTTTAAAACCCAGCAGTCTCAATCTTGGGCTACTGAATACATAGACCCAGAAAATGAAAGCAATATGCTTTATAGACATATGCATATCCGTGTTTTTTGCAGTTCTGCTGACAGTAGCCAGGAAATGGAAACTTAAGTGTCCATCAACACACAATGTAGCACATAAAGTGAGCTACACTGTGGAAGAATATTATTCAGATATAAAAAGATGGAATCCTGTCTCGGGTAAAAGCGGGGTTAAAGTCAGAGGATGTGGGTAAGTGAAGTAAACTAGGGAAAGACGGGCAAATCCTCCCTAATCTTCCTTGTATGTGGAATCTAAAATGTCTGATGTAAGATACAGTGACGGATATGGTTATGAGACACCACTGAGGAGTCAGGAGAGGCAGGAGGGAGGCTCTTCACAACTACATAAAGCCACAGTGAAACAGGACAGCAGGGTGGTTAAAGTTTGCAATAGAATGTATTTCAAGTGAACCAAGAAAGTGTTTTGCATATTCTAACTGATTGAGGTGATGAAGACATTCATTGCCCTAATTTAATCAATGCTATATAATTATAATGTGTGTATCAAATTACCACTCTGTATCCATAAATCCTTACAAGTATTACTAACTAAAAGAAAAATAAGTAAGATCTGAATTTTTGTCCACAGACATAAGATCATAATATCTAGTATGGATAAGGGTTATTATTATTACTTAACACTAAGAGAGGGTGCTACATGACAGAAGGAGATTGATAATTGTGTATTACAGGTCATTCCTTCAATCATCAAAATTAGACATCTAAATGCTTGCTGCCATGAATAAGATTTCTGTAAAACTCTTAATTTTTTGCAATATAATTTCCTCAGGTTGAACAAAACCACAGACACCCAAGTGATATTGCGAGATCATAGTACACACTGTGCCCTGAGGCCTGAACACACTTATCACATTCAGTGTTGCGTGTTATCACATGGCTTTTGTATGTCTCCTCATTCCATGGAAGGCTTTAAAGCAGCATTATCAAAAATGACACTGACGAGTGTCGACAAGACATTGGTTCTCCAAGTCACCTGATCTTCAAGCAGATCGTCATATGCAAATCCATCTTTGTGCAGTGGAACCTGTTACTCTCAGGGCGGCACTTCTGAATCCCAGGTTCCTAGATGTCCTCAGAGCAATGCCAGGCCAGGTAGACTCTGTAACTGTTGCCTGGAAGTCATCATGGAACCTTCCCCACCTACTGACACTCATCAGCCACTGGTTTCTTATGTTGGATAATGGTCCAGTCGCATTTTCCCAGTTGAGGGAGAAAAATAAAGGCCTCTTTGTGGGTTCCTGTTTATTTGACTGGTCATCCTTCTGATTCGCTGAGGCATTTTCAAACGCCAAAGGACACTTAATGTTTATGTTGATGATGGTATCATAAGAAAGCTGCAGTAAAACTTCAGGAGCATGACTCCTTCAGGCTTCCTGATACCCAGAATCAACCTTCCTCATCAAGTCAGTCAGTGTAGACTGGACTGAGTGAATAAAACAACATAGCAATTCCTTGTCCTTCAGAGTCATTTGGAGGGTAAGCTACGCAAAATTGCTCATTCTCTATTTTGATTCGTGTCTTTCTTTGTTCAGCATAACATCCACATCTGAATCCCAAATCATAGCTACAGCTGTCGTCTGAGGCGTCACTAAGGGAGGAGTGGTGTTCTTGTCACTGTGAACTTCTGACACAGTGCCTCCAGCCTCCATCACTTGCCCTTTCAAATGAAATCAGCAGTTTCCACAGAAATTCCCCCACTCATGGCAATAGTCTGGCAACTGGTTTAATAAAGCTGTCCATTAAGAAAGAGGATCTTTACCTTCCTTTAGAAATAAAAAAATGTGTGGGGGGAAAATACATCTTTTGACCACAGTGGTGGAATGTTCCTGAGCTGAAGCGGAGACTGCATGAGAGGATGGAGAAGGTGAGTCGGCCTGTGCTGCAAAAAGAGAGCTTGTCTCTAAAACGTAAGGAAAGGGGAGGGAAGTAAGAAGAAAGAAGGGAAAAAACAAGAAGAGAAAAGAAGGAGCAAAAAAAAAAAAAAAGAAGTTGGGCTACTGTTCAAATTAAAATTTTGCTAATGCCCTTTCATGTAATTCACTGACATGGAAAGACAGCTTGTGTGTATTATATGTCAACTGAAATTCAGTTCCTGGAACAGTCCACCCTTTCAGGACATAAAACAACAAATTCAGGGGAGAATTTTTAGGGAGACTCTTATAAATAACTCATGGATTTGTTTTTTTTTTTTTTCTTTTTCTTGACATTTTGTCTCATGATAACCTTAACTAGATTCTTCCAAGTGAGGAGGGAATCACATTAAAACTAGTTAGATTCTTCTTGTTAATGAGATTTGATGATTGCTGTGTGCCTTTTGGAGAGTAAAAGCTTTATGTTGGTCATGATGTAAAGGTGGGTTTACAACATAGAACTGGAAGTTACTATTTCATATGGTGTCAGGGACTGAGAAATACTTGAGAAATATCAAGGATAACTCTGAAATATTATATTTAATCTTTAATCACTGAAATTTGGGTTCCTAATCACAGACATATTTTAGTTATCACAAATGAAATTCATGTTATTTGATATATTGATTAAGTAATTCTAATCTTGAAAGTATAGTCTACCAGCTTAGCTTATAAGATTGGATACATTTTAAGCTAAAGACAGAAACTTTTGTGTAATCACCTAAAGAACACACATCATCCTATCAGCATTAACTGTCATCGACTGTTTAAAAGTGCTGTACATTAAATTCATGTAATCCTATTACTTAAATTGTTATAATAAATCTATTGCTTTAATTATAAATTAATGCTGATTGCTCCTATAATAAATTTATTTAAAGTCATATTTTATCTGTGTATTTTCTAATAAAGCGCTTCACACAACTGGAGCTGAAAATTAGAGTACCCTTATATTTTGCCTTTAGAGCAAGAATTGTGTACAATAGCCACTGTTTGAAGATGCCGAAATAGCCAGTAGCCATATTTTAATGAACAGAAATGGTTGTGCTACTAAGTCTACTAACTGCAAAGACTGGTGACACCTTCACATATATAGAAGATGAAATGGCAGAAGTAAATAAGCAATGGGATTATGTGGAGCCTCCAACAACAGAAAAAGTGATGCGGTTAGTGATGGGATCTGAAAAGATGTAGTGTCTGTTGATTTACTGTGCTAACCTGTGGGAGTAATCTGCTGAAGTGTAAGCATATTAAACTCACATGAATAAACTGCCCTTTTTCTGTAGCATTATACCACGCTCTGCAAGTTCTATTACTAAATTATAAAGTTTTACTTCTCCTCTTATCCCCCTGCCCAGTCTATTATTATTTCCAGGTTACTGTCTCTGTAATAGATATTCTGTGAGACTGTGGCCTACTTAAATTACAGTGAGCCAGGACACTTAAACCTTTAGTCCAGACTCTGTCTCTTTGCACTGCTTGGACCAGATCCTAACAACATGTTTTCCTTTTTATCTGAGCACTGGGTAGCAGAAGAAAGCCTATCTTGCCATGATATGGTGACCATCAGAGATAGCTTCTGTAGAGAATCAGCCACCACTCAGCCCCACCAGGATGATAGCGATGGTCAAGGCCAGGAAAGCCAACTGAAAACAGGATACAACCACTTAAAGAAAGGCGGTCACAAACATCAGTGGGAAAGTTGTTCTCTAAGAAATTCTATACTCATTAATACGTGTGAGTGCAAATCATAACGTACATCCAGCTACCTTTATTGTGTGGTATGCGACGTGGATGAACCATTGTGCTCAGGCAAATTGTAGTGCATCCTCACACCACCGATTCCCTGCACAGTGTGGATGTGAACGACTCACTGTGTTCGTGAGCAGTAGAGCAGAAAGCATAGATGTGCAAGCTTCAGAGTGGTTGTGAACACTCTTCAATATGCTGTTAATGTGAAATTATGCAACCCTAAAAAGCACGTTAGTTTTGATAACTAAGTGATCCTGAAATTTATTTACAATTACCATCCATGTTCAAGAAAGAACTTGAACATTCAAATTATACAGCATAAGTTAGACTTGGACTTTCCATTCCAGGGACCCATGCCCTCTCATTCCACACTACCTAAAGGACATCACCTACGGTACTGCTTTATAAGTTTTCTATATCAACATAAGTTCAAAAATATTCCAAACATCTACTAGAAACTCAAAGGTTCAAGGTTATGGAGAGCAAGGGCATTAAAAAAAATATGGGATTCAAAGAAAGACTATACATTCATTTCCAGTATTGTACCACCGATTGTTATTTCTAACAAATGTGCATTTCAACAAATATTATCATCAGCAACTGCTGAGCAGAGTGTGGGGAATCCATACCCTCTAGAGTGTTTCTATAATCTAAAGTTATTTCCAAATTACAGGTTGTTGGGTTTTTTTTTTAATGTGCGTTTATTAACACTTTGAAGAAATCTAAACAGCAACGTCTTTTTCATCCTTTGAACTAACTTCTTTGACATTGAGAATTTCCCTATAACATGCTTGTAACCATGGCCCATCATTACAATAGCCATGAACATGGCGGGAACTGAGATTACCAAAGACAGCCTGTCATATACCAGCAGTTAAGGAATGAGAAAAATCTCTTGACAAAAGCACAATGATGCAGCCTCTACTATCCTCCATACTCAAGACTGCTTTATAAAATCTCATTCACTACTTTGAGTTTATCTTTCAATGGTGGTAGTAGAAGCTCTGCCATCCTCTTTATGGGCAATCAATACTGATTACTTGACTATGGAGATAGGCTAGAGGCTCTCTGCTGGGTCCTGAACAGAGGAAGTGGCTTGAGGCCAAAGAGGCCTTGTGCTTTAGAAAAGAAACTTAATTTCTGATAACAAAGGCCTCCAGGTACAGTTGAAAAGTCTGCCTGTCAGCCATGGGCTCCAGGAAGTAGGTGGACATCTGGGTTTTGTGGAAAGAGGAAGTCAGGAGTACAAGGTTAGATGTGAGACTGTGGGTCAAGGTGTCAGAAGATGGTTTAAAGTGTTATGAAATTCTTTCTGCCACAATGAGCAGGTGAAATAAAAAGAACTTATAGATTAAACTAAAAGGAATTTATTATCTCACAAATCTGGGTTAATTTCATCATAACCCATAATATTCAACCTAAGCTTCCATTTTTATTTTTGTTCTGACATCTACAGGGTCTAGCCACTTACTTAATCTTAAAATGGCTGTTGCATTCTCAAAGAATATCCACAGAGACGAGACTAAATCTGGGGACGAAGGAACAATTTTCCTAAGATGCTTTTGTGTCTCACTGGTCTGAGCAACAGCACTGCTAAAAAAAAATAATGAACTCACCAGGATTGACTCTGACTAATCAGAACCTAAGCTTGGGTTTCAAGAAAATACGAAGACCCTATCAAAAATTTCATAATGGAGAAAGACACAAGTTGTTATCCTTTGTAACTGGAGGTTTCCTTTGCAAGAAAAAGAAAAAAAAAAAACATTTTGAAAGCTCTAAATCAAAACTCTTATGGGAGAAAAAACAAAAATCCTATCAGTTACTTTTGTTATTTAGAATTTCATACATGGAAGTTAGTTGTCTGCTCCTTTGCTTCTGATTTCTCTCTACTGCTCTCTCCCAATTTTGTGAGCTATTCGTTTTGATTTAAAACCCACCCAGTCTACTTGGTACTGCCAATATGTATCTGGATGCAGGGTTGTCTAATAGAGTATGGTTAGCATTCTTTTACTAAAGTGTAGAAGAAAGTTCATGTGCATACCTGATTAAAAAGCAGTATCTATACAAATAAGATTCTCAGGATGCTGAGCATAAGAACTGAGGAGGAAGAGGCAGTATTTTGGATAAAATGATATAATCATTTAGTAGTCTTTAAGACTCAAAGACAACGAAGTCTCTAGGTTTCATTTAAAATAAACCCTGAGTTTCATAGCTCTCTCAGCTGTGTATCTTTGCAAACATACAAAAGAGATATGCTGATCATTTGCTCTGTGGAGAAAAAAAATCCTGGATCAGAAATGAGTTCTGCCTCAGATACCATGGCTGAAATAGCATCCCAACTGGCACACTAGGCAGATGTTACAGAGAAATATGCAAATGGTTGCATAGTAACCACAAAACTGAGTAAGCTCATTATCAAGGTTCAAACTGTGGTAGATGTGAGAACTGGGCAGTGACTAACTCTCAGAGCTTGTGTTGAAGATTCTTCCCTGTCACTGGACATGTGCTTGGCTCTGGTTGTCTGCTGGCCTTTTCCGGGCTCATGCTGACCCATCTACACCCAGGGCCTTCCTTTTATGCTCTCTGTCCTCCATTCTCATAAAGTGTACTCTGCCACATGGCTGTATCTGCAACTCATCAACCTGCCTAATTCATTTTTAGAAGGTATTAAAAATGTAAAACTTTATCTTTTTTTGGTTATCAACATAAATATTTTCATAAATCCTAAAACCACTTTACCCAAGGGGCCACATTTTTCTCTCCGCTTCTTTTTCTTATGCTTGCTCTTCTGAAGCTGATGTTTTTAGCTTGGAATTACAAAACGGATCCTTTTGTGGAAGACCACTGATCAAGTACTCATGGCCTTCAGCTTGCAAGCTACCTGCTGTCTACGGTGCCTGCAAAAACCAGCCCCTAGTGAGCTGTGCCAAAGCTTCCTGTGATTCTACTGTTGTTCTTAATGAATAGCTGACTGGTTTCCTCTCTGTTCTCTTAAATTTCCCTTTGGGAAATTCTTACTTCTTTCATAGAAAAACAAATAATACAACAACTATAGTCCCACAGAGTCTGGGATTCTGAATTGTTTTTAGAGCTTTCACAGTCTTCCATACGTTGCTTTCTCTTCCCCAACAGTTCCATTCTCAGCCATTCACACTTGTCATCTAACCTGAAAAGTATATGAATTTTCTGAAAACAATTCCTTCTTCTCCTCTTCCTCCTCCTCTTCCTCCTCTTCCTCTTTCTTTTCTTCCTCTTCCTCTTCTTCCTTCTCCTCCTCCCCACTTCCTCTACCCCTTTTACTGGTATGAGCTTTGGTAATTCCTTAGGCTGCATCCTCACCTTCACCTTGATCATATGTCTTTCTCCTAAACCATGTGATGATATTCATTGCTCACTCTCTTCCAAGTGCAGGGACCTTTGAAAAACACACAGTCCCATCTTACTGTCTCTGTCGAACTGCATGTGTATCACAGCACTGTGTACAAAATCCATCCTTCTGATGTTTAAGTATTTATTTTTTTTCTGTATCCTAGACTCTTTCTCTCTGAATGAAGCAAACGTCTGCACAGTCTTCAAAGCCCACCTACCTGTCAATAACTTCAGCCACTATGGCACTTTGTCCATATACTTTTATAAATGTCACACGATGATATCAGTCTGTTTTTGCTTAATGTTTCTTTGTATAAGGTCATCCCTAACCAGCTTAACACTCTATGGTCTACTCTTAGAACAATGCATTTTAACTTGCACTTCTGCATGAAGTATCAGCAGCATGATATTTCCTGTGTGGTGTTTAAACACCCCTTCCCTTATACTGCATACAGATGGAGGCTCAGTAGCTTCACTTCTCTAACGTTAACTTTATTTTTATATTTCCTCATGCTGGTTGTCATTATCTAGAATGCTGGCAACATAATAATCCTTGCAAGTCATAAGAATTAAGTTATATTATTCCTCTGGATATTGCAGTTATTACAAATATTTTTGTACATTGAATGGTGCGCTGCACATCGTGCTTTGTATACATGTGCACAGGTCTTGTTCCCACAAAGTGAAGAGATATATTTTCAAGATGGAGACCAGGATTATTCTTGTCTGTGGTCTTGCTGGATCTGACTTTTATTTTCAGGTAGCATAATTAAGGGTCAGAAAAATGAGTGCCCACTCATCCTCTAGGCCATCAGCAATAAAGCTAAGACAAAAACACTGGATTTCAAAACTCATGTGGCCAAGGGTTGGCATTCCTTAGACAATAATGATGCCCATTTAAGACAACATCATTCTTTTTTCCTTTGTCATTGTACATCAGGAAACTTAGTGTTTAAAGTAACCTTATGAGATGTCATCACATGTGGCTTTGGCAACTAGCAGTCACTTCAAACCTATTCAGAACCTAGTTCTTCAATGTTTAACTCTAAAATGGAATCTTTAAAATGAATATATTTTATTTCTCAATACCTCTCCCACTATCTCTAGCAATGATTGGTCACAGGATACATTTCTAACCCAATAAACCTCTGGAGAAGATTTGCATATCTAAATGAAAGAACAAAGCCTCACCAGGTAAAAAATTGTCTCCATTTTGTCCTTTCTCTCCTTTTCTAGAAGGGTGATGAAAGGTTCAGATGTTTGATAACAGGCGAGAAGGCAACAACACACAGACTATGATGAGAGAGAAGTGTCTGATGCTTGGATGGCTTATGGCATTGCTATAGCCCAGTCTAGCACTCAGGTTCTGTCTCTCTATTTGTATTTTACTTTGTATGACATCTGGATAGAAAGATAATTGACACAGTCATCTATGGAACTTTACTAAGAGGTCTTGTAACTTTTTGGAATATAATAGCTTAACTAATGATGACAGATGAAAATGAACCTAGTCTTTCTAAAACCACATTCATGGTGGAAGTATATGGGGAACCCATCACCTCAAGATCACAGTGCGGGTAGGATGTTGGACGCCTTGAACCGTCTATTCCTGGTCTTACTATTAAGGAATCAAAAACCTGTTAAGCATCTTCTCACTTATTCTCTCTGCACACCAAAACATTGTCCTTGCAGCACAGCCTCACCTGAGTTAATAAATTAACATAAATTCTTGTTGTTTTGCATTTACTATGGCACCAACATAAGATTATTGAATGATGTTATTGCTTTATCTTCCTTATAAAATAGATCACTTTTACATATAATCAGAAAAAAAAAAGCTCAGTAAAGATCTATCAAGAGTAAGCAATTTTCTCAGACGCTATTGTGGTCATCAAAAGTTCCTCTCCCTTGTTCCCAGTCTCTATTTTCTAAATGACATAGCAGATGTTCATGTGCACACAATTTTACATACATATTTCTTTCTGCCACACACTTCACACATACATGTTTTACTATCCAAGTCTGTGTAAACAGAGGTCCTATCTTTTTAAACGTGAATTTTTGAGCAGATTAAATACTAACTTATCTAGGTAAACACATACACACACACACACACACACACACACACACACACACACACACACACACTGAATGAATCTTTCTAGGCAAGGAAAAGATTCATTCATATTTCCCTTTATTATAATTTTATGTTATCTTAAGGACAAGATATCATTATATCAACCCAGACTGGCTTCAAATTCATGATACTCTGTGCCTTCTCACATTCTTTCCTCAATAAATGTTAATCAGAATTTATTTACCCCACATTGTCAAATACTCATCCCCATCTGTGCTGTAGTATTTATTGCTATGCCCTGCTCGCCCTTGAAGATTTATTCTCTATTTACCAATCAGACAGTGAGGAACCAAGGAAAGGAGTTACATTCAATAGGTAGATGATTCATTTGTTCTGGAAGATCATAACTTTGCCTGGAGAGATCAGGATTGTAATTACACAGTTTACCCGCAGGTGGAGCCAGACTTAAGGGTGCTGCAGTCTCCATGGAAAGCTGCTGCATTTGGGGTACTGTCAATTCCACTGCTTAGCCCCTCATGTCCTACATACCCAGCCCTCAGAGTATCCACAATGTCAAATAGTATTCATTGAAATGATAGCGAATAACAAAACATATTTGTCTAGAAAAACAAATATGCTTTGTGCTATCTCTAACCTCTTCAGATCCAAAATATATCTTCCTAATGAGAGGTCTAAATCATTCGTCATAGGGCAATGATACCAGTGTCTCTTTTCATCCCAACTGACATGCATTGCACAAAACTAAAAGAACCATTCCATAACATGCTAGAGTCTATGAGGAGTCCAAAGGCCAGAGCAGAGAAAGTGTGGAGTGTTGATTCTCAAGCTAACAATCGGGGATCAGAGTTACCAGGGAGAGAGTTTACAATCTTCCAAAGCAACCACTAGAGTGTTTCAACAGAGGCTAGGCTGAAGAAGATGTCTAAATGAAGATGAGAGCACACGTGGCTGAGAAACTCCTGGACTCTCAGAGCACACGCACAAGCCGCCATTGTCAAAGACTGGCTGTGTCAAGTCATGTGATAGACTTCAACATGTCTACTTCTTAACTGTTATTAAAATGATACTTCCCAAAAGGGAACAAAGCAGTTCTGTTTTCTACTGAGACATAAATAGCAGTGTCTGCCTTTTACCCTCTTGACATGGCTACGAACTTACAGGGATGCATAGACTTGTTCTATACAGAGCAGGTAGAGACTTAATTTTTCTTACCCACAGCATCTTTACACCTAGTCTTCTTAGTAAAACAATATTGTTGGAAACACAGCTCATGATTGTGGTAGAGTTCATTTCAAGCCTGTATTTCAGACAAATGTTTTCATCTCTATACAGTTCCGTTTAAATATGGGAAGATCGTCTGTTCCTTATTTCTCACAGATGCCCACAGACATAAATAAAAGACCATGCTTCCCTCCTTGGTCCACAGACTCATCTTCTAGGAGGATATGTGTATATGCCTTTATTTTCATAGAAATACATAAACATCTGTAGTAGAAAATCTCTTGAGGAATCTTATTTCACTTTTTGGTTGCCTCCATGCATTCTTACTGTTACATAAATTTTTTCTTAGATGATACAAAAGCGTGTGCATTGTAAAAAAAAAATGTGTATTTTGGAAATATTTAATTGTTTACTGTGATTAGTAATATAGAAAAATTTCTTTGTCTTATGTTCTTGAACACCCGAAATATTCTATTGTGTGAGCTCCATCAATGGCTAGGTAGTACATAAAGAGAAAAATTTTAAAAATATTATAGCAGTTATAATAATTTGTAAAATCCACTCAGTAGTTTTATGGCCATTCACTTTACCCCTTAGTACCTCAGCAGAAGAAGGTCAAATTCTTATCATTTACAGCTAGTGATACGGGCACAAAGCATTTAACTAGCTTCCCAAAAGAAATGAAGAACCAGAGCTGGTCTCTGATTCAAGACAGACGTCTGGCTATTAAAGTCTCAATGGCCATAGACTAGTTTGCATAACAAAATTATATCCTATTGTCGCCAAACTAGACCAGGGTTGAGAGCAGCTGAATGTCTCTGGCACCCCTACTCAGATCATGTTCATCAGAGCAAGCTTCTAACTTGACTGACTCCTTCAACTCATCCCAGAAACTTGCTGGTACCTCGAATTGCTCAGACAGAGAACTGACTGAGTCTACTTCAACAAACGCATTTGTGCCCTTTTATATTGGAGCACTTTAAAGCATACTTAATTAGATAATAGAATCTCATAGCCAAGGTGCTCCTGACAGCTGTACATTAAAAAAAAAAAAAACACAGAAAAAAGTTAAAGACCATTATTATTCTAATTGTCAACCACTAGCAGCTTGCTTTGGCTTTGCTAATAGCCTGAAAAAGAACAGAATTCAACCGGGTACAGAAGGGAGCAGGTGTACTCAGCAGGGCTCAGGCCCAGGTACTGCAGAATTACACAAAGGAAGCAGGCTAAGTTCAATCTTGCCTGCAGAGCCATTGTATTGCCTGAGTGTCTTCATTCAAGGGTAAAGTGATCCTGGGCACAGGAGTCTGTCACACTTCCCAAGAGCACGGACATGGGAAGTGGAACACAGGTGTTCTCTCTCTCTCTCTCTCTCTCTCTCTCTCTCACACACACACACACACACACACACACACACACACACACACCTTGGCAAACAGTTCTTGCTCTGGCCAGAGGCCAGGCTCATTCAAGCTTTCCCTCACAAGTGTGCACAACATTCCTGTTGCCCAGTTGTACAATGGGAGTGGTTAGCCTAGAACGAGGGTTTGAGATGCAGGTTTCAAAATCAAGAGAGAAACTTCCATTGTGGCCATTTCCTATTGAAATATTTTGATGCTATACTTACATAGACAGACATCTAAAAGACCAGAAACATAACTGACAAGTAGGTAGAGGGACAGCTGTGTCTGTAACATTGTCCTAAGAGGAAGGAAGAAAACACAGTTCTGTGGTGCATCATCTGTCATCTGGGTTAAGCACTGAGAACCAGACATACGCAAGGAGGGAACTAAACTGTACCGATTTCAATGGGCATAGAGAATTTTTTCTTTTCTCTCTTTGCATTTTCCTCTACACTTCTCGTTTTTATGAAAAACAAATGCAATCCAATTATAACATTTCAGTCTGAAAGCCATCTTTATAGAACTAAAAATAAAATACTTTTATCAAATTGTACACATATTTACTTTTATATTTATGCATGAACGCACACATCAAAACCCAATGTTGGAAAAGTATTCAGACTGATGATTCTTTAATCAAAGTGCTTTGAGAGCAAATCTTCATCTCCTACTAGTTATACAGTCACAACTGTCTGACGACTACACATTATGTAACACGAGGATAAAAAAAAAAAACATGTGTTCATCATTGGGTCACGAGAAGATTAGGTGAATGGGTTAATATATCCACTAAAAAAAAATCTTCTACTACAGTGAATATTTATATTTGCCAAATGACTTGATAATTATTTTTCATGTCATCACTGTTACTAAAATAGCCAATATACCATGAAGCAAGCATATTGCTTAAATCTAGACAAGCTAATCGTGACATTACTTGTTTGTTATATGAATATAGTAAAGAATGGGATTTTATAATTTATGATAGCATGGACTGAACTATCCTGCCAGGAATAAAAATAACACATGGTCCCATTCACTTACAGAATTTTTTAAAAAGTGACCTCATAAAAGGACAGGGTAGGATATTGGTTATCAGACTATGGGGAGAGAAAAGTGGTTGACTGACAAAGTCACAAGCAGATGGGAAGAGAGTGTTCTGTTACACAATGAGGTGATTATAATTAATGGTGATGTGTTTCTCATTTCAAAATAAGCAGACAAGAGATTTGTAAGAGTTCTTCTCACAATACAAGGTAACTGTACGAGGTGATGTGTATGTTAGTTACTCTTATTTGATAACTACATGATTTGCATGTGAATCAAACCATTACATTCAAACCATTACATTGCATTTCATAAATATGTCTCATAATTACATGTATACAAGGAATAGCCAACTAGTACAGACATGCTAACTTCTCAGGAGCCAGTTTGGGGAAAATACACATTTGTTTGTTGGCTTCCTTGCCTTTTGAGTCAAATTATCAGGTCCAAAAAGTGCAATCCCCTATATGGAGTGCTATTCAAGGGCAGTGGACCTGAAATTTAGCTTCCAGAATTAGCGGAATGGGGAAGAGGAGGAAGGCATAGAGGGTGTTATACAGAATGAATAGAAAATAAGAGGAAACTATGATGCTCTGTTTTAAGAAAGTATAGCATCGGTGGGGATGTTAGAGACATGTTAAATGCTTACAGCACTGTCAAGAGGAAGAGGGACATGTTGTTCCATGCTGCTCTGAGAAGAAAATCCTACCCTGTTAGCTGACATCAGTGTTTTCAAAACATGCTCTGGACATCCATGATGTCCCACAAAGCCTCTATGGAATCTCTAAGTTAGAAATAAAGATTATTGAGTAGTAAATGTGGTATTATTTTTTGTGACGATACCAGAAAACAATTTTGTCTCCCTCATCCTCTCTCTTATAAACACTTTCCAGAAATGGTAACCCATCTCAAGTTGCTGCAAGCTGTATACAAAGACAAGCGACAGACTCTAGCACTCCTCTAAGCAGATGTTAAAAAGAACTTATAAGAAGGCCAGGCATGGCGGTTCATGTCTTTAATCACAGCATGCAGGAGGCAAAGACTGATCTTTGAGTCTGAAGCCAGCCTGCTCTACCTTGTGAGCTCCAGGGCAGACAGGGCTACATAAGTAAACCCCAAAGCAAACAGAAGAGACTTGTAAGAACCTCAAAATTATTTCTCCTGAATTTTTTTTGTTCTTGATTTTATTAGCACATATTGATTTTATTATTGTGATTATTAAGGTAATTTTAATTGTCTTTATTATGAAAGTACGCACAATGCACATGGAAACTGGATTACTCATAGCTGTGTTTGAGGATGAAACTATTTTGAAGACTGTTCAAGAAATCCTGCCTAAAGAAGCAGAGAATCCTCAAGTTTTGCAATAGTGTAAGATCTTGAAATTCAAATTTCAGTTCATTTAAGAAGTTCATTTATAACAGGACCTCCTAAAACGGTCTCCAGAAAAGACGGAAACTGTGAGGATGGATGGAAGAAGGTTTACAGACCGTGACACTTAGAAGCTTTAGGCTGACATTCAACTCTATCTTGAAAAGGAAAAAAAAAAAAAACCCGGGGGGGAAGGGTGGAGTGGAGTTTACCAAATGTATTGTTCTCAAAGCCTGGTGTGAAAGTTAGCAACTAGGCATGTGGTTAGAGGTGGAAGTTTGAGGGTAGAGAGGCAGGTGCAGAACCCTGGTACAGCTACTAGCAGTAGATTCAAGACGGACATTTTTGATGCTCCAGGGTAAAAGTCCTCTAGATTTTACAGTGGGCTCACCACTTAGAAAGGAGCATGGAAAGGAAATTACCCTTATGAGTTTCTCTGAGCATCCAGAAACTGTATGTTGAGATTCCTCCTAACGCTGCCAAAGACCCACTAGGATGAAATGTCCTAGGGTGGGGTGGTACACAAGGGGGGACTCCCATTTCTCTGAGAAGAAGGGGAGTAGATAATGGAGGAAGGATTTGTAAGGGCAGAACTGGGAGGAGAGGAGGGAACAGGGGTTTGCAATTACGATGTAAAGTGAGTAAAAATAACTTAGGAAAAAAAAAAGAGATCCCTCCTAAAAGGAAAAAACACAAGCCCAAGCTGCCTAAGGCCATGTGACCCTTGGTCATTATCATGAGCCTGTCTTACCTGGTCCACAGATGCATAATTTTTTACACGACTCCAAACAAAAATTTGACCATAACATGTAATATGTGCACAGAAGAGGAAATGTAAATGGTAATTACGATGCACAATTTAAAAACACCTCTGCAGCTGGAGAAACTGTTCAAACCAGCACGTGTGTTTAGCAAGCGCGAGCTCAGGCAACATCACCTCAAAAAGGAAACATACAAAACACAATGGCATTCAACAAAAATCCAGATTAAACAACATGCAAAATAATGAATTAAACAAATAGTGATTGCTTTTCACCTATGAAAGCAACGTGTTTGTGATGACCCAGTTGAATGTGACTGGCAATTCCAGTTTGTGCAGCAAGGACTGAGGGTAACAGTCTTTTAAAAGCCATCTGCCGCCATGTATAAGAATGGTCTTTTTCTAGTCTTCCACACAAATTTTCCAGGTCTAGAACTCTGTCTTAGAAATTGGACAAGACACGGGGACACACACACACGGAAGAGCAAACACAGGTACACACACACACACACACACACACACACACTTACTACTTCATAGAGTTTAAGTACTATCGAGAACTGTTTCTGTCTAATTGTGAAAGAAATGCTACCATCCACATTAAAGTAGTATACAAGACATCCCAGTGCTGTGAGAAAGCTAAGGGCATCTGTGTCCATTCAGGAAGAGGACTGAACTGTAAGATATAGCTGCTGATATAGTTACAGTGACTGTAACTGGCCAGACACAGCTTGTGAAACTGTGACTGGGAAAATCCTTAAGGGCCAGATCTCCTCAAGAATGGATGTCTACAGATTTCTGTTATTTCCATCTCAGTGGTAATTAAGAAAAAATACAAGCAAAAAGATTTCTCATAATATTTCATAACTTCTGCTTCTGGACTCAGAATCCAGAAGCAGCAAAGGAGTATAAAATGAAAACATTGTTTATTGAAATTATAAATGATTTTGCACACACACACACACACACACACACACACA
>JANHMN010000009.1:37673625-37738498 GCA_030674055.1 Rhabdomys pumilio
GTATTGTATTGTATTGTATTGTATTGTATTGTATTGTATTGTATTGTGTGCTTACTGGAACTCAACAATAAAATTTAAAAACTTACAGTGCTTTTTATCAACCTTAGAAAGTGTTTCTTGTTAAAAAAAAAAAACTAAAATATTTTAAAAGCACATTTATTGCTTGTTTAGCAAAATTATGCTTAGAAAAATAAAGGCCACCAAGCAAAATCCCCAGAGGTGCAAGCTGCAACTGGCACAATTTGAGCCAAATAAAATTGATCAAGGAATGTAAAGATACAGGCAATTGTAAAGTTTAAATGAAAGTTATGCTGTTGAATACTGATTCAGGAAAAAAAAAAACAACTGGAAATATTTATTGTTGTAGAGATAGACAGGCTATAAAAAAAAATGCCCTAGGAATTAAATTGACCTAGTGAGAATTTCCTCTACAGTTTAAAGAAAACTCTAATAATGTGTTGGCATTATATAAAGGAATATTCATTTTATATTAAAAAATCAAGTTAAAACATCTGTATTACCAAGATTATATGATCTGAATATTCCCTGCTACTTTCGAAGCAACTAAATGGGAAATGGGTCAAAGAGACACACACTATGATTTCACTGGACCACATGGATATAACTGACAAGTTCAAAAATTACTGCATAGTTTTCAAGTTATTTTAATGAATAGTATCTTTATAACGCTTATATGACACTTTACACACAAGAAAAGTGTCCAAAAATAAAAATCTATATAGTTAGATTTTCAAAATATTTTCTTCTCCAAGTGTAATGGCATCTCCCAATATGGAATGGCTTCTGTTTCATAACTTCTTAAGCTCAGTATTTCTCTGATCAGAAGTTACTGTGGGTTTTTCTCTGTGTGCGGACACTTAAGATACAATGAACCTATTCTATCACCATAACTCTGATGGAATTTCTTGGCACAATTGTTATTCAAATACGATTGACTAAACTGCTTGAATAGGAAGAAAAAAATGTGTTAGTTAATTGTAGAGAATTGTCTTTACCTCCCATACAGGTCCCCTGACCAACTAATACATGTGAGGTAAGGAATGAGTTACTCTCAACTCTTGCCTTCTGTCCAGTAGGGAAAGATCACTGATTTAAGAACTGATGTGAGGGGATTTTTTTTTTTTTTTTTGCAGTTGCTACATTTTTATATGGGAAATAGTTATTTTTTTTGTATGTGAATGATAATCATTTTACTTGAATATTATTGCCTTTTAATAATTTTTATCATGACTATCCTACACATAAGAACAATTTAGTTAGTGAATTATCTTTTTACTTTAGATTTTTGCTTTTCTTTTTAGGAAGAATAGGAGATAAATGTTTTACACATATTATAAAGCTAAGCGCCAGAAAACGCAATCCCATCTGTTTGAGCTTGTTCTGAAATAAAAACTTAAATAAAAAATATTGAAAATCTTGTTTATTATCTTTCACAAAGAAATCAGTTGATGGAACTCTGATTAGAAACTGAAGATTCTTTTTTTTTTAATCACACATCAGCTTTATAGACATTTGTTGTAGTCCTTGATAAGAGGGGAGGAGACATATTATCTCAATTTATTCTTTGTCTTTTTTGTGTGGTGCCCAAACATGTAATTTTCTGCTCCTAATTGTCATCTCTAAGGGTTTATTGACAGATATGAAGTAGCTCATCAACATATAAGTAGGAATAATAATAATTAGATGTTTTAAAATCTAAATATTAGCTAAGGCTATGTACACAAAACTCAGTAACCAGTATAATTTTTATTTTTTTTTAATTTGGATGTTTTATATTTATAGATATCATATGATGTTGCTAAGTGAATACTCTGAAATGCTTAATTTTTTTTTATTTTGTCTCATCTCTAAAAACTTCCATCTATGTGTGAGCAGAAGCCATGCCTGATCCTTCACTGACAGGTGACCTCTCTGGGGTTGGGAAACTAGTATGGTAAAAGCTAAATAACTTACACTTAGGCAGAAATGGAGTCCGTCTCAGTTTCTTTCTGTATAAATAATTTAATAGTATGATGGCTAGAAAGAATACTGTGTGCGGTGATGGAAAATCTTCCACCCACCTTTGAAGGGAGCCTAAGACCAAGCAACCAAGCATCCATACCAGTGCTTGCCAAGTCTGCCCTGGTCCACTTGTTAGAGCTGACACATGAGCTTCCCTTTGTCTTCCTGACTCCCTGCCCCAGCATCTGTATCTGAGCTCCTCCACCAAGACATTAGCAAGAGCCCTTCAAGGAAGAATTAAGAAAAATATTCTCAAGCCATGAATTTTTAAGAAATTAGAAATATCAATCTCCCTCCCCCAATGAGATAGGTATAAAAGAGGTAAATAACAACAACAAAAAAATCAAACTGTAAACGTATTAATTAAAAATAAATGTACATAAATCATGACAAGATATCTGTCTCCACTCTCCCAATCTGCCTCTTGATAGTTTTTGTTTGCTCATTTTTCATTTTCTGGCCTCAGCGGTTTCCCCCTTTCTGTCCTCTTCCTCCTCTCCTTTCTCTCATCTCCTCTCCTGTTCCTCCTCTATTACCATTACCATTATCTACAGTTTTATGAAGGAGTTCCACTAGATACCCATAAGAGCACCAGAACTCAGGTTTAAACTCAGATACAGAATTTCAGAAAGATATAATAAATTTTCTGGAGTACAGGAAGTAAAAACACACATTCATTTATCATCATCATCATCATCATCATCATCATCATCATCATCATCATCATCACCACCACCACCACCACCACCACCACCACCACCACCATCATCATCACCACCACCACAATAATTGAAATAATCCTTGACAGATTCGGAATGGTGGTAGAAAATGTCAGAGGGAGACAGGATTTTGATGGAGAACCTTAGAGACCTGGAGGACATAGGAGAACTGGATGTTGAAACCACATTTCACTCGTTCTCTTTGAATTAGTCATGGAGAAAAGAAAAAAAGAGAGAAGAAGAGAGAAGGGCAGGGGAAGGGAGTGGGGAATAGGAGGGAGGGGAAGGGAAGGGAAGGTGGTTCACGAAGGGGAGTGTGGGAAGAGAAGGGGAGGACAGGGAAGTCAGACCAGCACTGCTCTTTGCCACTGTGTACAGTGAATATGTGCTGGCCTTTAAAAATGAAGATTATAGCTGATGAGGAAATCTCGGGAGTGCACACCCCCCCCCCCCCCCCGCCATTTTAATCCTTCCAGTTATATAAAGAAAGAATGAGATTCAAACTGTCACATCGCTGCAGACAGAAGATAATGAGGCGTAGAATTGAGGTGATCTCTACAGAGCTATGGGAACGGGTTTTTTGGTTTTGGTTTTGTTTGTTTAGCTGTCTGTGGAGCGTGTGCACATAGGAAAGGGGCTTTCCAGTTTCTGAAGGAGTGATGTGGAGGTGGGGAATAAGCTCAGGAACACAGAGGGGAAATCAATCTAGACCAAGGGAAAATGAACCTGCCGACAGACACGTGTTCACAGACCCGCAGAAGCGAACAGGTGTGTGTGTAGAGATTCAGTAGACACGGACGTAACAGATGACCATAATGTGTAAACCAAGCACGACATATACGCATCATGTCTGCAAATCTACATGTAGTTATGCATGTGCACATGAACAATGCAGAAACGAGTGCCTGCTGCACTCACTGCTTGTCACTGTTGGTAAGACACCAAATTGAATGGAGAAGGCAGCTGCCTGCACTTCAACTGCATTCAGAGTGTCGGGCAAGATGGAGGGACCCCTCATTTCAAACCCGTCTTTGCTTTCCTCTAACAAAGTACTTTTCAAATTCTAGTAATGACAAGGGTCACAGAAAACATGGTAGCTGTTTAAAAAAAAAATTAAAGTACTAAGTCCTCATCCTCACAGCCTATCTCCCCTGTTATTTTTAGAACATAATAGAAGTGCTTGTCAAATTGGACAAATAATTTATATCAACATTTTACGATGTGCAAGGCCAAGTACATATTTATTACTTGAGATTATTTTAATGGTGATGAAAAAATTAAGAACTGTGCTCAGGAAATGAGTCCTCACTGTTATGACTCAGAACCTAGCTCACTGTACGCTGTTCGGGGCCCAACAAAAGACGTTTTCAGCCATTAGGTGATAGGGATGGTAGATCACCTAATGTTAAACTTTACTAGAGGTAGGAAATCTGAGCTCTACCTGTGCTCTCTATTCTATCACGGTGCCCTAGAATTACTAGTTGTAACTTTCAAAAAAAAAGCATTCATAGTCCAGCTGTCCCCGGCAAAGAGGCATAGAACAGCAAGTTCAGAGACATCTTATAAATTGGGCATACAGCAACACGGTTGCCCAGGAAGACCTTAAATTTGATTTTGGTCTCATGTCATCAGCTAAATAAAATGCTGGAGTGGCGTGTACTTTCCATGGACGCTTCATCAATGTTCTACTGTATTCTTTATTTTCCAAAGGCATACAGTAAAAAATAGCTCCCCGAAAGTCTATTTCCTGTAGATACTGCATTAATTTATCACATGAAAATAACATGTAGGACCTGAGTTATTTGTTGCTTAATGAAGTACATAATTTAAAGCCTTACTAAGTTCTCAACACTAAATAAAAATGTGTCTTGAAATGCTAAACACCATTTTCAAATACAAATGATTATGTGTGTGTGTTTCCAACAGTAAGTACACACATTAAGGAAAACTATCAGCATCCTGCAGAAAAATATTTATCCTCAGTATGACGGGAACAATTGTACTTGGTTTTTATGAAATCATTCTATCTGTCAGCAATTTATCACCTATCCATTATCTATATATTGATTAATAATCTATCTATATTTTAGAATAAAGTATTTAGGAAAGTTGACCTAAAGATTTCTAGACCCCTTTAATGTACATTTTTATGATGAATTCAAAGATGCTTCTTGTGCAAAAAAAAAATATCAATAGCCTGATTTATAATTCAGGGGTGACTTGCTCTATGACCTGAGGGTACTTCAATGTTCTTTCACACTCATTTTTAAAAAAATCAGGAACTTGCCCTGAAGATGGGAGGACTTAGAGGGGACATGTGCCAATGTGTGATAAAATGCATATGCACAACCTTCAATTCTTCTCCATAATTCTCTTTACATTACAACAAAAATCATAGCGGGCTGAAGACATGGGAAGTAGGTTATGACAGGATTGTGTGCACTATGACAAGTGCATCATGACAAGATTCTGTGGCTATGTGTATTGTCTAAAATCATCGGTATGCCGGCAACCCCATCCAAGCAAATTCACAACTTACCGAAGTAGACCTTTTTAAATCCACCTTTCCAATTTAAAAGCAAAACAAACCTATTGTGATAACATCAGTAACCAAGTATCTGAGGCTGCACTTCTTTTCCAGGCCCACAGATGACACAAAACATACATTAGCCATTTTCGTACCCAGTGTTTCTTGGGAAATGAAAGAAGTAAACATCAGAAAAAAATAAAATTGAGTTCTGATAAGGTTAATTATTTTCCCTATTTAACAGTATCTTAGATTAAACACTACAAGGAGAAATGCCATCTATCTATTACTTGATAATCAACGAGACCCCCGTCTCAAACTGAAACTACTCAAAAAATATTTATTGACCAGACTAGAAGTGTGAGAAGGCCTCGAACTTCAGTAAGCAGTACCTGCCTGGTCACCCTATCCTGAAGGACACAGCATTTGTGTGACTTTTACAAATTGTAACCCTTCTACCTTTTCAAGTCTGTGCTGTGTACCCATCACCCAGGAAGGGCGGTGGCTCTAGGAGAATTCCCATGGCAGAACTTGTAAGAACCATTATCACAGAAATAAAATAATTAATTCAAAACATTCTGAGGGAGGACAATGGAGAGTTAACATTTTTTAAAAGCACCTAATGCACTTTTCAGTCTTTCTGTAGCCGAGCATTCAAAACCCTATTTTAATAATCAACATTTGAGGAAACAAGCCCTCATCGGAAGACACTGACTTACACACCACCCAAGCTGTCTCACGATCTTAAATCCTTCATATTTTGATCAAAAGCAGTAAAAACTGACTTAGTTAACAATTCCTCTTAACTGTGGCAGATGCGGGTCCAGATCAATTGCTTTAGTAACATCCCTGAACGGTTTGCAAAAAGAGAGAGAGGCAACTTTCCTATTAATCTGTGATCTTCCCCGGAAAATTTTATGTATTTTTAACAGAAACAGTGTATGCTGCTCTCCGGTAGGCCTTGTTTCTCTGAGCTACAGCAAGCTTGAACATGGAGTAGCAGATCTTCTTACTTTCAGTATCTATCACAGACACCTTTTAAAAAATATCCATTTCAAACTAGCCTTTGCCGCAAAATAAACAAAATACAAGAAAGTAAAAATTAATATAGATGTGCTTACCCGAGACAAAGACTTCTGTGTCCAGAAGGGCAAAGCCAAAGGCCAGAAGCTTGAGCCACAAATGCATGGTCGTATCTGGAGATCAGCTGTGCCCCTAAGAAATAGGGTCTCCCTGGAAGGCAAAATAATGGTTATCTCTCTCGAAGTTTGTCTCTGTAAAGCTAAGTCAAAACTATAAGAAGTGAACGCATACTTTGCACCCTGTCTTATCAGATGGGGTGCAAGTTTCCTTCTCTGTTACCCTAAGAACAAACCACTTGCTAGCTACATGCACTGGTAAATGGTGATGTCAGATTCAGTTTTACTAACTTCTCCAAAAATACTGTAAAGGGTCCTCTTTGCAGGAAGTTAAAAAAAAAAAAAAGTCGTTCAAAGTCAGTGCAATGGCTTCTTACTTCCTTAATTCAAGTAATTACGCTGTTAGCAGTTCGTCTCAATTTTCCTCTAAAGGAAAACAGTCTTAAACTATATAAATATTGCCTCCTTTTTAATATCCTTTTGAGAAAGCTTTATTTAAAAATGTTACATCCATCCCAAGTCATCAATAATTTTCTTACCCAAGATATGACAAACCAGACTCCACATGAGTATAACAACATAGGGGTTGGCAAGAGAACACAGTGACTAAGCTGGTACAAGGCTCTCAAGTTCGTTGAAGATGACCAAGTGACCCAAACCAACTGTCTATCTGCTTATGTCTGCCAACTCCTGTTATTTACCATAAGGAGCTCAGACTCAAATGATATGCCTGTTTCTCAGTTATGTGGCTTTCCTATGCAAAACTACCTTCACTGGCCTTAAAGAGCCTCCTAATTTGTTTTTTCAGGGCTGCTGCTGGTGGTTTCATTTAGTTTTATGCAGGTATCTCCATGAGCAGTGGAGTGAGAATCTCCTTTGTGCCTCAGTGAATTCTGCTCCCAGACAAGAGTGCCTCTGCATTTGGTGTTGCTCTGTGCTATTTACCAATGAAAACCAAGCTGAAAATGAGAATTAGACTTTCCCATGGTGAGCTCCCTAATTAGTTATGTGATACCAGGTAGTTAGCCCTTAGCACACATAGACAAACATAGACACAGATATACACATCTACGCACACACACACACACACACACACACACACACACACACACCACCAAACAATCTCAGTAGGTTGTACCTTCAAGTGTGTGTGTGTGTGTGTGTGCATGCGTGTAGGGGTGTGCATGTAGGAGTGTATGTGTGTTTATGTGTAGGATGGCATATGTGTGTGAGTGTGTAGGAATGTGTGTGTTTGTAGATGTGTGTAGAACAATACTAGTTAAAGAATAAACAGTCATGAATTTGAGATGGAGCTGTGTATATGGACATAGGAGGAGTTCTGGCGAAAAGAGGGAGTCGGGGGAAATAATGCAAATACAGTATACATGTGAAATTGATCAGGGATGTGTGTGGAGGGGTGGAAACGTATTATGATCAAAAGAAACAAGTTAACTTCAACAGTCCTTAACTATCTTTAGTGTTTCATCTTCGGTGGGGGCCTCTAATATTTCCCCCATGAACTTTAGCATGTCAACTGAGTTTGTCACCGTTCAGGTCTTTCAAAGGTAGCAAGCCATTACTGAGGTTTCATGAGGGTACCCTTCCCGCATATCTAAAAGACACTATCTTGCAGCAGACTTCCTGGTCCTCTGGCTTTTACACTCTTTCCACTCCCACTTAGGTGAAGTTTTCTAAGCCTTAAGTAAGTTTCCTATGCCTTGTGTTACAGATGTGTCAATTGGGGTTGGACACCTCAAGGTCAGTCAGTCTCTGTATTCGACTGGTTGTGGCTTCCTAGAATAGTCTACATCTACTGCAAAAGAAGCATCGGATGAGGACTGAATAAATGATGGTGTTTGTAGTGAGTGTGCCAATAAGGACAGTTTTTTTAAAGGTCCATATGAATTCAACAGTACAATTAAACGGATCCAGTACTATTTTGCTATCTACTTGCCTTTAAAAACAAAAGAACACACACATACCTACCTTAGTGTTTGAAATATGTAGATAACATGTGGGAGACAAGTAGGTAGGCAGAGCCCCCATAGTGAGTAAAATCACTAATTAGGAAATACCAGAGGGTTTTGTGTCTTCATAAGTGTGTGTGTGTTTGTGTTGTACATGTGTTCATCCATCTGTGTACATGTGAAGGCAAAAAGTTAATGTTGAGTGTGTTCTATCACTGTACACATAAGTTTTGAGTCGGGGTCACTCATTGAAGCTATGTTCAGCATTTAGACTGTGTGGCCAGTGACCCTTGTCTCTGGGCCCCCAGGATTGGGGTTACACACATGCACAGTCACTTTTACATGGGTTTTGGTGATCCAAACTCAGGTTCTCATGCAAACACTTTTCCCACTGAACCATCTCCACAGCTCCCTACAGATATGTTTTTGATACTTAAAACTTTCTTGCTTTCCTCTTACTTTGATTTCGAGGAGCTGAAGGGCCAGGCTTGCACATTCTCCTTTGTGTGCACGGAAATAACCTTACAGCTTAAACACCAAGTAATAACATTCTAAAAGAATGAATTATTGTATTATTTTGTACTTTTCCCAAACTATAAATAGTATATACAAGCTATGCCATTTCAGCTGACAGTTCTCTCCACAAGACCCATAGACTATCTGACAAAACCTTCAGTACAAGACAGGAGAACCTTCCATTAGAGTTGATCAGGGTAGTCCATGTGACTCTTAAAATAATACAGGATGTTTATTGCTGAGACCTTTGGTTGTATTCCAGAGGCTGAAAGAACCCCGATTGCCAAAGGTAGCACGCACTTTGGACACAGAGCTCAGATCTAATCTGAAAAGCTAGATCCAATATGAAAGCTTCTTTCTTCTTTCCTGTGGGCTAGCTTTCATTGTACCATCTGCCTAGGGAGGGAAACAATAAATAGACCTGACTAGCCAGCTGTGGAACATATGAACCACACTAATGAGCAACATGTCCCTAAAGGTACAATAGTGGCATTCATATCTGATGGTATCAGCAACAGTCTAACTGGACATAAAGCCCATTCAACAGGAAGGAAATTAAATATCATACTAGGACCTTGCCAACCACCTAGGGTAAGAAAGGTCATAGCTCTCAGAGGAGAACCTATTACTTCCACTTTCCTATAGCAATATAAGTCCTAGCTTCTGAATTCTAAAAACGTATTCTTGTACATATAGATAAATGTGTCTCTTACTCCCTCCCCCCCACACACACACATTAGGAAAGCTTCTTTTTGTAAAAAGTAAAAACCATTATATAGTATCAACTAGTCATAGTGCAGAGATCAACTGATTGTGGGGAGCCCAGGTCCAGTGGATAGAATATCTCAGAAGAGGGGCAGAGAAATTGTAAGAGACAGAGGACCAAGACATCCACTGTGGAATTGTCTCCTAAAAAGAACAGGGAGACTATTCTCATGTGTTATATGACATTTTTTTTTCCTGGAGAAACCCAACACACATATCCAATCAATCAAGATAGGTATCTCACAACAGATCAAAGTACAGATACCAACAAAGTCCAAATTTGTGAGTTTTATTAGGGTTACTTACAGGAGAAAAAAAGACTCAAAGAGAGAGTTTCATCACCAAAGCCCACTCCAGAATGGGTGACAGCTCACAAATCTTAAAACCTGGAGCATACTACACAGCCTTCAGGCAGCTCAACAGTGTCATTTCCAGGTTCGTTTGTTGATCTAAACCTCCTCTCCTGGTTCCTGCTTTTACCAGGCAGCTGGTCTGGTTTGAGAGTCTTGTTTTTTATTTATTCATTTTTAATGTGTTCCACTTTCATACAAACCTTTTCTCTGTCCGTCAAGGCCTCCCAGCCTCCCTCACTCCCATTTCTCATCTTCTTAAGATCCACTGCTTCTTCATATCCCTTCAGAAAAAAAAAAACAGGCCTCTCAAGGATGTTGACCAAACTCAGCCTAACAAGATGTACCAAGACTTGGCATAAATCCTCAGATCAAGGCTATAAAGAGGCAACTAGGTAGGAGGAAAATAATCCTAAGAGCAGGCAAAAGAATCAAATACTTCTCATACTCCCTCTCTTAGAAGCCCCACAAAAACCTAAGCTAAACAACCACAGTATGTATGCAGAGAACCTACAGTAGACCCATGCAGGCTCAATAATTGCCACTTCAGTCTCTTTGAGCTCTATGAGCCCTACCAGTTTAGTTGATTCTGTCTGCAATGTTTTCCTGGTGTCCTCAGCTCCTCTGGCTCCTACAGCCCTACCTTGACCCCATTCCTTGGGGATCCCCTAGTTCCATGTTATGTTTGTCTGTTGGTCTTTGTATCCACTCCCATCAGCTACTAGAGAAAGCTTTCTGGGAATCTTTTTTTGAAGCTTGACTCTACTGTGTCAGAGAAGGAATTAGCTTTGATAGCTTATTCTGGAAGGGAAGGGGCCCAGTGAATCTGATTTGTGTAACATATTTATTCCATTTGTAACTTTGGGGTATTTATTACAGTTGTACAGGAAATTGATTTAATTATGATTTCCTTCATCCTGGGGAGACACAACAGACATCTATTCAACTCATATATGGATTCCCCAGTAGATCATAGTATGGATACCACCAAAGTTCAACTTTGTGAATTAATGTATTTGAAAGAGTTACTTGCAGGAGCAGAAATAAAATCAATGACAGTTATATCACCAAAGCCCAAATCAGCATGGGTGACAGCTCACAAAAGCTGGGAACCAGGAACATACTGCACAGCCCAGCAGAGAGCTCAACAGGTTAGAGAGTGCTCTTACTAAATGATTCCCATCTAAACATTTTTCCAGGAAGTACTCCTGTCTCAGAGTCTTCTTTGCTGATTGGCTTGTGCACTCTTGGAGGGCAGATCTTAGTCAATCTGGTAAGTTTCAGAAACTTCCTAAAACTATTCTGAGTTGTTTACCTTACTGCTTAGGGAGCATCCCTGATGGATGAAATGTGTCAATTTCAGAGCAAACTGTTACAATACACTCCACCACTCCCTCTCTCTTTTAAGTTCTTTCTGCTCCCTCTTCAGCAATGACCCCTGAGGTTTGGAGAGGGTGACTATAGATGTCCACCTGTGGTTGTTTGAATAAAAATGGTTTGGTTCCCATTGGTTTAAGTATTTGAGTGCTTAGTCATCAGGGAGTGGCACTATGTGAAAAGAATTAGGAGGAGTAGCCTTGTTAGAGGAAGTGAGTAACTGGGGGTGGGCCTTGAGGTTTCAAAAGCCATGCTAAGCCTAGCATCTCTCTCTGGGACTACAGATCAAGATGAAGCTCTCAACTACTTCTCCACATCTGAATGTCTCCATGTTCCCTGTGATGATAATAATGGACTAAACTTCCAAAACTGTAAACAAACCCCCAGTTGAACACTTTCTTTTATAAGAGTTACCTTAGTCATGCTGTCTCTTCTCAGCAATAGAACAATGACTAAGAAACAATCCATGGCCAAGAAATATGTCACCGTGTCACAGAGCAGTCAACTGTTGAGAAGCTTCACCAGGCCAGTTAACACCAGAGATAACCAGATGGCAAGAGGCAAGCACAAGAAGATAAACAACAGAAGCCAATGTAATTTGGCACGATTAGAACCTAGTCTTCCCATCACAGCAAGCCCTAGATACCCTAACATACCAGAAAAGGAAGATTCTGACCTAAAATCCTATTCTCATGAAGATGATAGAGGCCTTTTAGGGGGAATATAAATAATTCACTTAAAGAAATACAGGAAAATACAATCAAACAGGTGAGCAAATTGAAAAAAAAATTAGGTCCAAGACCTAAAAATAGAAACGGAAACAAACAAACAAAAAAATCACAAATGGAGGCAACTCTAGAGAAGGAAAACCTACAAAAGAGATCAAGAGCTACAGAAGCAATCATCATCAACAGAATACAAGAGATAGAAAAGAGACTCTCAGGCATAGAAGATACCATAAAAGATATTGATACAACAGTCAAAGAAAATACAGAGTCTAAAAAGCTCCTCACCCAAAACATCCACTAAATTTTGGACACAATGAATAGAACCAACCCAAAAACAATAGGAATAGAAGAGAGTAAATATTCCCATTTCAAGGACCAGAAAACATCTTCAACAAAATTATAGAAGAAAACTTTCAAACCTGAAGAAAGAGATGGCCATAAATATACAAGAAGAGTACAGAACACCAAATATATTGGACACGAAAAGAAAATCCTCTCATCATATAATAATCAAATCACTAAATGCACAGAACAAAGAAAAATATTAAAAGCAGTAAGGGATAAAGGCCAAGTAACATATAAAGACAGACCTATCAGAATTATAACAGATTTCTCAACAGACACTCTAAAAGCCAGAAGATCCTGGACAGATGTCATCCAGACCCTAAGACAACACAAATGCTAGCCCAGAATACTATACCCAGCAAAACTCTCAATCTTCATAGATGGAGAAATCAAGATATTCCATGACAAAACCAAATTTAAACAATATCTTTCCACTAATCCACCCCTGCAGAGGATACTAGAACAAAATGTCCAACATAAGGAGGGAAACTACACCCAAGAAAACACAAAAAAATTAAGCATTTCACAACAAACCCCCCAAAAAAGAAAAACATACACATATAATACCATATTGAACAACAAACACAGCAGGAACTAACACAACACTGGTCTCAATATCAATAGACTCAATTCTCCAATAATAAGACATAGAGTAACATACTAGATATGCAAACATTTTTCTGCATACAAGAAACGTACTTCAGTGACAAAGGCAGACACAACTTCAGAGTAAAAGGCTAGAAAAAAGTTTTCTAAACAAATGGTCCAAAGAAACAAGCTGAAGTAGCCATTCTAATATCCAATAAAATAAACTTTCAACCACAAAAATATCAAAAGAGCTAGGGAAGGACACTTTATACTCATCAAGGGAAAAATCCACCAAGATAAAGTCTCAATTCTGAACATCCATGCCCCAAGTTCAAGGGCACTCCTATTCCTAAAAGAAACTTTACTAAAACTCAAAAACACATTGAAGCTCACACAATAAAAGTAAGAGTCTTCAACATCCCACTCTCACCAACGAACAAGTAAATGAAACAGAAACTAAACAGAGACACACTGAAACTAAGAGAAGTTATGAAGCAAATTAGAATATATATATATTTGTATGTGTGTAGATAGATAGATAGATAGATAGATAGATAGATAGATAGATAGATAGACAGATAGATAGATAATATTTCATCCTAAAACAGATGATATACCTTCTCAGCACCTCATGGTACCTTCTCCAAAACTGACCATATAATCATACACAAAACAAGCCTCAACAGATTGATACAAGAAGACTGAAATAATCCCATGGATAATATCAGATCACCAAAGACTGAGGCTATATCTCATTAACAAAAACAACAGAAAGCCCATATACTCATGGAAACTGAACAACTCTCAATGATAAATTGGTCAGGGAAGAAATTAAAAAAAAAATTAAGATTTCTAGAATTCAATAAAAATAAAGGCACATTGAAACTCACACAATAAAAGTAGGAGTCTTCAACATCCCACTCTCACCAATGAACAGCTAAATGAAACATAAACTGAACAGAAACACAGTGAAATAACCATACCCAACCTTATGGGACACAATGAAAGCAGTGCTAAAAGGAAAATTCATAGCACTAAGTACCTTCATAAAGAAATTAGAGAGATCCTACACTAGAAACTTAATAACACACCTGAAAGCTATTAGAACAAAAAAGAAGCAAACATACCCAATAGGAGTAAATTGCAGGGAATAATCAAACTCAGGGCTGAAATAAACCAATTAGGAAAAAAAGAGAAGAATACAGAAAGAGAGAGAGAGAAGGAGAGAGAGAGAGAGAGAGAGAGAGAGAGAGAGAGAGAGAGAGAGAGAGAGAGAGAAGATATCAACGAAACCAAGAGCTGGTTCTTTGAGAAAATCAACAAGATAGATAAACCTTTAGTTAAACTATCTAAGGGCACAGAGATCCAAAATAACAAAATCAGGAATTAAAAGGAACACAAAACAAAAGAAACTGAGGAAGTTCCAAAGATCATCAGATCTTACTACAAAAGCCTATACTCAACAAAACTGGAAAATCTAGATGAAATATATGATTTTCTAAACAGTTAAATTAAGATCAAGTAAAATATCTAAACAGTTCCATAATTCCTTAAAAAAAAAAAAAACTATAGGCAGTTATTACAAACCTCCCAATCAAAAAAAGCCCAGATCAAGATGGTTTTAGTGCAGAATTCTATCAGAATTTCAATTAAGAGCTTATACCAATACTCCCTCAAACAATACCATAAAATAGAAACTGAAAGTAATGCTACCAAACTCATTCTACGAGGCAATAGTCACCCTGATACCTAAACCACATAAAAACTCAACAAGGAAAGAGAAATTCAGCCCAATTTCTCCTATGAACATTGATACAAAAATAGTCAATAAAATACTTATAAACTGAATTCAGAAACACATCAAAACTATCAACCATCAAGATCAAATAGACTTGATCCCGGGGACGCAGGGGATAGTTTAATATTCAAAAATTCATCACTGTAATCCACCATACTAACAAATTGAAAAAAATTACATGAATATTTTATTGAATGCTGAAAAGGCATTTGATAAATCCAACACCTCTTCATGTTAAAGGTATTAGAGAAATTATGGATACAGGGCACATACCTAAACACAATTAAAGCAATATACCGAAAGCCAATAGCCAACATCAAACTAAATGGAGAGAAACTTAAAGCATTCCCCCTAAAAACAGGGTCAACTCTCTCCCTCTCTATTCATATAGTACTTGAAGTTCTAGCTAGAGCAGTTAGACAACAAATGGAGATCAAGGGGATACAAGTTGGAAAGGAAGAGTTCAAGGTATCATCATTTGTGGATGATATGATACTATACATAAGCAACCCAAAAAATTCTACCCGAGAATTTCTACATCTGACAGACAAGATCATCGAAGTGTCTGAATATAAAATTCACTCAAACAAATCAGTAGCCCTCCTTTATACAAATGGCAAATGGGCTAAGAAAGAAATTAGGGAAACAACACTTTTTACAACAATCACAAATAATATAAAACACCATGGTGTAACTCTAACCGAACAAGTGAAAGATCTGTATGACAAGAATTTCAAGTCCTTGAAGAAAGAAATTCAAGAAGACCTTAGAAGATGGAAAGATCTCCCATGCTCGTGGGTTGGTAGGACTAACAGTAAAAATAGCCATCTTCCAAAGAGCAATCTACAGATTCAATGCAATCTAACACAATTCTTCACAGGCATGGAAAGAGAAACTCTCAACTTCATATGAAAAAAACAAAACAAAACCCATAGGATAATAAAAACAATTCTCAAGAATAAAAGAATTTCTAGGGGAGTCACCTTCCCTAACCTCAAGCTATATTACAGAACAATAGTGGTAAAAAAAAAAAAAAAAAAAACATGGTATCGGTAAAGAGACAGACAGGTTGATCAATGGAATAAAACTGAAGTCCCAGAAACAAACCCACACACCTAGAGACACTTATCTTTGACAAAGAAGCCAAAACCATACAATGGAAAAAACAAAAGCATGTTCAACAAATGGTGCCGGTCTAACTGGCAATCTCCATGTATAAGAATGCAAATTAATCCACATTTTTACAAAGCTCAAGTCCAAGTGGATCAAGGACCTCTGTATAAAACCAGATATACTGAATCTAGTAGAAGAGAAAGTGCAAAATACTCTCAAATGTATTAGCACAAGGGAAAATTTCCTGAACAGATAACCAGTAGCTCAGGCTCTAAGGTTAACAATTGACAAATGTGACCTCATGAAACTGAAAAGGTTCTATAAGGCAATGGACACTGTCCATAGGACAAAATGGCAACCTGCAAATTTGGAAAAGTTTTTCCCTAAGCTTATATCCAATAAAGAGCTAATATACAAAATATTCAGGCTAACTCATTCGGTAGAGCATGGGACTCTTAATTCCAGGGTCGTGGGTTTGAGCCTCACTTTAGGTGCCACTTGTGACTGGTAATTAGAAAAAGTACAGGCCAGCTATCTAATCATTGCGGGCAGCTCTGCTTAGCTCTGGCTGCCATGTTCCACACGAGAAGCGGCCAGAAGCCATGCACCACAGTTAGAATCGGCCAGAGGCAAGGTGTGCCACAATTAGACCCATGAGAGGCTATCATGGGAGATGGCTCTGCCAATCCACCACACTGCACCCACAAAGCTCAGCTAAACCACAGACAGTATCTGCCATCCTCACAGCACCGGGTAGAAATGAGACTCTTAAATCTTAATGATTATCTAAAGAGTTTATATATTTAGAAATGTTCAATCAACAAGATGCCCACACATTAGAGTTGTTACCCAATATCTAACCTTTGATAGAAGTTGCTACCCAGGACAGCTTTCGACTCATCCATGGTTCTTCATGGCTGATAACCTGCTACTTCTCCTTTCCTTCCTGTCTTTCTCCCCTTCCTCTTTTTCTTCCCTCCTCTTCCTCTCTTCTTCTCCAGCTCCACCTTTTCTTCTACTGCCTAATCATCGAGCTCCACTGTGAATTCAATGTAGCAGAATATATATCCTGCTACACTCGAGATGTTGTACTCCAAAAAATTCAAACCCAATTAAAAATGGGGTACAGAGTTAAACAGAGAATTCTCAAAAGAGGAATCTCAAATACCCAAGAAGCACTTAAAGAAATGTTTAACATCCTTAGTCATCAGGGAAATGCAAATCAAAACTACCCTGCTATTCCACCTTACACCAATCAGAATGGCTAAGATAAAAAACTCAGATGATGGTACATATTGGCAAGGATTTGGAGAAAGAAGACCCTCCATTGCTGGTATGATTGAAAACTGGAACAACCACTCTGGAAATCAATCTGGCACTTCCTCAGAAAATTAGAAATAGTTCTACCTGAAGATCTAGCTATACCGTTCCTGAGCATATACCCAAAGATGCCCTACCATAACACAAGGATACCTGCTCCACTATATTTATAGCAGCCTTATCTATTATAGCCAGAAGCTGGAAAAAACCTGGATGTCCTACAACTGAAGAATTGTACATAAAATGTGATTCATTTACACAATGAAATACTATTCAGCTAGTAAAACTGAGGACATTATGAATTTTGCAGACAAATGGAAGGAACTAGAAAAAAACCATCCTGAATGAGGTAACCTAGACCCAAAATGACATACATGAAAGGAGGCTCTATCAGCAGCTGACTGCAACAGATGCAGATACCTACATCCAATCATTGGACCTAGGTCAGGGACCCTTATGGAAGAGTTAGAGAAAGGACTGAAAGAACTGAAGGGAATTGCAACCCCATAGGAAGACTAACAGCATCAACCAAGCTAGAGGCCTGGGAGTTCCCAGAAAATGAGTCACCAACCAAGAGCATGCATGGGGTGATCTGTGCCCCCCTGCACTTATATAGCAAAGTACTACCTTTCCTCAGTAGGAAAGGAGGCATTTAATCCTGTAGAAACTTGATGTCCCAGGAAAGGAGTGTTAGTGGTGGTGAGGTGGGGTTGGTAGGTGGGTAAATGGAGGAGTACCCTCTCAGAAGCAAGGGAGAAGAAGGTGAAGAACTCAGGGAGAGAGAAGAGGAATGGGACAATATTTTGAATGGAAATAAAGAAAATAATTTAATAATAATAATAATAATAATAATAATAATAATAATAATAAAGAAGCAAGCAAGTTACCATGGGATAAATGATACCAGCAGTTGTGGCACTTTAAGCAGCTCTAGTCTTGTATTGATGCTTTTGGAGTATTTACAAACCCAAACCCTACCTGAACCCATCCTTCCATTCCTCCAAAACCTTTACCCAGAATCTTTTAGTACTTCTGTAATGCTGCCCCTTGTACATTGTGCCCCATGTATGTTTCTCTTCAGCTCTCAAAGAAAGAATCAAGTCTTGGGGACCGCTTACTGGGCTTTCTCAAATACCATGCTTCAGAATTTGACTCGAACACTCAGATGATTTTAGTTTGTAAACCCAAAGCCATCCTAAGGCCTGATGATATGAAATGGAGGAATAAATGCATCTGTGTTGAAGAACCTTTTGATGGAACTAATGCTGCCAGAGCTGTGCATGAAAAACGAAAGTTTGATATGATCAAGGATCAATTTTTAAAGCCATGACACACATTGAAAAACAAGAGAGATCTAAACAGTGTTTTACTTTTGAGAGCTACTACCGTGAAAAAAATAACTGGTCTCTAACTCTTAAATTCTTCCAAGAAATAAAAATAATAGTTACATCATAATTCACTTTGTTTATCTCCATCATGGTCTATTTTTTAATGTTCTTGTTTTCAGAGTTTTTTAAAAAAACAAAACAAAACATACTCATATATATTATACATTTTATTATGACATTTTCTTCTTTTTGACATTTTGTGATGAACTCTTTGATCTAAAAATGTATTTTTAGATGTTTACAATGATGATTAGAATTATCATGGCATGACTTTTTGGTATAAAGTATATCTTGAAAAATTACCTGAATGAATAGCGTTTTGATATAATGTCAAGTGTTTGTACCACATGCTTATACTGAGGAACTGTGTAGAATTTTGAAAAACATCTAAGTAATACGTACTTAGCGTAAGTGGCTGTAGACAGTAGTCTAGCTCAGCTCTAGTCAAGTAAAGGTTCAAGCTAGTTATTCAGTTACTTGAAGCAAAGGAAACCTTTGATTCAGTGAACGCACTGTGGAGTCTTGACTCCCTGGGATAGACTGTCGGAAGTGTGTCTATATTAGTGTGATTAGCTCTTCACACCTTGCTTTGATAGACTCTGGAGTTTGCTTTAGGTTTTTGTGTTGAAACAATACATTTTTCACTGTTGTAAAGGGAACACTAACAGCAGTTAGTGATTTGTTTATGAACTGCTTGAAAGCAGACTCTGACTTAGATATTTTGGAAAAGAGTAAAGTTTCCTACGCTTTCTGATAGCACCGTGAACTATGCTCTGTTGCTTCACCTCTGCTTTACCAGTTTGATTTTCCTCATGATAGGAAACAGCAGAAAACTGAAACAACAAAGATAGAATCATATCCTATTTGTAGAATCAGGTTTCTGTGGATTATAATCTAAACTGGAATTTTTAGGCCGTAAGGTGTCGTGCCCAACTCGACCAGCAAGCAGACTCAACACGGTTAGATTCTTCTCAAAAGCCTTTATTGTAGGAACTATAAAAATACTACGGGGACCCCATGCAGCTGAAGGGCGCTACTTATATAGAGGAACAGGGGTTGCCAATGCAAGGATTGACTAAGGCTACAATACCTCGTTAGCATATGCCCACTCGGGAGGGGCACACGCCAGAATCATGCTGACGCATGTGCAGAATACCTGTTTACCAGAAAAGTCTGAAGAGGCAGGCAGGCAGGCAGTCAGCACCATCTTCGAATGTCAGCTACCGACAGTAAGCCACTACAGAGTGTTTTAGATAAGACAATAAAGTTATAAATAAAAATTTAACATTTATACAAAAAGCTTTTTTAGTATTTCTTTTCCACATGAAAGTAGTAGTTCAGGAACAAGCTATGCTGTTTATTAAGATTGTTTTAGCTTATGTAAATTCTTGTAGATTCTTGTAGATGCTCCTAGTTGTAAAAACTTTCTAATGTCACTTCCTAAACATCTCTTAGTTTCTCTGTTTCTATCTGTATACATAAGTTCTGACTGTGTTTCTCAAATTTCTTTTTTTTAAATGTGCATTGGTAATTTTGCCCACATATATGTTTGTGGTGTAAGATCCCCTGGAGCTGGAGTTGTAGAGTATTGTGAGCTGCTGTGTAAATAGTAGGAATTAAACCAGGGTCCTCTAGAAAACAGCAAGTGCTTTTAACCACTGAGCAATCTCTGCACCCCGTTTCTCACATCTCTTAGATAATACAAAGTGGCCTCCTAGCAAGCTTGCCTATGCTTGATTTAGCCATCTTTAGTTATTCTCACTTTGCAATGTAATCTCCATGACTTTCTATTAAAATCATCCTCTGTGTCTGATCCTCCAGTACTTACCATCCCACTGGATTCAGCATTGCTGTTTACTCATTCTTTTGAGGTTCCCACTCTCACAATCCCTGTGGTCCTTCAGCCCAGCCTCAAAGACATTGGCTCAACCTAGTGTTTATCCTGGTCTTCTCAAGATAGAGTTCACTGAGGATGGCTGTCTGCCTTAAAACCCCTATTTCTTCCCCATTCTAGCTATCAGTCCTTCTAGTACCAAAGTTCTTTAAAGAGCTTACCAGTGAAACTGGTAAGAAAAGTTTCCCAGTGAAACTTTTGTCTTTTTCACACTACTTGTTATGTCGTTTAGTAATGATCTAAATGATTTTACATTTTTCACAAAAGCATACATTCCATCAGGATAGATCTCCTAGACCATATTCTGAAATGGATTATAGTCATTTACTGTTGTAATGAATAAAGGAATAAAACCATGATGCTTCTGCTAAAGACCTAAAGCTCTTGTCAATTCTTGCAACCGCAATATAGAGAATAAATTGCCTAGGAATGAAATTAGATATAATTTGAACTACAGAGAACAAAGGAATGTGGTGACTCTGAACCCCTATCTCGAGATGCCAAAACCACGTCTGCTACACTTATTTAATTCGGCACCCTTCTTCTTCCTGTTTACAAGGACAATTTTTTCCCATAATGTGTCTGGAAGAGCTGAGCACGTCAAACTTAAATTATCATTGATAGATACAGCTCTTTTTCAGTGGAAGGCCTTTTTATTCTAAGCACTGTCACCATCACCTTATGGAACAGTACACTTATTTTATATAGACTCAAACATGGTAGATGCTGGTTTCTCCTTACAAAACAATCTAATGTAGTATCCTAGGGTTGACAGCATATACCTACATACTCAAGGACTCTGTTGCCACCATCATGAGCTATCTTATTCCCTGGGGCTTCTGTTCTTTGCATTTAATGACAGAAGGAAAAGGTACAGAGATCAGATAACCTTGGGATAAAAAGCCCTAACCCTAAAGGGCACACATCACTTTGCCACATGGTCTGCTGACAGTCACAACAAACAGTGTCAGATGCAAGGATGTGTCTCCACCTTGGTGTAGGTACCATCCAATGACACTGTCATTCAGTCCAGGCAGTAAGTCATCTTAGCGTACCTGTTTCATCATTTCCAATCCATATTTTAGAGAGCACAGGCTAACTCAGAAGCCAGGTCTCCCAATCCCACCTCTAAAATGTCTATCAAATTCACCTGCTTCTTTCTATTTCCACTGTCAACAGGTCCAGCCAGCATTGCTCCTCTGCTGGACTCTCTCTGTGTTCACCCTTGCCCTGGTCTCCATGATTCCCAACAGTAGGCAACTGAAAGTTTTTCAAATGTATGTAACTCTGCTGTTTCCTGGCATTAAGTCTGTTTAGATTTGGATGTAAAAGTGGAATAAAACTGAACTCTTTATCAGATCCCAGAGGGTCCTGAAAGCTCCAGATCCACCCTGATGTTGCCTATGGGGCTACGTGGCATTTAGCTGTAGCTTCCGTGTGTCCAGCTCGAGTTCACCCTGAGCTGATTCCATGTGCTAGATTCAGACACACCTCTGTACTCCCTACTTTCTGCATCCAGGCCTTGTTTCAAGAAGTCTTTCCTTGACCCTCCATACTGAAGTAGATCCTCAACTCCCATTCTCTGCTTTGTCTCAACTCCTGTTGCTTTCTTACCATTTTTCAGAATATGAGGGGTTTTTTTTTAGCCCATTTATTTGCTCACTTTTCATCTGATGTCCCTTAACTATATATTCCCCTAAAGGGTGAAGTGTTGCTCATCTTGTTCTCCTTTAGATATGTGATACAAGAAGCAGTACCTCTCCATGGAAGCTGACTGATAAGTAATTAGTCAAGAATGAGTTCTGAGAGCAAGTATACACAAAGTATATGAATGAGCAAACAAATGAATGGTCTATATTTGTTTTTCCCATGTGAGGCGTATTGAATGTAAATACAGCTTTCAGCTATATTAAAAGGAGACTTTGTTTCCTTAACACGATTTCCTCAAATGAAGAAGTATGTATTACCTTACAGTATTAGAGCTTAGATTACATAAAATGTTATGTCAAGAGTCTAGCAAAGTATTTTTAATGTGGAAGTGGCTCAACACATGTTTTATTCTCAGAGGATGTAGACTGTAATCCAGATCTCTGTGAGTCAAAGTCACTAGGGCATCTTAATTCCTCCTCCTCCTCCTCCTCTTCCTCCTCCCCCTCTTCCTCCTCCCCCTCCTCCTCCTCTTTTCAGTTCCTCTGGTTTTACAACAGGTTATTACAGAGATGCAATGTGTCACTGAGATCTAAACCATTCAGAAGGCAGAAGGTCTCTCTCTTGGCCAGAGGCATTGATTCTACAATTGAAACATATGCTGATCACCATAAAGGAATGGCTTGGTTCGTACTTCTAAGAAAGAAGATTTTTCCAACCCACTCTTTTTTTTTTTTTTTTTTTGACTAAAAATTGCAAAGCTGAGAAAGATTGTATTTGGGAGTTTCTCTGGCTACCACATAAATACTTAGTCTAAAACTAAAACATGTTAAATTCAAGCCAAGAAGTAAAAGAAGTATAGTACTTTGTGTATAAGCACACGAACATGTCATTGTATCTAGTGATGTCCTGAAATAATTTGATCTTAAGAAGTGAGTTGTCTGTTTTCTTGGCTTACAGCAGCACAGATTTTGTGATAGCAGCAACATGTGGAGAAAGACTTTCTCCCTCTGGAGTATTCCTGCATTTACTCTTTGAGGGATGTTTTTGGCATTGGTCATAGGGTTTCAGAGCACAAAAGCTAAGGCAGGAGAAAGCCTACACCGACAGCATCTCACGCTCTAGAAGTGAAAAGAGACTTGTAAGTAAACAAGTGGTGTCACTGGAGGTAATGGTGTTGTGACACGAAGGAGGAAGTGATCAAGGACGCTTGCTAGAGTGGGGTGAGTAGACAGAGAACAGAAAAGGGGATGGGGCAGCAATTATGGTCCAAGTGTAGGGGGTGGGACAGGTTAAGGAAAAGGTCACCTAGAAAGTAGAAGCAAAGACAAAGATCCTAAGGCTGACTTATGCTCATTGACAAGTTAGTGGGAGGGGGAGGAAAAAAAACTTCTCATGCTCTTCCTGAAACTTTCAGTGAGAAAAGGTAGTTGGGGATGAGGGAAAAGAACTCCCAGTTTTCCCTTAATTCTAGATTCTTACATTTCATGTCTTATAATCGCTTCCCATTTTCTCTCTCTGCTACCAACGTGTTTCTATTCTCTATAAAATAAATAATTATATCGCTTGGTGACTTTTCATCAAAAAAAATAGTATTCTCTCCTTTGCCTTCATGTTGTGATGTTTTAGGAAAATCTTGGTTGATGTATTCACCCACACTCCTATTTTCTTTCTCCCTTTCTTTCTCTGCTCCCTCTCCTTCCCTTCCCCAAACCCTTACTCTCTCCTCCCAAGCCAGCTCTCTTTGACTCTGCCTTTTGTCCTTGTTCCCAGAATGTGTGTCTTGCCACAAAATCCCAAGAGTGAATGGGAGTCAGAGCCGAGATGTGTTAAACAGAGAGCTGCTGGAGAGAGAGGAAGGAAAGAATTCTTACTCCTAAAACTCATGCATTCTTAAGGCTAGCTCCCACCACAGCCCTCTGTCCATGTGGTCTCCCATCAATGATGCATGGTAAAGAATGAGAAATCCTGGCCTAGAAGATGTAAAGCAGTTGGTAGAGGCTCATTGTAGCTCTCCGCAAACCTCTCTCTGCCTTCTGATGTGGACGGAAATGATCTCAGCCTGCCATGCTCCCCTAGCTTCTGCCTCTAGCTGGGTGGTGCAGCTGCAAAGCATGTGCTATGAACCTTGTAAGCTCACAATGAGAGGCACTTATCCACAACTGTGGTGGTAGCTGAGAGACATGTGAGACCAGAAGTGTGGTGGCCTTAGCAGTAGGAGTCACGGGGTCTTCTGTGTTACTAGAGAGAGCCTTTCTGACCCCCCAATGCAAAGGACCTTGGAGCCCCAAGTTCAGAGATGTATATGTGCAGCCTCTAAGATGAAGTCCGTGACCTCCTCACTGATGCAGGCTGGGGTGAGAAGAAGCCGTGCTCACAGGAAGTCAGTGGTTCCCCTTTTAACAATACCTGCCCACAATTCAGCCTTTTTACCCTCCTTCATGGCTCTTTGTACTAAACAGAGAAGCTGACCTGCTCTCTGCAGTCCCGTCCCTGCAGGAGAACCTGGAGGAGGTGGGGTTGCTGGAGCGGGAAGGAGCAGACTGGGTTGCATAGCACCCAATGAGGATGAATATCAAGTTCACAGATGTATGGGCTTAGTTCAATGCCTGGGTTAGAGTTCCCCTGGGCGTTGTGTGGTGGAAGTGAGTTGCAGAAGTGTAATTCCTTCCGCATGACAACATCTCAAAGTTCACATGCATATTACAAGCACATTAGGGCCAGCAGCTCTTCCTGAACAGGGAAGGCCTCCTCCAGTACCCTGGCTCACATGTACGCCATACAAGCCTACATCCTGTCCCTGATTCATCACTCCAACTCCATATAGGAGAGATTGGGTGTGCTCAGGGTGAGACTGTCATAGACCCAACTCCGTACAGGATTTGGGAGCACCTGGAATGGGTTGAAAATCGGCGCTGTACCTGAAGATATGTGGAAGAAGAAAGAGCTTTAACCTCATTACAGGAGGTTAATTATTTCTGTGATGTTGGCAAGTGATTTGAAAGGAAAAAAGTATGTGGAACCACCTGGGGACACTACATATTCATCATGGCCACCAGGCTAACACAGTCTATCCTGTTAGTTGTGCCCTTGTGTGCTCCTGATCCATATGCGTGAACTGCCCAGAGCCCATGCACAGAAACCCAGCCCAATGGCTGGAAAGATAGGTCAAAAATTACAAGGAGCATTTACCACGCTTGGAGGAAACCTGGAGATCAGTTTCCAGCAACCGCACAGCAACTCAAAACCACTTATAACACTAAGGCCCTCTTCTGACCTCAGCAGGGAGCAGACGTGCTCCTGATGCATTTACATAAATGTAGACAAAACACTTGTGAAATAAAGATAAATACATCTTAAAATAAAATAAGACCACATTTGCTCGGCTACAAGATAGTACTGCTCAGGTTAGTAGTCTATGATGATAGCTATAAGAAGCTGAATGGAAATCTGCCTTTCATGAAAGAATTCACGTGGACCTGGAGCTCCTGGATGTTGTCTCAAATCCTGGGATAAATGGCTGTAGAGCCTATTTAACATATCAAAGTGAACCTGGCACCCAGGTTCTCCCAGCATCCCTCAGTCCCTACCTGTTTCAGGGCATGGCATACCCTAATATCATTCTAAACTTTTGCAGCCCAGGGACCGGGCTGCCCTCCCAGCTCCCCTTCCCTGTATAATCCAACCATTTTGGCTGTGCCACTTTCTTGGTCAGTATCTGAGCCCAGGCTGCCCTTCTTGGTTAGTGCTTCTCTCGCTTGCCTGCTTTCTGAGTCCTCACATGGCTCAGGGTCCTGTCCACTCTGGACTCTCTCAGGTGTGTCTGCCTCTGGCTATGCTCTCCTATATATTACTTTATTTCTTTTTTATTTCTTGTTTTCATTTACTCCTGGAATCTGGAGAGAAATAGTTATTTTTTTTAGTTTGAAGTTTGCAAATAGTAACATGGTTTCAAGAGTGTAGGAACAAAAACAACAAATTGAAGATTAAATATGAAATCAAATGTGTAGAGAGAATCGTTATGTGCTGTGTGGAAGCATCACCTGTCAATAAAAAGCCGATGGCCAATGAGCTGAGGCAGAAGCAGAAGATAGGACATCTGAGAAAAAAAAGATAGGATTCTGGGAAATAAGTGCAGGAATTCGCCACAAATACTGATGGAGACAGATTCTTGAACCTGGAGAGAGGTAACCAACCACGTGTCGTGACTTAAAATAGAATAAATAGGTAATTAAGTTATGAGCTAGCAGGAATAAGTCAAGGCTTTTGGAATAGGCATTTACTCATGAAATATAAAGTTTCAGAGTTGTTATTTGTGGGAGCAAAGTGGCTGACTGGGTAGAAAAACCTACAGATACACAAAAGTAATTTAAGGACTATATCAATTTGTGTCAAAAGAATTAAGCTGCACAATTGTAGCTAAAAGACAAATATGTCCTCATATATAGACAAATATAATTTGTCTATATATAAAGACAAATATCTTCTGACCCAGAAGATAAGACTCCCAAATCAAGATGAGATCCATTTGTATTTCCTGCCCTTTTATACAGAGACTGAGGTGATTGGATGCAGTATTCTAGGGACTCTGTTTGGCAATGGCTGATCACTGACGTCTGGTCTGGACTGTTCCACTTATAGAGTCATATCAACACTCAACAAAAGTTTAGATTTTTGAACATTCCAAACCTCAAAATTTCAGATGCTTGACTTGGAATCGTAGGAATACAAAAGAATAGAGGTTGAAAACTTTGGAGATAAAGTGATAAGCTTTATCATGGCTACAGCCAAAATACTTGGTAAAACCAACTTAAATGGAAGAAGAGTTTGTCTTGCTTATGGTATCAGAGGACTCAGTTCAACATGACAAAATGGCAGAAAAGTCCATGTGGTAGTGGAGGATGGTGTTGCCTAGTTTCTTACTCTCTCCTTTTTAATTGTCCCAAGCCCACACAACTTAAATCACCCACATTTAGGGTTAAATATAGAAAGTCATTTATGTATTAACTTGAATCTTACCCAGTTTGAACAACTCATAAACTTGATGTTGACCAGAAACACAGTAAACATGAATGGTAATTTCTCCAAGCAAATGCAAGGACACTGCCTGCTGAGCAGCTCCAGTAATGACTGAAGGTTGAAATGAACACATTCGAGCTTGAGTTCAGTTTCCCAATAAAGGCACTTTTATTCCCCACAGCTTGTGAGCTGTCCATCCCTCTCTGTTTCTGTGTCTCCCCCACACCCCTTCTCTCATGTCCAATGTCTTAGATGTAGCTCCAGTTCAACCCTGAGTTTAGGTTGACTCAAGCACAGAAATGCTGGAATGGCGCTACTGCAGTCTGAAAGTGCTGAGGACTGTATCTGAGCATCACTGCTGGCAACCCCTGCATTGTCACCCCTGTGATGTAGGCAGTTTATGATGTAAAAAGATGGTGGTTCTTGCCATAGATTTGTGTATCCTCAAGCGTACCCATCAGAGGCCCCAGTGTATTCATCTATAGATTTCAGCAGCCATGATAGAGATGAATATCTCTTTCTGGATATTAATAAGACATTTTTCATATATTGTAACAATTTTGTTCAGACACTAGCCACCTGGAAATCACTTATGGTCAGACCAAATCATTCATGATCAGACTACAAAAATGCTCATGATTCCTAAATTATTAATAGTAGCTGTTATAACACATGACATTGAAATAAGTGTCAAGTATAAAAAAGTATGTAAAATATTAATTGATTGACACACAAATGCTTAAGTTGCAAGTTCATGTCAATAGCTATTATATGTTAATGTATTGTGGTATTTTTATAACAATTATTCAGCAAAATATACACTATTCATTCACATTAAAGATGATAATTAAATATCGAGAGACAAGTAAAACAATAATATAAAAGCAAGCACTGTGTCAATGCCTGTGAATCTCTGGTTCTCTAAAGTGTCTCCATCCTAGAGATTCATAAATCTTCCACATAATTATTTCCTTGAAGAAAAGTGTAAAAACTCTCCCACTGTAGAGCTGTGAACGTGGATTTCAAAGCAACCAGTATAAGTTATGTCTGTCATTTTGTTCGTGCTCACATTGATGTGGCTGTATTATGGTTTGCATAAATAAGGTCCCCTCAGGCTCATGTGTCTGAACACTTGGTCACCAGCTGCTGGTGTTGATCTAAGAGCTGGTGGAAATTTGGAAACATAGCTGTGTTACTTACTTCTCTCGTTGCTATAACAGAATACCTGATGCAAACAACTTAAATAAAAACAGATTGCTTCTGTCTACATAATTTGGTGATATACTTCAGGAAAGCATGCTGCTTGGAGCACTGGTGATCTATTTCAGTCTCTAGATGTCCCAAGTAGGTTCTTATTTCAGACAACTTTACAGCTTTCCAAAACAGCACCCTTAGCTAGAGACCAACACATATTCATTGTTCACAGGTATTCAAACCAAATATTTATGGTTCATATTTGAGTTCCCTGGCTAGTAGAACTTGCTGGAATAGATGATACCAGCATCTGGCTCCATCTTGAGCTCTAAGTTCTTTCTGTTGAGAGAAGAGAAAGTCAGATGGTAGGTTCCAGCAGCCACCCTTTTCCTCCACCATGAGAGCCAGAAGCTAGAAGAAATCCTCTTGTAACATGTTGCTTCTGTAATATTAGTCATGAATTTTAGTTAGAGAAGTAACTAAAACAAGCTGTTGTAATCTGGATTAGATGGCAGCATTTAAAAATAAGAAAAATGATCTGGACTTGGTGGTACACGCTTCTAACAGCTCCATTGTAAATCAAGCTGAAGGGTCATGGGTTCAAGACCAGCTTGAATTAGACAGAGCTACCCTCCTATAAAAATAAGATCAGTAAGTTTAGGAAGAAGGAGAAATTGATTAATTAATTAACTAATTAATGCTATTTTCATATTTTTAGTTTCTCTTTAAAAACTAAAAACCCACATTCTTACCATGACAGTGCTAGATTAAAGTTGAGTAACTAATTGTCTTTTAATAAAGCATAAATAAATTTTCCATTAAAGATTATTGATATGTAGTACAAATATACAAAATGCAAAGATCATATTCGCTTTGGTGAATTTTGACAAAGTGATATAGTTATATTTCACTGATACGAATCCAAACCAAACAACCCCACAAAACCCACCCAACTCCAGAAACAGAAGAAAATCAACAATCCCTGAGTCTTCTCCCTGCTATAATCCTAAACTCCTCATCCTGGTCAGGAACTCCCAAGACTGCTGCTGTGCTGTGAATTTTGTAAATTCACAATGAGAGGCACAGATTTACAAGTGTGGCAACAACTGAGGGACACATGAAACCAGAGCTTGGTGGCCTTAGCAGTAGGAACATGGGGTCTTCTGTGTTGCTAGAGAGAGTGTGTGATCCCCAATGCAAAGGCCCTTAGAGCAGCAGGTTCAGAGGTATTCATGTGCAGCCACTAAGATGAAGTCATTGGCCTCCTCACTGATGCAGGCTGGGGTGAGAAGAACCTATGTTCCCAGGAAGCCAGTGGTTCCCCTTTTAAGAGTACATGCTCCCAGTTCAGCCTTCTTACCCACCCTCATCTGCTATCTTCTATATCTTAGGTATCTTCTATGTGCTTTTTGATTTTGAACTTTACATGAACTATGCACATTTTCTTGACTTCTGCAATAAATCTCTGTGTTTGTGAATCTCATCTATGTCATCTATGTGATCTCTTAGTCTTTCTGATTGTATTGTAGAGTTCCATTCAGGAACATGTCCATTCATTCTCTTGAGACACGTCTATTTTAGTTTTATTCATCGGCATAGTAGACAATGGTTACTCCGCTTTGTAGCTTTGGTGAGCCTACAAGTCACTTCTTGTGAGGATAAGCCTGGCGGTAGAATTTCTGGGTCATGAGGTTTGCATATATTCAACTTAATCACGCCAATGTATGCAAAGACGTATAGGACATAGGCAAGGGGCCAGAGTCAAACTGATCATAGTTTGGCTAACCTTGCCTATTTTCGTCCATCGAGGAGAATTGAGTGCCACACGGGGTTTCCCATCTGCTTTTCCCCCCAATGAATGTGAAGCTGGGCACTTTCCATTTTCCCATTCACCGTCTCCATATTTTCTTTTGTAAAATGTCTGAAAATATTTTCTGGTTTTTAGCTCTTTTGAGTTGTCACTGCCCCCCTGGCTGACTTTTAAACCTTCTTCATACGTTCTTACTATAAAGCTTTGTTTGACACATTGATAATAATTTTTCTTCTAGGGAATGCCTTGATTTTTCACACAGTCATGGTAGTTTTGGGTGAATACAAGTTCTCCATTTTAGTGCAATTAGATTGACCTCTTTAAAAAAGTGTTTTCTCTAGGTCAGTCACCTTTTTTTTCCCTTTTGTCTTGATAACAAACTCATTTCCCCTTTGGTGTCCATTAGCCCTGCTCTGCTTTTTCCTTGAGTATTTACTGTTTAACTGTTGTGTTCACATCTACTGTTCATTTAAAATCAATCTTAGTTCATGGAGTTAAGGTCAGGCATTTTTCGACTTGAAGATCAAACTGAAAAATTAAAGCATCATTTATTTTCAAATTGTCATCCTTTAAGGCTGGATAGATGGCTCAGAAGTTAAGGACATCTGCTCTTGCAGAGGACTGGGGTTTGGTTCACTGTACTTCATGATGGCTCACAACTTTTCTATACCTTCAGTTCTGGGAAATCCAGGGCCCTCTTCTGGACAAATGGGCAAAGGACATGACCCCAGTATACTAACATACATTCAGGTGAAACACCCATACATATAAAACAAGTTGTTTTTTTTTTTTTTTTAAATCCCCTACTCTAGCAAGCACTGGCGTCACAATGATGGTGATCTTCACTGACAACTGAATAAAACCTAGGAGATCAGTAAAGCACACCTCTGGGTGTGTCATAACCAAGGGGAAAAATTTGTTCTGGATGTTAGTTGAACCATCCTACAGACTGAGGCCCAGATGGAATAAAACTGGAGAAACAAAAGAGCACACAGGGGCAGGCATCCTCTTCTTCATGCAGTTCTTTCTATAATACTCTGAAACTTCAGTGCCAGGTTCTTCCTTGGATAGCATATAATAGCAAGTGTTTTATCACAGCAATAGAAAAATCAGTGTCAGCTCCTTTACTATAAAGTATGTGGCAGGTTTGGGGGCGACTTTCTTTAAACTATAGTCAGTACTCTGTTCAGTTTATAAAGCCATGCACCAATATTTCATAGTCTTAATTACTATATATTGTGGAAAAGTAAAACATAAACCCTCCAATCTGACTGTTCTTCAGGACTACAGTGACCAATCTCGGTCCTTTCATTTTTGCATGTATTTCGGAAATAGCTTGACATATTCTTAACGTATCTTCTGCAATCTTGATTGACGTGGCATTTGAAAGATAATCTTAAGGATAACTCTTATCTTTATCTTTCAGATAACTAATATAACTTACACCACAGTTTGCATTCATTTTTCTTAGTAATGCCTTGTGTTTTGACTGTAAACAGCTTTTATATTTTTATTGGAAATATTATTTATTTGTTAGTATTTTATTTTATACTTAATTACATTATGCTGAATTCTTGACTTCTATTAATTTGTAATATAATTTACAGTAACAAAATTAGATTTTAAAAACAATAACCATAATTTTCTATATATATTGTCATGTGTCTTACTCTCTCAGATTTCTTCTTTTATTTCTACACTTTGTTTTAGTGAACTAGCTTCAGCCTCCAATACTTCATGAGAAAAAAATCAATACTATTTATTTTAAGGTTTCACCTGTCATATTGTTTTGAATATCAGCTCCTCATCAGATTATGAAACTCCCTTTATATTTGAAATTCATCCTTTTTTAAATAATAGAAGTTTGATTTTTCTGGATTTTTGGAAATGTTATCACATGACATCTCTCTCTCTCCATATACATATATAGTATGTATATATATTAAATATATAATGGAATATATTAAAAGACAGACATATATATAAGTATATATATATACATATATATCTTTTACTATGGAATCATAATACTAAACTGTTTTTTCATTCTTGAAGTGAAATCTAAAAGTCAACTTAGATATGATATATTACATTCAGTATATCCTTTTTGCAGGTCTCTACCGTTTTTCTTATTATATTTACATTATTTTGTACCTTTTCCCATTGAAAATGAGTACACTTAGAGGAATATGGCTACATCCTACAATGAGAAGTGTTACCTCTTAGCTGTTACGACACAAGTTTGTGTAAGACTAACACAGTTAATTCTCACAATAAAAGAGGAAAAGAATGAAGTATTTTCCTTCCCTTTTGCAGAGAACATGGCTTTGTGCTTCTATAACAAAGGACAAATAAATAAACGAAAACAACAATATATATAATTCAAGTTTTACAATTCATGAGAACTTTTGCCCAGGGAAAACTGTAGCGTGTTGTTGTTGTTGTTGTTGTTGTTGTTGTTGTTGTTGGCTGACTCTGATAGAAAGCACAGTTTAAATGTGAAGGAGCTTGACTGAACAAAGGGGTTGGATCTATTGGTGGTGAAGTTGAGGTGAGCTCCCAGTGGTATCTCTCTGGATGCTCCCCGGATTCTCCACTAACAGGCCTCTCCCCTTGGTACAGGGTGCAACATCTGTCCCACGAGGGTCTTATGACCTACTTTCTGGAGAAGTAGGTCAGGTAGTGATTTTTTGTTCTAGTTTTTATGGCCGATGTGAAGGGAGAAAGAGAGATAGAAGGGCGGAGAAGGTCAGAAGCATCTTGTTTCCTAGGCTCTCTTGTCTTCTTTAGCTCAAAAAATGTTCCATGTGCCCAGCCACCATACTTTGATGTATTGTGTCCTGAGCCCTGACAACAGAAACCATCCCTGTCTAAGGGATGCTTAGGAGAAGAGGAAAGTAAAAACTTGCCATAAAAGAATCAATGTGCAGATTGAAAAAAAAGTTCCTGGGTTTCCAAATTCATCTTGAGACAGTTTTAGTTTTCTATTCTACAATAAAATAATAATAATAATAATAATAATAATAATAAGTTTAATCAAGATTGATGTATATTAACATAAAGTTATTAACATTTTTCTATCTTTTAAAGCTTATACTACTTATACTGATATCAGTTTTCAATAACTGACAATGATTTTTATTTTTTTCTCTCTTATAAGAGATTCTTTAATCAATTTAAGAACTCATTTTTTTAATTCTTGCTAATTTCTTCACATATATTTAATTTTATAGCTTCTACAATACAAAGGTTTCATTTGCAATTCTACCTGTATTTTCTTGAGGTAGAAGTTTAGAGTGTTGATTTAAACACATTTTCTGCCACCAGCTTAACTCATCTTTACTGTGTCCTTCATCCCTGAGGGTATTAGAGCTCGCTCATCTTCTATATGTAAATTAAACTATTGAAGACCAGCATTCTGTGTTCATAACCTAATATTAAATAAACAATCAACCATTCAAATCTGAGAGTGTCGTGTTTGGAGGGGAAGAGAGAAAGGCAAGAGACAGAAGGAGAAGGAAGGTTGAAACTCCTTTCCATTGATGACCATGGGATCCATGATGTAGATGATGACAGGAAATCAAAGGAAGAAGTTAACATTGAGTGGTTCCTGCTTTTTACTAAGTAAAGAATAGCTACAGGTCCAGACAACAAAGGGGAAGGAGTAGAAGAGTTGTGTGCTTGTGACCTTGATAACTGATTTCCAAAGCCAATCTTTCCTCATCTGTAAAACAGCAGGCATGAGGTTATTCTTTCTAGATTTTCTCTCTACCGTAATAGAAGTTTCAGAGAACAAATTTCATTCAATATAATAAACATTGGTGATATTAAAAAAACAGGCTACTGACAAAATAATGAATTTAGTAACTACCTCATCATTGTGACAGTGGGATCCAAACGGGTTTTAATGTCGGGAAGACAGGGAAGTAGGTGCCCAAAACACCCCCAACAGTTATTGTATATATAGTCAAGAAATGAAGTCAAGCATAAATTGATGCCAACCAGGTAATGACCCTCAGTTTGCAGAGTTCTGTTTTGCATAGTTACAGAGTTCTTTTGGTGTGAACATAGGATATGATCAATCAAGAAAAATCATCAAGGAGAGCAAAATAAAAATTAGATTCAATTGTGTTTAAACATCAAAACATTACGTATCCTCACTGGTAGGAAAAAATAAGAAACATCAATTCTACAGAAGATAAATTTCAATACAAGAAGTCATAACATAAAGCACATTTACGGCCGGGTGTTGGTGGCTCACGCCTTTAATCCCAGCACTTGGGAAGCAGAGGCAGGCAGATTTCTGAGTTCAAGGCCAGCCTGGTCTACCGAGTGAGTTCCAGGACAGTCAGGACTGTACAGAGAAACCCTGTCCAGAGAAGCCAAAAAAAAAAAAAAAAAAAAAAAAAAAAAAAAAAGCACAATTACAATTCATCGAGCCGGGCGGTTGTGGTGCACGCCTTTAATCCCAGCACTTGGGAGACAGAGGCAGGCAGATTTCTTAGTTCGAGGCTAGCCTGGTCTACCAGTGAGTTCCAGGACAGCCAGGACTACACAGAGAAACCCTGTCTCGAAAAACCAAAAAAAAAAAAAAAAAACCAATTCATCGAATATGAAATCTACATGTTAACCTAGGATGTTTATCTGATAAGAAAGTTTAATTCTTCCTTTGAAAATAAAATTTTCCTTTCCCACAGTCTTGTAACACTCATATTAGAAAACATTTAACTGTAATTGCTTTTTCCTCTTAATGTGAACACACACATACACACACATACCACAGATACACACACTCATATACACTCATATACACACACTCATTACACATACACACACCATACACACACACACACACACACACAAACACACACATACACATATTTTAAAAGCTTGACAGGTCAGTTTGATAACATTCTAAACAAGTTTTTGCTTTCTCAAGGACCTGGGAGGCACCTTTTTGAAATGCACACATAGAATTCCTGTCTCCTAGTTTTTGTGAGAGAGTGGGAGTCTGACTTTAAAGCTACCATCTGCCATAATGATGTGAGACATCTGTCCCTTTATGGATAGAGAAAATCATTTAACTGACATTTAAGTGATTTCAATTATCATGATGGAAGTAAAATAAACTGTGTGTGAGTGTTCTCTTACTTGAGAACTATTTACTATTTATGTTGAAAACACACACACACACACATACATGTGTGTGTATATATATATATATATATATATATATATATATATATATATATATATATTGGACTATGAAAAGAGTAAGGTTTTTGCTCTGTGCAGGTGAGGAAAAAGAGAAGGGAGAGCTGAGTTAAAACCTCCATTTGTATTCACCTTCTCTCTGTGTGTTTATTCCCCTGTTAACTATAGAGCTGAGCAGGATCTCTTTTTCTCCTGGCATGACTGAGGGCAGATACTAGACTGCATTGTTCATGGATTTGAAACTGAAGCCACGAACCTGGAAGCGATTCAAGTACTTCAGGCCTCCTGGCTCAGAGGGGCCTCTTTCAAGATCCTCGGAAGTGGTTTATGTGATCTTGTTGTTATAAAATTTGCAAAAGTAACTTCTTCCTATATTCCTTTTGATAAAGAGGACTAAGGGAACCATGAAAGCTTTAGGCTCCTGCTGTGAGAGAAAGCGAGAAACAGCAGGGAGCAAACCAAAATGCAAGAACAGCCCTAAATTTAATGTGTTCTAAAGACAGAATTTTTAGACATTTTACCCAAGCCAGACACAGTGGTTTCGAAAAAAACAAAAAATAACCAAAAAAATTCAAAGGAAAACAAAACCAAACTTTTTTGTTTCAAAATTATTTTTAAGCAATCAGAAAATAAGGTGCTCAAATGAATTATTGACTTCCATCTAAAATATTGCTGCAAAAACCTTACTAATACAACAATTTTTCTTCCAGATAACTTATTTCATACAATCAACATGGCAGCTAAAATAAATCAGTGGGACCATAACAGGACTGTGAACAATTTTTAAGAACAGAATCTTGATAATAGCGAAGTCTAGGGACTAAGGATATAAGTTGTAAGTGTACGGTGTGAATATTCTCTTGCTTTAATTTGTTAAAGGCATTTCACAAAAATGTACAAATCCCTGTTTATGCAACATGTTTGTATAAATAGGTTGTGCTGTGTGGCAGAGGAAATGACAACCTGTTTCTAACATATTCTTCGTTTTGCTAGGCTTAAAATTAAAATCACAGCACCCATGAAGCGAAGCAATTGATAGGTTCCCCTGTGGAACACACAGAAAGAGACCATAATTGGGAGTCTGTACAGACCCTCCGAGGTGAAAAGCAAAATAAAGGATATCCTCCAGCTAGTAGAGTCCTCAATGAGTCCAGGAATGAGAGCTTGGCAAAGGCATAGGGCTTTCCTATGTGTTTTATTGTTAGCAAAGGTAGAAGAAAGACTAAACTTCAGATACAGACTGTCAAGGCATCATATGCTCATCTAAATGGAGGGTAATTTACATGGCTGGCATCCCAAGGCCCCCATATCTTTCTTACAGAGGCTGTTATCTTTTTAAGAGTCCCAGTCTATGGTCAGTGTTACTACAGTTGGCTAAAAGTTTATCCTCTTCTTTTTCTTCATCATGGTTCTCTCTGATGTTTCCCTCACTCTCATTGTTTCACAAAAAAAAATGTATGTCACACAACTGGGGAAAATGTAAAGAGAAAGGAGATTTCTTCCCATTAGTTTTAGACTCCAGTGAGGGGGATCTTCAGCCTACTCATGACATAGTCCCCATCATAATTCCTTCTGGCTGAAGATGCTGGCAGATCCTGGGAGGCAAAGGTCAGTAAAGCCTATTCCAGTTAGCTACTCATTCCCGTTCAGCAAGAGATGAAGAGGCAGAGGCTTGGTGATGTGTGCAAAGGAAAGAAACTTCAGTAAACCCAACCTAAGTACAAAAAGATTCTGCTTGTCTTTTAAAGATTTATTTTTATTATCTTTCATTTGTGTGTGTGTGGGGGGGGGGGGTACATAGGCCAGATGAGAGTATCAAATCCCCTTCAGCTAGAGTTTACAGGTGGCTGTGAGTTGCTTCCTTTGTCACAGCGTTATTGCAATTTTTGTTGTGGGGTCTGTCTTAGACTTCATAAGATCCTAAGCAGCAACCCTGACCCTTGACCTTGTTGTGTCTCCAAATATTAACCATGCCCTCTCGGAACTCCTGTGATGGACAATAGAATTTTTTAAAAGTAAAGAGCGGTAAGTACAGTCCAGTTCAGCATGCCTACCGTGGACATGGCCCTGGGTTCTATTCCAGTACCAAAGAAAAGTAAAAAGACCCTGCATCCTTTACCAACTCCGATTTACAGTCATAGTGATTTCTGTAGAACACTTCAAACATCGTTTCCGTCGTTTCTATTCTTTTCCATAGCTATGAAAGACAGTTGTGAAACCAAGGAGGAAAGATGGTATCCCATCAGGATTGGGGGTTGGGAGACGGAACTAAGCTACATCATCTAATCAGTACAGAGAAAACACAACACAAAAATTGTCAGTGGGTTATTCTCTGGTCCTTCAAAAAAAAATTTCCATCTCTTACACATATGAATGCGAAGATCTGTAGCTTTTCAAGTAAGAAAGAATAGGCTTTGTGTAGTCCAAAGTGATTTTCAATGAGACAGGACATTTACATTTGTCCTTGCCACTTTCCTGGGGTGTGCCGTGGCAGAATCCTCACCCAGGGTGAACCTCCCACTGCTGCCTCATCACACCAGCCGCCTGTTGTCATTTTTGAAGTGGCCTCACGGAGTCCTGCTCAGAGCTGACTTAGTTGGGCTGCTCCTTACAGAAATGTTAACAAGCACATGCTCGGAGGAAATGGCGCTCCTGCGGGGATTCTGACCCGAGGCCACAGATTCAGTAGTGGGTTTATAGCTTCATAGCATGGTTTTCATTTAGTCCCCTCAAAGATTTGTATTTCTCAGACTTGCAAAACTGCCCACCCGCTCCCATCCCTTAAGGGTCTTCTACCCCCATTCCAACCCCAGAGGAAGTTTCTCTTGTAAAGAACAGAGTCCAGTTCGGGTGCTAATGAGCTGCACACACTGCTTGAGACACACTTTCTCCCTCTTCAAAAGGAGCTCTCAGGGGGCTTGATGTTTGTGCACTGCCAAAGTCGCCACAAATCACCCCCCATATCGCCAGTTCCTCCAAATTATTTTTTACTTATCAGACTTGGTCATTTGGAGTAGCTTTCAAACTGGATGTTGACAATAGAAATTTTTTGATACACTTGAAGAAACAAAATAATTACTCATAAGTTTTATTTTTTACACAGAAATTCACGTTCTGGTTACTTGGTATGATGGATTTTGTTCAATGTAACATTTCTCTTCTTATTTCGAAAGCTCTTCGTTTGGGAATTCTTTGTCATGAAGTCTGTCTTAGACATGGCAGTACGTTCGTTCTCAGGCCCTCAGCTAGGACTGGAGTGGGCCCTTCTTACACCAATGTGAAAACCAGCATTCGTCCACTTATTGTGAGCATCCCTGGAAGACTAAAACTGTACCTGATTTAGAGATCCCGATGGGATACAGCACTGAATATTTGCTGCTTGGTTATGTGCTGGAGACAGGAAGAACATTACACTTTTCTTCTAGTGTGGAGCGAAGCCACAAAATCGTATGGCGCTACCCCTCCTCCAAAGTCACACTCTATGCTATTGATAGTTAATTTTCTTCAAAGTTATTAACAGTATAACATGAAAAGGAATCCATTTGGTAGGAAAACAGCTTCTTGATGCCTTATGAGTAGTTTAAATAATAAGTGAGGGGCTAGAGAAATATCACAAAGGTTGAGAGCATGTTGGGTTTTTATAGGACTCAGATTCAGCTCCCAACATCCACACACTTACAATGCACATACATATACACACATGCAGACAAAAACTCACACACATAAAAAAGGAACCTTTGGTTTGGTTTCTATAGCCTTCTCACTTGTCTCTGGTGACATCCAGACTTCTCTGTAGAGTGTTCAGGCAGAGGCGGGGCCTGGAAACAAAGAGAAACTGTTGGTGGCAAGTCCACTTTGATTAGCAAACAAGAAGCCAATTACTTAGGATGTTTCAAGAAGAAAATATTATCAGAGTTTCATCTGACACATGATCTCATACAGAAAATTTCCAAATTAAGTCAATAAGTTCTTTACCTTACTAAAGCATATGGTGCATTTGCTGCTAATATATTTACTCTGTGTGTTTTAATTTTATGTAATGGTATGCTTGAAAATGCCACTAGTTTCTTACTGAGGTCAAGTAAGTGATGCTTGCCCATCACGCCTGGCACTTGATGCTGCTACTTACTTTTAGATATACAGAATGAACGTCTGATAATTTTACTTTAGTCATTTGAATTTTCATCTCTGCACATTTGTGTTTGTGTCTCTTACATTTTAATAGATGGTATATATTCATAATAATTCTTACTTGCTAATTCCACCATCTGCATCAGTTTGGGTCAGTTTCAGTTGAGTCATCTATGATATTTCTCACTATGGACCGTTATTTTTTTTCTTTTCTTCTTCTATGTGATTCACTTTTCCTTGATTTTAGATTAAATTGGCCTTGTTGGATGCTGGATGCCTTTGTATCCCTGCAAATTCTTGGGCTTTACTCTAGAAAGTAGTTACTTAGAAACAATTTTATATTCTTGAGTGTGTTTAAAGATTTGTCAGGTCAGACCACATCAGTACTTAGCCAAGAACTAACTACCCTCTGTTCCCTAAGGAAGCATTCTGAGTATTTCACCAGTGTGCTCTGAGTTGCATGTGTGTCCGTATTGCCAGGTGGGAACTGGCAGTGTTCCCATCTCTGTGGTAATACCAGAAACTGTTTCCTGTCCCCTTTGAATGGTTCTCTTCCAAGTTTTAATGTGAATAGTTTCCTCATGTACCACTAAGTATTATGATGTGCACTTAAAAAATTTTCGGGTTTATGATTTCCTCCTCTTCTTCCTCCTCCTCTTCCTCTTTCTCCTTCTCCTCCTCATCCTCCTCCCTCTTCTTTTCCCATTCCTTCTACTTTGAATCACTGCTTTCCTTCCCTTCCTCTTCATGTTTATTTCCTCCCCTTCTCCTGTCTCCTTCATGCCTATAACAATACAAATTAAGTTGTGGATTTAAGATAAAAAGAATAGAGACATTTTGAGTCACCAGAACACACAGGGTGCTGGGTAGAGATCCATGGGAGGTATAAAACTAGGAAGTCCAAAAACTAGCTCTGGTGCCTGTTAAACTTTAGAGACTGGAGATTTTTAAATCAAATCAGCAAGAATCTAAGAATGAGTAGCCAGTAACATCAGAAAAGTCCGAAATGTATAATATTCTAAAAGCCAAACACATAAATGCAGTAAGGGTGAAACAATTATAGTAAATGTTACTAAGATTTAAAAAAAAATGTAAAGTGAGATTCAACATTGAATTATCTCATGAACAGCCCTTCAGTCATTTTTATTTTATAAACCATTAAGATCTAAAATATTGGAGGAATTATAAACTTGTTTTTACTGGTTTTCTTTAGGTAGGGTGTTAAACTTCACTATGGAAGCCAGTGCCGTGCCATCGGAGGGATAGAAGATATTCTGAGAAGGTCTACCATGCAGTATGAGAACATGAAGACCATTGTGGTGGCTGGCTTCATCTTTGTTTAAGGAAGAATGACATGTTCTAAATAAGAAGTTGGAATTATATCTCAAGTTAGAGTCTGTGTTTGCAGTAATGGTGGTGGTGGTGGTGGTGGTGGTGGTGGTGGTGGTGGTTGTGGTGATGGTGGTGGTGGTGGTGATGGTGGTGGTGGTGGTGAGGATGGTGGTGGTGGTGGTGGTGATGGTGATGGTGGTGGTGGTGGTGGTGATGGTGGTGGTGGTGGTGATGGTGGTGGTGGTGGTGATGGTGGTAATGGTGATGGTGGTGGTGGTGGTGGTGGTGGTGGTGGTGATGGTGGTGATGGTGGTGATGGTGGTGATGGTGGTGGTGGTGGTGGTGGTGGTGGTGGTGGTGGTGGTAGTAGTATGTTTATTCAAACTTGTTTTCTTTGTGTAGTCCTGGCTGTCCTGGAACTCATTCTGTAGATCAGCTGTTCTCCAATTCAGAGAGCTCCACCTGCCTCTGCCTCTAGAGTGCTGAGATTAAAGGCTTGAAACAAGATGCCTGCCTCTGTGTTTGTTTGTTTGTTTGTTTGTAACAACTTTTAGTCATGTAAATACCATAAATGTTCCTTTAAATTTCTAAGAATACAAAAGAACATTTTGTTAGAGCCCATCATCTGTTTTACCGCACATACTTCACTCCATCTGTGACTCAAAATGAGAAGGCAAAACTTCTTATCATGGCAGGAAACAAGGTGGCATGCCAGCAGACATGGAGCCTGAGGAACGAGAGCTCTGTATCTTGATCCTCAGGTCACTGGACATAGCTTGAATACAGGAGATATCGAAAACCATCCCTACAGTGACACACTTCCTCCAACAAGTCCACACATTCTCCAACAACACCGTACCTTTTAATAGTTCCCCTACTATGGGCCAAGCTTTCAAACACCTGGGTCTATGGAGGTTATACCTATTCAAAACACCACAATGAGTTATTCAGTATAAAGCACATTTCCTGTTTCTAAGTTTTGCCTTAGGTTATTACTGCTGAGTAACACTAAAAGAGAATTTGAAAAGTAATGGGTATTAAAAACTTGGTGTACAGAGCAGATAATTTACATACAGAATTAAACATATTGGTTTAATTTCTGTTTTACAAATGCCTCACTTAAGGCTCTACATTCTTTTTAAGTGGGCTGACCTTACTGTGTATAGCTTAGTTAATGATTAAGTATCATTGGTGTGGACTTCAATTTCTTCAGTAAAATAATTTTTCAGTGAGGCAAATTAAAGAGAGTCAATGAGAGACTTCGAGAGATTCCCCTGTGAGCAGTCTCTGGAACTATGATGAAGTACTGATTAGTACTTGATGTCTTGTGCTCTGTCCCCAGATGCTGAGGCCTTTCCAGTGCAATCTCCTAGCCAGTGCTCCCAGAGCTCCTACCACAGTGGACAGAGAAGCTAGCATATCCTTAGAGCTGTCCTTGTTTTCCAACTTCCAAAAACATTTCCAGTGACATTATTGAAAACTAACATGCAGTAGGAAATAAGATATTTTTCACCCATATTTTGCAAGTCAGTAGTACAGAAAGACAATGTTTTTGAGCTAGTGTTTTTAGGAATAGCAATTAATATCTATCATCTCACGGACAACACTGAAGAAGAGTCAAGTGAGAATAGCTAGCTTAGTTTAGCTCCCTTAGTTCAAATACTATCTTCCATAGGCTCGAAAGAAAGAGAGAAAGAAAGAAAGAAAGAAAAGAAAGAAAAAGAAAGAAAGAAAGAAAGAAAGAGAAGGAAAGAGAGAAAGAGAAAAAATGAAAGAAAGAGAAGAAAGGAAGGAGAGAGAGAGAGAGATGTTGGTAGGCTAATTGTAGATCTTCACTTCTCCTTTCTCTCCCCCAGATCCAACCACCCCTGTTTCACCCAACTCTGTAGCAGACCACCTGCCTTCCTCTCTCTCTGCCCCTGTCTCCAGCAGATTTCAGAGATCTTCTTCAACCTTCCTGTGTACTTGTCCCTTTGTCTCAACACCCAACTCTAGCAGGCATTCCCTGAGGAACTCCTGAAAGACTGCCAGAGAAGCAAGTAGAAAAACTTCACGTCTTCCTCCTTTCCTCTAAATCCAATGCCCCAGTCTCATCTGCAGCTCTGTAGCAAACTGCCTACTGTGGTCTCTTCTCACTCTCTGCTCTTATCCCCAGAGGACCATGCAGATCCTGGTGGAACACTCTGCTTTCTCCCTTCCTATGAACCAGTTCAGCCAATTCCACTTATAACCCCTTCCCAATCCTAATTATCAGCTTCCAATACCAATATTAGAACCACATTGTACCAGGAACTTCCAGTAGCCACACCTAGCAGGACTCCTGCAGTTACCCCTACTTACTAGTGTTCCTGATACGGGAAGCACTCTGCAAGCTACTGAAGGAGAAATGTAAACACCAACACAACTGCAAACCCTTCTATATACAGTGGTATCCTGGCTGCAAGATATGGTAACACAGTGGTGGCACAAATCTTATGGAACCAACCAAGATCTGATTTCACTTAAGGACCACTCCATGAGTTCAAACCCACATCTGATGCTGCTTTAGGGACTAAGAACAGGAGACTAGATAGCCCAGTGACCTAGCTGGAAACCAATACTATTCGTCAGGGGAGAAATAAAACATAGTAATAAAATGAGTCCTGATGACACTCTTGTTATACTCGTAAATCGGTGCTTTGTTCAGCCATCATTAGAGAAGCTTCCTCTTGCAGCAGATAGGAACAAATACAGAAATCCACAGCTAGACAATATGTGGAGACCTTTGAACACTCAGCCCTAAATAAGATGTCTCCATCAAATCCCTGCCCTCCTGGCTCAGGGCACCTTAAAGAAGAGGAGAGACAAAGAGTGTAGGAGCCAGAAAGGATGCAGGACACCAAACCAACAAGGCCTTCTACACACAGCAGGACTGACACACATAGAAACTCGGAAGCAGCATGCACAGGGCCTGCACATATCTGCACCAGATGGGAGCCAGGGCTGAAAGAAGTAGACACACTCCCCATACGTAACCAAGAAGCTATTTCCAATTGATGGCCACTTGCAAATGGAAAAAGTAGTTTTCTACCTGAGAGTTTCACTGGGGGAAAAACATGAAACACGCTTCAGGGTTGGCAGAATGCCCATCAGGAGATGGCCAAAGAAAGCAAGCTCCTGGGCATCTCTGAAGGTTTCTTGTCTCATAGTGTTGTCACAATGTTGGATTGCTCTTCTTTTTGTAATTTTTATTTCTAATTAATTAATTAACTCATGAGTTTGGTTTACCCTCAGTTCCTTTGTTTGTATATTATTCCTTCTGGTTTAATGCATTATGAGATTCCTGAATGTGTGAGCCAGTGGGGCTCTGCATCTCTATCTGTATCTGTGCCTTTGGTGAGGGCTCTTTTCATTCTATTTGTTTTATCCTACTCCGATGTGTTTATTTTGGTTTTCTTACTGTATTACGTTTTATTATTGGTCCTTAGAATTCTGTTGATTTTCGTTTTTTTCCACCCTTTTTTATTAGATATCTTCTTTATTTACATTTCAAATATTATCCCCTTTCCTGATTCCCCCACCCATCTCCCAGAAAGTCCGTATCCCATCTCCCCTCCCTCTGCTTCTATGAGGGTGTTTCCCCACCCACACACCCACTCCTGCCTCCCCATCCTGGTATTCCCCTACACTGGGGCATCGATCCTTCCCAGGATGAAGGGCCTCTCCTCCAACAAGGCCATCCTCTGCTACATATGCAGCTTGGCTTTCTAATGAGAGAGAGAAAGTGGGTATATTCTGATGTAGAGGTGATGAGGGGAGGATCTGTAAGAAGAAGGAGGGGAAATAATCAGAATATATTTTATTAAAACCATCTATTTTCAATAAAAGAAAAAAAATTACAAGAAATGAGGTTATACTGTGGCCTCTGTCCTGGGGCTTTCAAAACCTATTTTGTTATTGTTACCTAGACATCATGTAGAGTCCTAGCAGGGTTAGTTTGGGTTGTGTAACTTCCTTAAATAAGGAGAGGAGAGTTAGGCCACCCTGTAACAAGGGTTGAGTCAAGATTAGGTAGCTTGTGAAGTACAGAGTAGACATACCATCTCAGAGATTTAGGGAGCAAAAGTTAGTTTCTGGCTTGCGCCAATTATCCAATATAAATAGGCAGGAACTCTTTCTTTCTTGACCTGTCGCGGTTTCTCCAAGGTCAGCCACTGATCTGCCTTCCAAACTGAGTGGCAGAAGAAAGTGCAACCTGGAGAAAGGTGCCAAGCCAGGTTCTTAAAGCTTGCTCTCAGGATCCTGCACCCCTTGATCTCCTGCTGCACTGAATCTTCAACTGTGATGGGAAACTATTCAGGCTTTCATGGAACAAGTGTCTGTCCTTAAGCCCTCCAGAGATTCTCAGAGTTCCTGTTGGGCTACTGGACCAGGGTTAGAAACACAGCTTCTAATACCCACAACTATAAAAGCTGCTTGTTTAATTGTCCAAAGCCAAAAATCTAGGTTAGGAATGTATCCAAAGGATGGGAGAATCCACAGTTGAGTTTAGCTATCCTGTAACACAACGGACTAGAAAAAAGGCCTGTAGACGTGGCTCAGCACTTAGAAGCACTTGCGGCTCTTCCAGAGGACCCAGTTTAGATCCCAACATTCAATATAAAGAGGCTCACTATTGCCAGTAACTCCAGCCCCAGGGAAACCATCGCCTCATTCTGTAGGCACCTACACATGAGCACATATACATCAGACAGACATAGATAAAAAATAATTCTCAAAATACTACCAGATAGAAGATCGCAGACCTCCTCTGATGTGGAGAGTATCTGAATCCTTGTTTGCTTCTAGTTCCACCTGATAATTATTCAAAGTCTTATGCAAACAGTGAAGCTTCTTTACTTACTCTTGATATTATCGATGCTCAATTCTTGACTTCAAAACTACATAAAAAGAAGAATAGTCCCTGTTATTACCCAAATTATTTCAGAAACTGTTATGGTAGACATTTTTTTTTTGGCTGCAAATGCTGTTATCAGCAGCTGTGTTTGGAAGAGGGTAAATGCCTGCTTTCCCAGAGCCAGTTTCCTGCATGTGTTTTTATAGTAACATGATGGTTAGGTTACAATGATATAGACCTACTAGCTACTTTGTATACATTGGAATTTTTAATTTCTCACTTCAGATCGGAATTTGATGTCCATGTTAGTTTATCTCCTGCCTAGCCTGTCCCAGGTCACTGTGGTGAATGCTTCTGTGGATAACATGTTCAGCTTTCACGGAAACCTTGGGCATGTATGTCGGTGATTATTCACAAGTTAAAAAAACATGAAGAAATGTTAGGCAACCTTATCTAGAGTAACAAAGTTTGACATCAATTCGGAATAAAAAAAAAAAAAAAGCGCCGGGCAGTGGTGGCGCATGCCTTTGATCCCAGCACTTGGGAGGCAGAGGCAGGTGGATTTCTGAGTTCAAGGCCAGCCTGGTCTACAGAGTCAGTTCCAGGACAGCCAGAGCTATACAGAGAAACCCTGTCTCGAAGGGAAAAGAAAAAAAAAAGAAAAAGAAAAAAAATGGTACTTGCCTGGCACCTTGTTCTATTACATAATTCCTTGTTTATTAAGAAAATACTCTACATCCCAAATAACTACAAAAATCTAATTTTATTAGATAGTCATGATGTTTCATTTCTGTAATCTATGTATTTGGGAAGCTGATGCAGGAGGATTACTATGTGTTTTGAGTCCTGGTCTACATAATGATTTCCAGTCAAGCCTAGTCAACAGTGTAAGAATCTATCTCAACAAACAAATAAAAAAATCAGTTTATTAGATCACATAACATTAATTTTCACTTAACTTGAATTGCTTAACTACATTCACTTTATTTTGTCATATCTGACATTTATTCCCTTTTTAAACTGACATTTATTTCCATTTATTTCCCTTTTTAAATTGACAATCAGGTGGTCTGAACTCTATGAATAACATGAAGGCATCAAGAAAATCCTACCAACTACGTCTTCAAAAATAAAGATATTTCTATATTTTTAAAATAAGAACATTGAAACAAGTAACTTGTGGTTTTCTGTCATCAAATACTTTGTTGGTATTTTGTGATTCTATAGTTCTTTTTTATGTTGACACCTAGAAATAATGCATCAGTTTTACCCACATTTTACTGTCTTCCATGACAAGAATGTGCCTTCTAAATAAGTTATTCCAAATTTGAATTGTCAATGAGACAGTGTTTTTAGGTAGAGGCTTTGTGGGGTGTTTGGAGAATCAAAACTGGCAGCCTTTAAGAATATTCAAGTCAATCACTTTCTTCTTCCACCTATTTATTCACAATGTTAGAACATATCAAGAAACTTCTCACTATATGTAGTTGTCTTGGACTCATGATCAAGTCTGATGATCTGTGAAAAAGTAAATCTCTGTTGTCTATAAAATTATCCAGCATCAACTATTCTGTTATAGTAGTGGAAAATAAACGATTGTCCCAAACAAGTATAATATTAGGATTGTCACATTTGAATGGAGATAACCAAACATTATTAAAGTTCAATGGTGGTTCAAGGGTCAAATGTCAGAAGACGTAGGCAGAAAGTAAAAACATTCTCAGAGTGGAACAAGATAAAGAATAAAAGAGATAGAAACAGAGAGGGAGAAGGAAAGGGAGGGGGAGGAAAGGAAGAGGGAAGAGGAGGGAGAGAGGGAGAGGGAGGCTAAGAACACAAAGAAAAGAGGAATAGGAGGGGATAGGTAGCTCATCTCCCTTGTCAGGTAGAAAGAATTTTTCTAGAAGCTCATGTAGCAGAAGCCTGGGTTTACACACCCATCACTTATAAGAACAAGTCTACTAGAGAAGCTAGAGACACAGAGGGTGACCAAAAAAGGAAGCTGCTGACTTCTTCCTAATTTGCTGTGGGTGGTCAAAGACAAGGAGTTGGGAAATTCTCATTAGACAACATGACACTCCTTATAACTGACCCTTGCTTCGTATTCAAAGTTACATGGTTCAAGGGAAGTTTATTAGCTACATTTTGGAATTTACCCATCACCCAGTTTCAAATGAATTATCCTTTAATAGAAAAGAAAGATCATCTAACTTCCCAAGATATCTTTGCAGTTTGGGTATTTTCTTTTGGCTACTCTGTTAAAATCCTGCGAACTTTCTCAGTTTCAGTGTCATTATTATGTTTCAAGGAAAAACATAAAATATTTTGTTGTCTACTATAGCACAAAGTTCTATAGGTGTTTAGGTCTTTCTCCTCCTCTTTTTCTTTTTCATTCTCCTCCTCTTCCTCTTCCTTCTGGGTGTCATTGCTAAGTAAATATTGAGTATTATGCATATAAGTAAATGTTCTATTCTGTATATTGTTTTGATTCCAGTGTTAAACGTTCTGTGAGATTATTATTATTATATTTCAGTACAAAGAGGTTCCCAGTCTTAAGTCTTTTCTCCTCTAAATTTCATCCTTGCCACATTTTCATCTCCATGTCTAATTAATTTCATCTCAAAGCCTGTTTTCTTTAACCTCATTTTCAGCTCAAACTCTCTCCATCTTTGTTTTCAACATTGCAGTATTTGATTTCCTTACTCCCAATATTAATTTTCTATAATATTTTCATAATATAATCAAAACTAAATAAAAGAGGTCTTTAGAAAATATTTTAAGAACAAGTCAAGGGTCTCAGTGTTTAAATTAATGACAGAGCACTAGCCTTAGCAACACACACACACACACACACACACACACACACACACACACACACAGAAATAAAGGAAAAGAAAAGAGAATGATGAACAAAAGTCTAATTTTGGCATTCCTCCTTGTTAAAACATATAATGACTATTGTCTGTGCAACTCCCAAGCTCCTCTCTATGGACAATATCCCGAAAGACTAAAATTTCTTGAAGAAAGAGATTACAGCTATTTGGTTAACGGCATATACTTAGACAATAGTGTTCCCTTCAGCACTGTGTATGTGTGTTCATTTTATGATGGAGAGGATGATATAAAGTTGAGTCAGTATTACGAGGATTTCTGAAATTTTTACAGTAGGAAGCCTCTGAATGAGCCCTCCCCTTTCCTGGGGATCATCCCAAAGCCATTTCTGATTACCTTGACATTGTAATTACTATGAATGTGACAGAATAGAACTAGCCATCTGCAGTCCTTTTATCAGTGAAATGGTATATGTGGACAAGTTTGTAAATTAGCATGATATTCCTACTTAAATATAAAAATGTGTTTAAAGGGTGTCAATTGGACCCACAATTCTATCATTTTAAGGCCCTACTTAAAGGTTACTATTTTACTAATAATTTTTGTAAAACTAATAACATGGTTTGTCAGGGGAAAAAAAGAATGGCTTTACATAAAATAATATATCTGGTTTGCTAAACAATTTGTGTAAATATATAAATGCACCAACTGTCTTGTAGAGACAGTACACACTATTAACAATCACATTTTCTGTATTGCTTTCAATTTATTCTCACTAGGGTACTAACAAAAGATATAGTCTATAGCAATTAACTGGATTTTCTCATTCCTGCTCCTGCAGGAGGCTTTTCTCTTTTTCTTTTTAGTTCTTTCCCCCTGTTTGTCTTTTGTGCCATCATCTGCTCTGTAAATTGTATTCATGGTAAACCAAAATAATCCATGCATAGGTAATTGTCTTCAGAATTAATTCACTAATTGGAGATAATCCCTTGTCACTACACTTACTCCAAGGTCACTTGTTCAAAGTGCAATGTCTTAATTAACCTTGACCCTTGCTGTGAGATTTTTGCTATTTCTGTCTATGATTGGCACTCTGAGGTCCAGGCAATACCATCTCCCTCAGTTGCATCTGCTAGTTGCAAAATGTTGATAAGCCAGTTTTCCTTTCTTTAAAAGTCTGCACAGCAGAAGATAATTTTACAGAGGTTACCACATACTCTTCATGTCATAGAGAATCTTTTAAAAATAAGTAAAAGGCTATGCATCCTACATTATCATGCCTACAGTATGACATGATCCATATGTCACACTTACCACCCACTCATAGTAACAGGAGCATAAGTAAAACATATTTGCTTTATATCTATAAAGATCTTATTATTATCTCATTTCTTGCTATCTTCTGACAGGTATGTCCTCTAAACTGCACAGTAAAACGTAAAAAAAAAAAATTTATTTTAAGCTCCACTATTTATTTTGCATCTTTATGTTTTCATATTTGTAATTATTCTATTGACATATTTCATTATCTTTGCCTTTCTGTAGAATTTTACCCCTGGATTATATGAAATTACTCTTATTTATTGAATTTCATATATCAAGAGTAGTCCTTACATCCCAGAATACACAGCGAGAGTCTGTCTATTTGTTGAAAATAGTGAAAGCATAGAATTATGGTTACTATGAAAACTAGCCCAAATGAAAGCTAAAATTAATGTGAATTTTAAAATATTCTTAGACTAATGGTTACTCTTTAGTGAACTTACACCTACAGAAACAAAAATTTTAAAAATAAAGCACAAAAAAATGATTTTGAAAATTTGCATATTATTGTTGGTGTATGAAAAAAGTTTAGGTAATCAAAAAATGCAATGAATCCTCAGAATGGGGCACACATGAAAATACATAAAGAGAAAGTGAGTGGACAACTTCAATTGTAACCAACAATATAAAACATATATATGAGAACCTCACTTAAATCCCACCGCAGAAAATCATGAAGAAATCTATCACAAGTCATGAAATAGTCAAATTGCTCAAAATACATAATAGAGAAAATATTAAAAATACCCAAAGGGGAAAAGCCAGTAACAATATATTGAAAAATAAAAAGCAATAATCACAGCAAATTTCTCTTCATACACAATGCAAGTGAAAAAGTAGCATTTTGAAAGACAAAGAAAACAATGTCAGTCCAGAAGTACAAACCCAGTCAATATATTGTTCAAAAATAAGGATAATGTGCTGTAGAAATACAAAAGCTAAGAATGACAGAATTTATTGCCGGCATAGCAGCCATACAGATCTGTAGACCAGAACCATGTCAAAGAGTTTTTCCACAGAAATATAATGAGAGAAAGTGAAAATATGAACCAGCATGAAGAAAAGATGCTAGGTAATGATGTCAACTAGATAGGTAAGTGCATGTATATTTTCTGTTAATTGAAATTATTCGTAAGGAAAAAGATGGAAAAAATGATAAGGAAGATGACATTTAAATCTCACAATATTAATAGTCACATTAAATGTAAATAATACCAGCACACAACCTAAAAAAATGCTGTCACATTGATTATAAAACAAAATCTAAGTACTTAGAGCATATAATAATTAAACATCAGAAAAATGCAAATAGGCTCAGAGATGAAAGCTCTGCAGACACAAGACAAATGACTCTAGGTTGATCCCTGGATCCCACAGTGTAAGGAAATAATAGAATCCCAATAGTTGAGATTTGATTTCCATGTGTTCCCCATAACATATGCATGTGCTCCCCACAAACACACAGACACACATACTCACACATCATACACACACATATCATACACACGCATATTACTCACACATCATATAAACACACACACACACACACTTAATATAGACAAATAAAAGCTTTAAATACATGAAAACAGCTTACAAGTAATGGACTGAAATAAGTAACACAATATTAGTACTGATTAAAAGAAATTTGCAAGGGCTACATTGAGATCATCAGAATTTTATCTCAGTAAAGAAAATTGTGCTTCAAAGAAAATGAAGATTCTGCAATGACAAAGGGGCTAATTGTTTATGACGTAATGTATACATATGACTAGGATTTCAAATATATGTTGCAAAACCTGATAGAATCTCAGTGAGACATAGAAACGTGGGCATGTCCTTGAAGATTACTTCCACATCACTTTCCTAATAATGGACAGAACGGCAGCTAGGAATCGCTAAGTGTTGGAGATTGGTTCTGATGCTTTGCTTCAATCAGGAATGTGCATGCCCAAATGTAAAATGTCCTTGTCCCCAATTTTAAAAATTAGTTTTTAATCGATCAATAAAGATGCAAGTGGCTAATGGTTGGGCAAAGTGACATGGATTGGGACTCTTATTGTTGTTCATGTTAGGACACAGAGAGGAATAGAGAAGAATTGCCATGACTCAGGGAAGAAGGATGACACTCAGGAGCAGCAGGAGATTAGGCCATTCAGCCATGAGAGATTTCAGGTAAGTGGCCAATGGCCACTTTCCAACTGGGCTAGTGTGTGTGGGGGAGGGGCTAGTGTGTGGGGGGGGGGGCTAGTGTGTGTGTGGAGGGGGCTAGTGTGTGCGTGTGTGTCTTTCATTTTCAGGTCCAAAGATGGCTTTTGGGCAGATGCTCACGTTCAGTCCAGGGGCAAAGTGGTATAGCACAAACTCTCTGCTACAACTAAGTACACAGAATATGTATACACCATTGTTATTACGTTTGATCTATTTGACTGTTAAACTACACTGCTCCAAATGGTACACTAGAACATGCATTTTTCAATCACACATAACATACATCAATATACATTATAATCTAAGCCAAAAAACACCTACAAAGCATATTTTATAATTGCAATAAAATAAAACATCATTTTGAATCATTTGAAAATAAATCAGTATGAATTAATTATAGAGCTGGGCAGTGGTGGCGCACGCCTTTAATCCCAGCACTTGAGAGGTAGAGGCAGGCAGATTTCTGAGTTCGAGACCAGCTTGGTCTACAAAGTGAGTTCTAGGACAGCCAGGACTACACAGAGAAACCCTGTCTTGAAAAACCAATATATGTGTGTGTGTGTGTGTGTGTGTGTGTGTGTGTGTGTGTGTGTGTGTATTAATTATAGAATTGTATCTAGAAAACTCCTATGTGTTTGAATAATAAACTAAGCACAAAAATCTTGTTGGTCAAGGAAAAAAAGATAAAGTATGAAACCACTGAATGAGGAAAAAAAAAATCCAAGACTTGTGAATTCTTCATCTAGTGAGTGTTAGAGGTTATCCATTAAATAACTACAACAACAACAAAAAAAATAGTATCAAGCTAATACTTCAACTTAAAAATATTAAATGAGAAACAGATCAAACCCAACATAAGCAAGTAAATTAATGTCAAATCAGAAATCACTACACAAAAGAAAAGAGAACAATACAGAAAATCAGTGAAAATTGTAGCTATTTCAGCAAAGCAATAAAAATTAAAAGTCAAGAAAGTGTCCATGAACCAAATGATTCTATCAACAAAAAATACAACTAAAGAAGCAACCAAAAAAGAAAATCTATAAATAAAATAATACCACAATGACTGAAAATAAAAGTTATTAAAAAATTTAATGAAAATCTGCCTCTTATCAGATTTTACAAAGTACTAAAGAACTTAGAAAGATCAAAACAAAGACAATCAAATCTAAAAGAGAAAAGAAAAAAATTGTTTTAAAGTGAATTAATCCTTAAGAACCCATGAAACACCATCAGGTAGTTCTATATAAACACCATGCCAGAGCTAGTATAGAAAGAAATAACATGGACAAAGGGTTATTTGTAGAAATAGTGATCCATATTACAGAATTTTTGTCAATATAGTAAACATCCATAAACCACAGTGAACTCAAGAAGTAGAATAACCTATAGTTGACACATGTGAAATGCACTTTAGTCAATCTCTAAAATTCAATAAGGGATGATATGTAGTCAACAAGACAAAGTGATTGTTGTACACCTAAAATCCTTAAAACTGTCAAAAGTTTTCTTACAGAAACTTCAGAAACTAGAAACCAGTGGTAATAAAAAAATAATTGTCAGTTAAGTGTTTTATACCCAGCAGATCTGTCATTCGAAAGTGAGCAAGAGAATGTGGCATTCCCAGATAAAGAAGATCTAAAATTCAACCTGCAGGAAATGTGCAAGTAAATCCTTCAGCTTGAGATTAAAGGACACCAGATGGTAACCTAAAGGCTTAAAGCAAACTAAGATTCTGGTAAAAGCAAATGCAAGGTGGATTGTAAAACAAAATGCTGTGTGAAGTCACCTTTTGTCTTCCAGCAGATTTACAAGAGTAACACATTTAAAGGAAAGCAGTTATTAGCCTAAAACCTAGTATTATAACTTTGGTTTGTAGTTTCACAGTTTCATACATAGCTAAAGAAACTAATGAACTAAAACTTTAGGGTATGTAATTTATCATACTAACTTTGTCACATCAAGAGCTTAAAAGGATAGAGGTGGCTCCGTTAAAAGGGAAGAAGTGTAGTATATTATTAAACATGTTATATGTGATATAACATAAAATTACAGTACTGAAACTTTAGAATATTAACGATAATCCTCATGATAATCACAAAGGTAATAGCCAGAGACACATGGGGGAAATGAAAATTAGGTTTAAAGATCTCATTTAAAAATATAATTTAGTAATACAACAAATAAAGGTGAAATAGTTTTAAAACATACAGAAAACAAAAGTCAAAATAACAGAAGACCCCTTTGGTAGTAATTAGTTAAACCAGAGATTAATCAAACTATGAAATCAAAAGACATAGATCAGCAGAATAAATGAAAAATGTGATCTACAATACATTAAAAAAAAGAACCTTATTTTAGATTCTGAGCTGTAAACAGATTGAAAGTGAAAGAGTGGAAAAAGATATTTCAGGTAAATAGTCACCAAAATAGAACTTGGGGTAGTTTTACTAATATTAGACAAATTATATATTTAAAACTCTTACAAGCAACATAAAGGAGGTTACATATTATTATAAACCAATACAGTAAGAAAGTATAACAGTGTTAAACATTATAAATGTTCCAAAACCCCTAAATATCAGAATATATTATGCAGAAATTGACAGTTAAAGGAACAAATATAATTATATAAAAATGGTTGGAGGTTTCACTATCCCATCTCATTAGTACTCATAACATCCAGGCAGAAGGGAAGCAAGGAAATACAGATAGGTCAGGAACAACATAAGAAACCTACAAGACTATGTACACCCAATATTCAACTCAACAGTGAACATTCCTTCAAAGGGCCCATGGGATGCATTTCAAAGATGGCCTGAAAGTAGAAGAAGCACTGGAGTCTGGGAAGAGCATTGGGAGGAAGATCAGAGCTGGGAGAGGGAAGAAGGAATAAAGAGTATATAGAGAGTGAATGGATGTTTCCCATGTGTTTGGAAAAGTTACAATGACTCCCATTCATCTGTACAACTATGTGTTCATGATATTTTAACAGTCCAGAAATTGGTGGCACATGCCTTTAGTACCAGTAATCAGGAGGCAGAGGCAGGAAGATCTCTGTGAGCTCAAGGCCAGCCTGATCTACAGAACGAGTTCCAGGAGAGCCAAGGCTACACTGAGAAACCCTGTGTTCAACAACAACAACAACAACAGCAACAAATTTAATAAAAAGACATCATACAGAGTATCTTCGCCAGTCATATGATAAAGTTGCGAGTCACAAAAGGAAAACTGAAAAATTGAAAGTTTTGTTAAAATCAAATAACTTATTAACTTAATTATAATTATGTAATTTAAATATACCTTTAAACAATGTATGAAAGCAGAAATAACGCGAGAGATTAGAAAATAATTAGGGAAAAGTAAAAATTTATCATACTAACTGAATGTGGTGTTAGTGCATTGTTGAGGTTTGGTCGTTTCATTTTATTGATTTTTAACATTTTTGCATTCAAAAACTACTTTTAAGATAATAAAGTTGCACTAGAAGAAAGCATTTCCAAATGAGATATAGCTGTGGTTGTGCTTTGGTAAGACAAAAATGCTTAAAGCCCAGGAATAAAAATTTCAGTGGCTAAAAAATGCAAAATATATGTGAAGGGGCTGTTGGACAAACGTTCAGATCGCAGAGAAACACAACATTACAGGGTCAGTTTAATTTACCACTTTGAAATGCACACTAGAAAGATAAGATCATAGTTTATTACTGTTAGAATACTTAAAATTAAAAATACTGACCATATCTGCTGCTGTAAGGCTATAGAGTCTCTGGAATCCCCATATACCAAGGGCAGACGTGTAAGAAAGTACAGCTATAATGTAAAGTTGCCTGGAATTTTCCAAAATACTAATATGATACTAAATCAGCTCTTGGTTATACAAGATAACTTAAAACAATCCTCTATATCAAGGTCATTTATAGTAACACCAAACGAAAACAACCCAAACATCCATCATCTATGCAGAAAAATGGACACATTTTGGTCCATCACATCATAAAATACTACTTAGTAAAAATAGAAATAAATGGCCGTTAAATGTAACTTGAGTGGATCTCAAGTAGTCTGACTGATGAGAACTGACAAATAGGGGTTGGAGAGATGTCTCTGCAGTTAAAGGCATTCACTGCTTTTGCAGAAGACCTGGATTTGAGTCTCAGCCTTCATATGGGAACTCTCAACAGTCTGTAACTTCAGTTCCAGAGCATCTGATACTCTCTTTTAGCCTCTGTGAGCATTATACACAAAAGATGCACACAAATACATGCAGGCAAAACACATAAAATATGAATGAATGAATGAATGAATGAATGAATGAATGAGAAATTGAGACATACTTAAGATTCCATTAGTATAAAACTCAGGAAGATTATTGTCTTCAGTAATGGGAAAGACATCAGTGGCTATCACTGGGGGAGATGAATTGATATCTTTTACAGGGGATTAATAGGAAAAATTTTGGCAATGGTGGACAAGTGTGCTATATTGGACATGATGATGGTTACACACACACACAGACACACAGATACACACACACACACACACACACACACATATATATATATATATGTGCATATATATATATATATATGACACACACACACACACACATATATATATATATATGCCAATGTCTATTAAATGATACACTTTAATATGTACAAAACCTTACATGGCATTTGTACCTCCATAAAAAAAAAAATCTGCTCTCATTTAGGGTTCTATTGTAGTTTGAAAGAAAACGTTATCTACAGCCACCACTTTAATAGTGAACGTTCAGGGATTCCTAGCAAAGAATTCAAATAGCCATGATTCCCAAAACAACATAGAGATTGAGGATCATGGTGTATTTATAGTCCTCTGCTGGCTTTTAAGCTTTGGGAGTACATTAATCAGCTTCGTGTTACTATATAAAAATATATGAAGCAATTAACTTAGAGAGAGAAAAAAGTTGGTGCTGCTCACAAGTTGAAAGTTCAAATCCAAGATCAGGCAGCTCTCTGGTGTGTCCTTTGAGTCCAGTGGTGGATGGAAATGGCAGAAGCATATTTTGAAGTGAGTGTTTACTACATCCTGGGCCACAATGCTTAGAGGGGGGAAAACAGGGAAACAGGCAGAGATCAGTCAGAGCCCCCAGATTCTTGAGAGGGTCCACACTCAGTGACCTATGTATTTTTATAATGCCTCAGTTTTTAAGGGTTCACTATGCTTCTTAGAATCGCTGCCTGGGGACCCAGGCTGTACATATGAAGTTTTGGGAGCAGGGGAGCACTCACCTAAAATATATAGGAGGTATGAAGCACTACCATTTTTTTTAACCATCTCATGGAATTATTGAAAAGATGTAATAGATCCCAGATCTATAGAGGTTAGCTGATATATTGTTAAATAAGTATATAATAGGGTCACATTCTATTAGATTATCCAATCAGAGAGATAAATGAGTGAAACAACCAAAACCTTATTTGATAATTGATGCTATAGAAGATGGCAGGTTGACTCAAATGTAGAATTTACAAGCAGAGAAAATGAAGGCAGAACACATATATGTGTTCAATAAGAACGAAACAGAAGAGGAACCAGATATGAAAACGAGAAGTAATACAGGGGTAGGAGGACTCCAGGAAATGACTGGGTCATAGGATGTAAAAGAAGAAGCATTTTCAAGAAAACAATGTCAAAGGTGATAGGGATGAGAACGGAGACCCAGTGTGGTGTCAGACTGCAGCAAATGTGGGTTTTCGTTTGAAAGAATACTTTTCCCACTAGGTGAGGAAGTTGGACATACAGGACTTTGAGTGTGTAGATCAGAAGTGCAGGCTGTTCAGTTAACATTTCAAGGCCTTTAGAGATGCATAGAAAAAAAAGAATCACAATATTATTAACTCCATCCAGGGAACAGATGATTTTTCTATGTTGGGAAACACTGGGGCATGTGCTGTGGGGCAGGTAACAGTAACTATCAGGAGAAACTGAGCAAGAAAACAAAGTGCTGAGTGTTCAAATTCATGTTCTTTACTAGCTTTGGTGACCTAATGCCTTTTAAAATGCAGAAAGACTACATACAGTAACAGGTTTTATTGACCCAAGGGCCCAGTACCAGTGTGACCTTGAACAAAGTGCTTGGCCTTGTGGAGCCTTAGTGTCTATTATGAAATTCAATCCAAACTCGAGAAGATATAAATTAATATTCTCATCACATCCCTGATTTGCTTACATGTTGAATGGCGAATATACTTTTCCTGCTTAGTTTAATTAGTAAAAAGTTATCTTTCTATTGTTTTAATCGAAGAAAAAGAAAAACTTTGTTCTCTCGTCAGTAGATGAGAGAAAATAATTATGAAAATTCAAAGTGCAAATATCACATCCCTTCTTTTTTTATATATATGTGTGTTTATGGTGCTCATGTACACACGTGTTTATCCATGCATGTTTGTGCAAGTGCACATGTGTGTGGAGGCTAGCAGGTGACAGCAGGTAGCTTTCTCTGTCAGTCACTTCTTACTTTATTTGCTGAGGCAGGGAATCTCAGCTTCTCATGGACCCCGAGCCTGAAGGTTAGGCTGGGATAGCAAGCCAGCTTGTCTCGGGGATCCCCTGTTTTCCACTTGCCTAGTGTTGAAATTACAGTTGTTCTATCATACGCACCAGCATTCAACGGTTTCTGGGGATCTAAACTTCAGTTCTCAGGCTTGCACACCAAGGACTTTATCCACTGAAGTAACTCTCTAGCCTTCCATAGGGTTTTATCTTAGGAATCCAAGCTCATTGGAAATGCTCAACACGTAAAGGTATAAAGGCCACTCAGCAGAGTACATGTCTCCTGAGTTGCAGATGCAAGTGCTGTTTTAGTTTTCTGTGTCACTGTAAAATGTCAAGCAGATATTTACTTTAAGAATAAAGTTCTAGGCAGGCAGTGGTGGTGCACACCTTTAATCCCAACATTCGGGAGGCAGAGGCGAGTGGATCTCTTTCTTCTGGAACTCATGAGTACAGCCTGGTCTACAGAGTGAGTTCCAGGACAGCCAGGGATATATGGAGAAACTCTGTCTCACAAAAAAATTAATATAGAGGTTCTGAAAACAGAGTCTGAGATTGACTTCTGGACCCACTGCCTATGACACACAGCCTAATCCTCCTAAGCTACTCTTCTTATTAGTAGCATAGCACCAGCAGACATTCTAGTGTGTGTGTATACATAGTATGAAGAGAACAATGTCTTGTCACAGTAAGTGATAGATTATCCTTGCTAGAAGTATTTTTTATTTGTAGTATATTTTTTCATCAATGAGCATTTTTTCTGTTTGGATAACAATTTGTAACATCTAAATTCTTAATATGAAGCACTTTAGTAGTGGATTAGAATGATAGTAAATTACACTTTTCACAGAGGGAAATCTTGCTTCCACAGTTTTGTCTTTAATCTCATGGGGCTCTGACAGGCAATGGAGTAACTGATGGCACACAGCTGTAAGCCTAGCCTGCACAGCATCTGCCTATAATAACACTTTGTTATTTATAAACAGTCATTATATCCAGCTATATAATCTGGGATATTAAATGTAGCTCTTCTACATCGTGAATATTTAAATAAGATACCCATAAGTAAAATAGTCAGAGGATACGCAAATTTGCCTATAAAATTGACAAGAAAGATTATTTTAAACATAAACCTCATTTTGACACCTAATTCTAATGCTAAAGAAATCGTTTGTTAAAACATGCCAGTGTGTTAGGTGGTGCCCCTTCCCTTTTAGTAGCATAATGGTAACAAACACAACCTAAGTAATTCACTGTGTGATAATCATTTTCCTTTATTTACTAAATAAAATTGACAAAATTGAAGAGAAAAATCAAAGTACTGGAACTTAGAAGGAGCTTTAATGGATCACAGAAAAGAAAACCCTTAACCTGTGAATCTAGGGCTAAACTAATGGGGGTTCCGTGAGATCTGGAGAGGCTATGAAGAGTTAGTCCAGAAAACACAGTAGAGAGAATGACCAGAAGAAAAACGATATACACAGTCGCAGAGATCAGTGCAACACAGGGAATTCAATACATTCAAGAAACAGTTTTCAAGCAGAAATTAGGAAAAGCACCAAGAACCTGTAGGTAACCAAACTTTTACATAGCCTTTTCCCATCCTCTCATTGAATACAGTCTACAAAGAGGCCAGTGTCATGAAGAGTTTTGTGCAGCTTCCCACTTCCTGCATTGAAAGGATACCACTCTATGTGATTTAAGAGTTGGAAGTGTCTGGTCTGAGTAGGGGTATGGTTTATGTGAAGGTAGGACATGCATAATGAACGTAGTGGTTTTTTTCAAGAGGGATAAGATAACACCACCATGTAAAAGAAAGCCAGGATAGTGGTTTCACCAGACACTTAACCTGCCAGCACCGTGGTCTTGGGCTTTCTGCCTCCTAACATATGAGATGTCATTCTCTGTATGTTGTTTTAGACGTCCATCCTGTAGTATTTTGCAATAGCATCCCAAGCTATGAGACCATGTTTTGAAACGTTCCTCATTAAAATGTTCTAACCTTCCATTTGTGTTTCTCCCTCTCACTTCCCACCCAGTTACTCTTCCCCACACCCATGGAAATCAAGTTTCTAAGTACTTGTGCATGTGGACAGACATTCATAGCATTCATGGAGAGAATAGTAGAGAAAGTTCTGCCAACAATTTGATATGGCAGGTTTGACAGCTTAGAGCTTACCTTGCATGCAGTAGGATACTACCAAGGAGTCCAATAGGAAGACAGGTAGATTGATTGTTCATGGTTGATGGTTGGAGCACATCCGTAAGATGGGAACCACAAAATGTTTCCTGCAAATGGCCAGGCAGTCAAGTGTTTCAGCTTTGGGATCATAGGCTATCTGTTGCACCTTCTCAGCCCTGCTGTTATATCACAAAGCAGTCATGAGCAATGGATAAAGTGGTAAGTGTGACTGTATGCCAATAAACCATTATCTGTTAAGCAGACAGTGGTAACAGGCAGAGTTTGACACTGTTATAGAGGCTGGGTTAGAGAACGTAAGTCGGAGAGAGATGCAGATACTTCAGCTGGGCTCTTAGCATAACTGCACATTAAGGACTGAAGATATATTAGGCGACGAGATAGAGGGGAGTCTTTTTTAGTACACGAAGGGCTATAGCCACACAGAACTTACAACCCACTGGATATGTCAAAGGGAATGAAGCGAAGGTCCTGACCTGAAGGAAAATGCACATACAACTCACTGCTGCATGGTGAGAAGCCTCCACAAACTTAATCAGAATACATTCAACCACACCATCTACAGGATCCTGCACCATAAAACATGCAGGACTCCTTGTATATTATTGAGAATCTTGAGACAAGCAGAGCCCCACACTGGCATCTAGTCTTCCTAAATGTTGGACTTTCTTGAACATGGCCATAAGATTGTGACTCACACTGTGTCTTTATCTTCAGTTGACATGCTTTTGGAGGTAGGTTAATTACTCTTATTTAATAAATGTGGTAGATTTATAATCTTTAACATTTAATCGTGTTCCTTTATACTTATAGGATTTCAGAAAGTTCTTTCATATATAGTAACTCATTATGCCCATATCTAAGAACCCATTGAAAATTGTGTCGTAGGATCTTATCGTGTATCTACAGACAGACAGTTTTTGTTAGTATCCAAATCTGCCCCTGAGAATAACAGCAGCAACTCAATGATTTCAGTGTATAAAATTGGTCTCTTCTCCCAGCTCACATTTAAAACTACAGAGAGATGAACTATACATACTCATGGTGGTTGGAAATGCCTTCCACCTTCTCTCTACATTAGCTGGCAGGGGCATTTGGGGCCCTTGTTGAAAAATTAATACTTATTTCTAGTTGTGGTGATGCAGGCCTATAATCTTAGCACTTTGTAGGGTGAGGCAAGAGGATCAAGTGATCAAGTACAGCCTTGGCTACACAGCAAGCATAAAGCTAGCCTAAGCCATATCATAGAAGGATTCCACTGCTAGTGATCCCTTAGTGGTCTGTGTATATCCTAGAAGGCTAACGCTACGAGGAATATTGGATGATAGTTTATGATCAGTGAAGCACTCTTTTAGCTAGAAGTCGAGCAACATATACTGTATAGCTTGGCTGCTTGACACTGTGTAGTATATCCGGCGCACTTGTGATAGTGTAAGCTGAATCTTCACCATCTAAAATTCACCTTCTATAGTTCCTTTTCTCCTCTTAGAGATCTGAGACCATCTTCTAACCTCTACGGGCACCTGCACATGCGTGGTCCACATGAACTCACATAGACACTCACATATACACATCCATTCACAAAATGAAAACAGTTTGATAATGGTAATTCTTTAAAATAAAGTAAAAGGAACTAAAAAGAAAATAAGCATTCGAAACAAGTAAAAATTTAAATTTTATCTTAGTCTGCTTCAGTGTCAACATACATGTGCACTCCATTTTTAGGAAGCTTTAGACTCTGTCTAAAGAAATATGTCAGAAAAGTAAATTGTATTCAGAAAAGTAGAACCTGGTTACCTGCAAGCTAAAAGTTCTTTAGAAATGTCACCCAGAGTCAACAGGTAAAATGGAGTATGACGTGTGTTTTTAAATGACTGTGATATTTGTATACTAAATATGTGCTGCTTAATTGAAATTTGAATCTAATTTAGTGCCTTGTTTGTTTGTTTGTTTGTTTGTTTGTTTGTTTAATTTCCTAAGGCTGGCACCCTTATGCCTATGTTAACTAGGGGTCTGAGTGATATCATTTGTAGACTCTTCATTAGTCCAGAAATAATCTAGGCCTGATTTTTATAAATCAAATTAATGAGCAAAGGGGGCTGGGGAGATGCCTCAGAAATGAAGAGCACTGCCAATATGGTGGCTATAACCATCTATAACTCCAGTTCTAGGAGATCCTTTTCTGTCTTCTGAGGGTACTGCATGCACACTGTGAACAGGTATACATTCAGCAAAAAACCTATAGACATAAAATAATAAATGGATATAAACAAAACTAAGAGTAAAGACTAGCATTTTCAAAAGAATAGTAATTTATGTTGCCAAACAGAAGGATGGGCTGCATATTCCACTGTCATGTATTTACATGCTCTTCACCAGAGACAGCAGGCACAACTGTGTAGCATCTGGCCCAGTATTCTACAAGGCAGAGAGCATCCCCAGCACAGGGTCTCAGTGCAACAGAGGTGAGAGTGACATCAGGCAATAAATATGTGAAAAGAGCGTGTCAATAGCCATCTATGAATTAATCTGAAGCAATGAGTCTGACCCTCTGTCTGTCAGGAGAGGAGGGAGCTGTCACAAGGGACCTGTGCAGTTTGACAACACCAGGAGTTTGCGAAAAGTATGTGTATTTATTCTCTTCCCTTCTTAAGCGGAGGGAATGCGTAAGCACATTTATGTATTTCATGGAATTGCAACAAACTAAAAAGAATCTTCTTTGCAAAGGAAGAGAATGTGAAAAGTCAATTGATCAAACTGGAGAAAATAGTGTTAGCTTTGCATCCGAAAAGGAGTTAGTATTCAGAATAGGTGACGAACTCGAAAATCTTACTAGAAGATTAGAACCCAATTTAAAATAAGCAATTGGAACTGATATAATTTCCCAAAAGAAGATTCATTAATACAGTCATCAGATAAATGAAGAAGACGTTCAACATGATTAGTTATCTGGAAAACAGCAACTCACAGCTATAACGATGTCAGTTCACCCGAGAATAAACTAGAAAACAACCACCCAAAAGACAAAAAATGAAAAGTTTGGTCAAAAAAATGGGAAAATAAGTTATTATGAGATGAGACATGAGGTAGGAAAAGCTAGCTATATGGAAAACTAAGAATATTTCTAAAAAAAATAATACATACAAGTTAAAATTAGAACTTCATACAACCTAATAATCCCAATTAGTCAGATATGGAACCTATTCACAGGAGAGAGGAAGTCCGGATGAGTTAATATCCATCACAACTTATGAACACATAAATAAAATTTGATGCATGTATAATAAAATAATACTGAAAAATTAAAATGGAAATCCTGCTATTTTTACAAGACGTTATTTTTGTGTTTGTGGTAATTATTATTAAAATGAAATACTCCGTGCATGAAAAGATAAACACCACTTGTCTTCTCTGATGAAATCTAAACAAACTGATCTTTCATAATCTGGGAGAAAAGTTGTCATTAGGAAACACTGAAGAGACAGGAGGGGAGAGAAAAGAGGAAGCTTGGTTGCTAATCAACTAAGTCAGATTTAAGTAGGAACCAGAAGTTTCTGGATGCTATTGCACAAAACTGCTATCAATAACAGCTACAGCTATCAGTATCAATATAGAAACTGATCAGTTAGGACGAGGACCCCAGAGCAATTCTGATAATATATTTGCTGGAGACCAGAAATGACCAGAAATGGTTCTGTTTCCCATATCATTGATGTCTCCTAAATGAGCCCCTTCTGTGTAAAGGCCATACATACCCACATGAACAAGGCATGAAGAGGAGGGATCTGAACATCTAGCTGTGTCAAATGGGTGGAAGAGCTGACCCTTCCCCATAGTCAGCCCAATTTCTTGCATAAGCACCTTTAAAAGGTCTCAGACTAGCAGCTTTATGGGTCCTTGGACCCTAGGTATATTACCTATCTTCCCTAAATGCATTATCTATCTATCTATCTATCTATCTATCTATCTATCTATCTATCTATCTATCTATC